>CM050204.1:34763209-34778209 GCA_027475355.1 Coilia nasus
GCAAGCCACCAATAGATTAATTTCACTTTAGGTAATGCATAATGAGCAGCCTGTCGCGCTGTTTCATAGATAGCTACACCTGCACTTGACTGACCCGTCTGCGCCGACAGCAAGTCACTGACGACCCAGCTCTCTACATTTGGTAAAGCGCATGGATTCACTGCACTCTCCCAACATCATAATTTTCTGTGCTATCATTCTCATGTGTTAATCTAGTTGTTCTGTGTGCGGATCCTGTGGAATACGATGTTATTTTGCTCTGAAGGCGTTGTATATTTGGTTCGGTTTCGGTTTGCCTATCCCCTCTCTGAGCCAAGTTCCCACACTAAAATGTTACAATGTTTTATATCGTGTTTGGTGACGTTCAGAAATATTACATTTATTACCGATACTAGATGTATGGACCGGTATTTTAGATCGTGTTTATAGGTCTTCTCTGCTGTACACACACATGCATACACACGCGCGCACACACAGGGGGAGAGCTAGAAGCACTACAGTTACAGTATAACATAGTGTGCTGTACATAAATAGCTGCTAAATAATGTTGCCAGCGTTTTTTTTGGTGCAGTATACAATGGGATAACTTTTCATAATGTTTGAGATGTCTCTGAAGCAAAAACAATTGTAATCAAAGACATTTTCTGCTTGAAATGTTGCTCGTTACAAAAAGCCGTTTTTCTCAGTATTTTGGTCAGAAATCAGCATTTTTAGTTACACCCACCCATGTTCTCCAGACAATTGCTAAGGAATGGAAAGAGGTACAAACAAAAAAAAATTTTCTTATGATAAAGGAAAGTCTGGAGTTTCTTTTGGTATGTTTTTTGTTGACACAGACATAGAACTCAATTTTCTGTGGGTCTTGAAAAAACACTGAAATGTTCAAAAAATCCTGGCACTGGGACGTGACCAACTTTGAAAATGGCTGGCACTGAATGAGTTAACAGGGAGGGCTTTGCTACATCATTACTAAGCAAGGTTGCCATGGCAGTGCATCAGCCCTCCCTGACCCTTCCTGGCAGCCCACACTGTAGCCAATCACTGTTAGAGAACTCCTCTCTGTAGCCAATCACTTTTAGAGAACTCCTCTCTGTAGCCAATCACTGTTAGAGAACTCCTCTATGTAGCCAATCACTGTTAGAGAACTCCTGTCTGTAGCCAATCACTGTTAGAGAACTCCTGTCTGTAGCCGATCACTGTTAGAGAACTCCTCTCTGTAGCGACGAGTCACCTGTCTGAGTTTTCGCCTGAGGGGGGAATGATGTCATTAGTGGAGGGGGATGATGTCATAAGTGGGGGGCCTCCCTCGTTAGCCTCTGCTGACAGATAATCAGGAGGCGTTGATGAGCAGAGCAGTCGGGGCCAACATACACACACACACACACACACACAGTTTTGAACTACTACCTTCTGCCTGTGGCCTACAGATACTCAGACTATTAATAAACCATCTGTTACTACTCTGTGCCTCGTTAAGGTTAGGGCCAGGGGGTGGCTTTGATTAGGGTAATAAGTCAGTACACCAACAAAATGACACAGAATGAGTTTTAACAAACCCCCTGTAATGCCTCTAAAAAGTTAATGTAAAATGTCAGTCAGTCCAGAAATATCCCCAAAAAGTCAGTCCAAAAACATCCCTGTACACAATAGTGTTTTTTATTTATTTATTTTTTTAAGAAAACGGGTCTCATATATATATATCACCTTGTTAATATCCTTTATTTTTTCTTTCCAGGTAGCCTACGTTGAAGTAGTGTTGAAGTAATTTATATCAATAATTTACTAATTATTTCAATAATTTCAATAATTTATATTATTGAAAATAGTTTCCTTTTTTCTTTGTCTTTTTTTGCTTTGTTGTTCCAATCCCTTGGACCTGTTTGCTGCATTAGGCTAATTGAATGAGTAATGCTGTATTAGGCTAATTGAATGAGCAATGCTGTATTAAGCCAGTTGAATGCACCTGGATTCTCCTAATGAGAGGCGTGTAAAGGGTTAATGATTAAGTTGTGGAAGAGTGGTGTTGTAATTAACTCATTCGATGCCAATGACGCGAAAACGCGTCTTTTACGATAGTAACGCCCAGTGCCAATGACGCGTTATCGAGTCAATTGTGTTTTTTTACAGGGGAGGTGGGGTAATCATCTGATCTAGCTTGTGTACAAAAATCAAAATTGTAATCACAAGGGAACCCATTCTGTGGGTAGTACCAGTATCAGTGTGGATATGTGATCATCTAACATTGTCTCAAAGAAGAGACACTGGACCTGGCTTGCTCAATTGCTCGCAGTTTTGCACACTGCTAGCTTGATCAAAATAAATCCTGTCAGCACGTATGTTGAAGCTACTGTTTTCCTAGCAACATCTCACGTTTAGCTTCTGCAAGCCACCAATAGATTAATTTCACTTTAGGTAATGCATAATGAGCAGCCTGTCGCGCTGTTTCATAGATAGCTACACCTGCACTTGACTGACCCGTCTGCGCCGACAGCAAGTCACTGACGACCCAGCTCTCTACATTTGGTAAAGCGCATGGATTCACTGCACTCTCCCAACATCATAATTTTCTGTGCTATCATTCTCATGTGTTAATCTAGTTGTTCTGTGTGCGGATCCTGTGGAATACGATGTTATTTTGCTCTGAAGGCGTTGTATATTTGGTTCGGTTTCGGTTTGCCTATCCCCTCTCTGAGCCAAGTTCCCACACTAAAATGTTACAATGTTTTATATCGTGTTTGGTGACGTTCAGAAATATTACATTTATTACCGATACTAGATGTATGGACCGGTATTTTAGATCGTGTTTATAGGTCTTCTCTGCTGTACACACACATGCATACACACGCGCGCACACACAGGGGGAGAGCTAGAAGCACTACAGTTACAGTATAACATAGTGTGCTGTACATAAATAGCTGCTAAATAATGTTGCCAGCGTTTTTTTTGGTGCAGTATACAATGGGATAACTTTTCATAATGTTTGAGATGTCTCTGAAGCAAAAACAATTGTAATCAAAGACATTTTCTGCTTGAAATGTTGCTCGTTACAAAAAGCCGTTTTTCTCAGTATTTTGGTCAGAAATCAGCATTTTTAGTTACACCCACCCATGTTCTCCAGACAATTGCTAAGGAATGGAAAGAGGTACAAACAAAAAAAAAATTTCTTATGATAAAGGAAAGTCTGGAGTTTCTTTTGGTATGTTTTTTGTTGACACAGACATAGAACTCAATTTTCTGTGGGTCTTGAAAAAACACTGAAATGTTCAAAAAATCCTGGCACTGGGACGTGACCAACTTTGAAAATGGCTGGCACTGAATGAGTTAACAGGGAGGGCTTTGCTACATCATTACTAAGCAAGGTTGCCATGGCAGTGCATCAGCCCTCCCTGACCCTTCCTGGCAGCCCACACTGTAGCCAATCACTGTTAGAGAACTCCTCTCTGTAGCCAATCACTTTTAGAGAACTCCTCTCTGTAGCCAATCACTGTTAGAGAACTCCTCTATGTAGCCAATCACTGTTAGAGAACTCCTGTCTGTAGCCAATCACTGTTAGAGAACTCCTGTCTGTAGCCGATCACTGTTAGAGAACTCCTCTCTGTAGCGACGAGTCACCTGTCTGAGTTTTCGCCTGAGGGGGGAATGATGTCATTAGTGGAGGGGGATGATGTCATAAGTGGGGGGCCTCCCTCGTTAGCCTCTGCTGACAGATAATCAGGAGGCGTTGATGAGCAGAGCAGTCGGGGCCAACATACACACACACACACACACACACACACACACACACACACACAGTGTTGTGACAGGCCTGTGCAGTGTAGAACCTGTAGAGACAGGTGGTTGCAGTGACTGTCAGTGTGTGTGTGTGTGTGTGTAAGGCAGAGTGGTGTGGAGGGGATGTGGGGATGTGATCAGTAGGGCTGAGAGGTGGCGGGGGGGGGCAGAGTGTGGGGGGGGGGGGGGATGAGCTGCTGCTGCTGGAATGGCCCTGTCTGACCCCATGAAGTCATCGGGGGCCCCCAGGTGATGACACCCGCCAGGTGATGACAACCCCTGCACCCGAGGAGAGGCGCCCTCCGACTGTTGTTAGCAAGCCTTAATAAAGCTGTCACAATGTGTGCGCATGTGTGTGCGTGCGTGCGTGCATGTGTGTGCGTGTGTGTGCGCGTGTGTGTGTGTGTGAGAGAGAGAGACAGAGAGAAATGGATTATAAGGATGAGATTACATATGTATCATGATTGTAAGGATATTATGTTAAAGTATATAAATCATTCGTTAGGGTGAGAAGTGTTTTTGGCTGTGTTATTTAGAATGCAATATGTGTTTTATAGCCACATCTGTCCTGATAAACAAATGAATGTAACATTTGTGCAAAGCCTTAATCTCCTGGCCGGTTCCTGAGGACTAGGTGGTGTTGGGCACCTTGTGTTACAATAATGCCCCTAGTGTTACAGTAATGCCCCTTGTGTTACAGTAATGCCCCTAGTGTTACAGTAATGCCCCTAGTGTTACAGTAATGCCCCTTGTGTTAAAGTAAAGCACCCTGTGTACTGGTCTGTTCCCCAGATAAGAGCTTCCCACGGCCAGTGGTGGTGCCTGAGGACCAGGTGGTGCTGCGGAATGGAGAGGCCATGTTCCACTGCCAGTTCACTGCGGAGCCACCGCCCATCGTCGAGTGGTTCCACGAGGCAGAACCTGTGGTCAACAAAACCCGGTGAGCAGTTCTTTTTTTCTTCTTCTTCTTCTTCTTCTTCTTCTTCTCTGTTTCTGTCTCTTTCTCTCCCTCTCTCTCTCTCTCTCTCTCTCTCTCTCTCTCTCTTCTGCGTGTCTCTGCACATTACTCTCTTCTCTCCTAGTTTGTTTACATGTTTCTTTAATCTTCAGATTAAGCATGCAAGTACACACTCACAAACACACTCAAATGTCCTGTACTTGAAAATTTATGTTCACTGTGTTTTGATTATTTAATGCTTGAAAGGCTTTTTGTACGATATTGGTTTATTTTATACAATATTAAACCAATACTTGACTGTGTATTTTTGTGTTCTGGAATTTCACCCTGTTTTTGCTGTTATCAATAACATGCTATAAATTAGTGGTCCCATGTTTGGCTGTTCTCAATAACATGCTATAAATTAGTGGTCCCATGTTTGGCTGTTCTCAATAATATGCTATAAATTAGTGGTCACATGTTTGGCTGTTATCAATAACATGCTATAAATTAGTGGTCCCATGTTTGGCTGTTATCAATAACATGCTATAAATTAGTGGTACACAGCCAGAGGAGCCCCCCCCCCCATGTCAGGTAGCATGCACACAGACAGAGCCCCCACCCCCCCCATGTCAGGTAGCATGCACACAGACAGAGCCCCCACCCCCCCCATGTCAGGTAGCATGCACACAGACAGAGCCCCCCCCCCCCCCCATGTCAGTCTGCATGTACACAGACAGAGCCCCCCCCATGTCAGGTAGCATGTACACAGACAGAGCCCCCCCCCCCATGTCAGTCTGCATGTACACAGCGCTGTATGGAAGGATGCCATGATGCCCGGCTCCATGGTCCTTCTACAGTATTCTTGTACGAGTTGTGTGATCGCATGTGCACAGTGACCTGTATGTACAGTGTGTTTATGGGGAGAAGAATATGATTACTGGCAGACGGTGGCTTAGTGAAAGAGAGGCCTGTTTGACTGAAGGAGTGTCTTTGTATCTGCATGAATGAGGAAGATGTTCTCAGCCTTAGCTGGCAAAGGGGGGAGGTGTTATTGCTTCAGCTACTATTTATAGTTGCAGTTTGTCCTTGTAGCAGCATGCTTTAGTTATATGTGAGCGGACGAGCATCTGGTTGCTGGTTTGTGTCCTGGGACAAAAGCGGCGGGCGTGGTAGAGCTCAAAGGCGTCCCTGCTCAGGCCTGATCCTCCACAGGCCCCCCAAGGCGTCCCTGCTCAGGCCTGATCCTCCACAGGCCCCCCAATCCCTGTGCTGTAAACACTGTAACGCTGTAAACACTGGCACACGGGCCTGCGTCTCCGCAGGGAGTTTGCGTTTGTAGACCACATGGCTAATTCCTCCCCACCTCCTCTGTTAGTGTTGGAGCAGGACGGGCGTTTCCACACACTGGTGCTTGAGGCAGGAGAGATCCTGGGGATTCGTCCAAGGAAATGAAATTCCCCAACAAGAGAAAACAGAAAATGACCGTTACTACATCATGAACACACTCCAGGCTTTCAGAGGGAAACATCATGAATACACTCTAGGCCTTTAAACAGAAACATTATGCACTCTGGCATGTTTTGAATATGTGTGTGTGTGTGTGTGTGTGTGTGTGTGTGTGTGTGTGTGTGTGTGTGTGTGTGTGTGTGTGTGTGTGTGTGTGTGTGCGTGTGTGTGAGTCAGAGCGCCAGCCAGCTCTTGTCTGAGCCACACCGTATTGTAAACATCCGTAAACATCCATTTGTCTCTCTATCTTCATCGCTTACTTCTGCTTGAACATCCATTTGTCTCTCTATCTTCATCGCTTACTTCTGCCTGAACATCCATTTGTCTCTCTCTATCTTCATCGCTAACTTCTGCCTGAACATCCATTTGTCTCTCTATCTTCATCGCTTACTTCTGCCTGAACATCCATTTGTCTCTCTATCTTCATCGCTTACTTCTGCCTGAACATCCATTTGTCTCTCTCTATCTTCATCGCTAACTTCTGCCTGAACATCCATTTGTCTCTCTCTATCTTCATCGCTTACTTCTGCCTGAACATCCATTTGTCTCTCTGCATCTTCATCGCTTACTTCTGCCTGAACATCCATTTGTCTCTCTCTATCTTCATCGCTTACTTCTGCCTGAACATCCATTTGTCTCTCTGCATCTTCATCGCTTACTTCTGCCTGAACATCCATTTGTCTCTCTCTATCTTCATCGCTTACTTCTGCCTGAACATCCATTTGTCTCTCTGTATCTTCATCGCTTACTTCTGCCTGAATATCGATTTGTCTCTCTGCATCTTCATCGCTTACTTCTGCCTGAACATCGATTTGTCTCTCTGCATCTTCATCGCTTACTTCTGCCTGAACATCCATTTGTCTCTCTCTATCTTCATCGCTTACTTCTGCCTGAACATCCATTTGTCTCTCTGTATCTTCACCGCTTACTTCTGCCTGAATATCGATTTGTCTCTCTGCATCGTCATTGCTTACTTCTGCCTGAACATCCATTTGTCTCTCTGCATCTTCATCGCATACTTCTGCCTGAACATCGATTTGTCTCTCTGGACTGTCATTGCTTACTTCTGCCTGAACATCGATTTGTCTCTCTGTATCTTCATCGCTTACCTCTGCCTCAGCAGTCAAATCTCATGCCCTGCATCCGAATACCCTTACTAGCCGCCTGCATAGTAGCCAAAAATGAGGAAGCCACAACCTAGAACATCCGAATACCTTAGTAAGCTTTCAGTAGTAGGCGAAGCCGGGCCAAAAGTACCCGGATGGCTTGCTATTTCTGGTAGTATTTTGCAGTGTGCAAGCGAACTACACTACGCTATCCCAGAAGTCACCGGGAGGTTGAAAACCGTAGAAGAAGAACCAAAAACTTCCCGCTCGTTAAAAGTAACCAAGATGGCGGAGACTCCGGTCGCTTGTCTGACAGTGTACAAATGTGCACCTCAGTAAATAAAAGCCATGTAAATAGTTGTTCACGTCACAAATGCACATAAATGTTGAGGTTATCTGATAAAATGCAGCTAACCGTTTACTACAGGCTGGCAAAAGCATGACGTTAATGTAAACATCCGGGTCAGAGGACGGGTAAGATGGCGATGTCGTAGTACGTCCGAATTGTACCTGCTACTGGCTAGTTTGCTACGTAGAAGCTACTACTGTAACGGTCGAGTGGTAAGCACTGCATAGAACGCAGTGCCTACTAAGGTTTCGGACGCAGGGCTGGTCCTTCTTTAGCAGCGTTGGCCTGGCCCAGCTCAGACTTTACATTCACCACTCTCACACTCTCACACACTCTCACACACTCACACACACTCACATACACTCTCACACTCTCACACTCTCACACACTCTCACACTCTCACACACTCTCACACACTCACACACTCTCACACACTCACACTCACACACTCTCACACACTATTACACTCACATTTTGGAAATAAATCCTAAAACGTCAGCTGAGAGCATAGCAGGCATAGCCTGGGTGAACTCGGTGAACTCTCTACTAATATAAAAACACCCTGCCTATGTCCTGCCTATGAGCAGTGCTTTGATGTGTCTGTGACAACTCAGTCCGACAGCTCTGGCTTCCCTCTGCCCACAGGCTACTCTGATGCAGTCGGATGAATTTATTCTGCTTTGGAAGGAGGCCCGTTTAGCGGCGACCCAGGTTTTGGAAAAGGAATAAATAAATGTTCTTGCTTGCTTGAAGTGAGCCAGACCTCACAGGCACACATGCATATGCACAGATAAACACACACACATGCACACAGTCTCTGTCTCACACAAACACACACACATACACAAGACACACACACACTGAAGCACGGTGACTTACACACTTGGAAATGCAAATAAGTTTAAAGTGGCACAGTACACAGGGAGTAGGTACTGCCAGGCTGTGCGTGTTAAGGCTGTGTGTGACAGTGTGTGAAGTAAGACTTCATAAACTGAGACTGTAATGTGTATAGCACGTGTGTAACATTAACATTATAGAATGTTGTCTGCTCATTGAGATGTTGTATATATGGCAGTATTACGGTGTTCCACTGTGCTAATCTTAATGTGTGTGTGTGTGTGTGTGTGTGCGTGTGTGTGTGTGTGTGTGTGTGTTGGCAGGGTGGCGCTGTACAGTAATGGCACGCTGCACATCATCCAGGTGAAGGGCCGCAGCGTGGGCACCTACAGGTGTGTGGCACACGGAGCCACCGGACGCAACGTCACCGTGCAGGCCACTCTCAGCCTGGCAGGTAAGGCTCTCTCTCTCTCACACACACACACACACATACAGAGCACATACACATAACCATATAGAGCACACACACACACACACACACATACAGACCACATACACATATACATATAGAGCACACACACACACACACACACACATGCAGACCACATACACATATAGAGCACACACACGCACACACACACACACACACACACACACAGCACATACACATACACATATAGAGCACACACACACACACACACACACACACACACACACACACACACACACACACACACACACAGCACATACACATACACATATAGAGCACACACATATACACACACACACACACACAGAACACATACACATATAGAGCACACACACACACACACACACACACACAGAGCACACACACATACACATATAGAGCACACACACACACACACACACACACACACACGCATACACACACACACACAGAGCACATACACATACCCATATAGAGCACACACACACACACACACACACACACACACACACACACACACACACACAGAGCACATACACATACACATATAGAGCACACACACACACACACACACAGAGCACATACACATACACATATAGAGCACACACACACACACACACACACAGAGCACATACACATACACATATAGAGCACACACACACACACACATACACACATACAGCACATACACATACAGAGTACACACACACACACCCGCACACACACACACACACACACACACACATACACACATACAGCACATACACATACAGAGTACACACACATACACACACACACACACACACACACATACAGACCACATACACATACACATATAGAGCACACACACACACACACAGAGCACATATACATACAGAGTACACACACACACACACACACACACACACACACAGAGCACATATACATACAGAGTACACACACACACACACACATACACACACATACAGAACACATACACATATAGAGTACACACACACACACACACAGAGCACATATACATACAGAGTACACACACACACACACACACATACAGAACACATACACATATAGAGTACACACACACACACACACACACACACACACAGAGCACATATACATACAGAGTACACACACACACACACACACACACATACAGAACACATACACATATAGAGTACACACACACACACACACACACACACACAGCACATATACATACAGAGTACACACACACACACACACACACACACACACACATAGAGTACACACACACACACACACACACACACACACATACAGAGTACACACACACACGTACATACAGAGTACACACACACGTACACACACACACTGTAACTGTTTACTCTGTCTCAATAATCTTGGCTTTGCACACGCAGATATTTTTGCATAAATCCCTTCCTCTGAAATGCCCACATGTCACATTTTGTTAAGCCTGGATACCTTGGGGAAAGGAAAAATCAGCTTGAAAGTTTCACACACACCCACACACTTACCCACACACACACACACACACACTCACACTCAGGCATTCGCACACAGGCATACACTTTACTTACGCACGCTGTCAAATGATATCTGTGTTGATAATCTCGTTGCTTTATTGACATCCGCCCCAGCTGTGTTACACAAAGACCTGCAGTTTCCTCTGTCTCCAACCCCCCCTGAAGGTCTACTGTTACTGTCTAACCCAAACACACACACACACAAACACACAGAGAGAAAGACACACACACACACACACACACACTCCCATCCCTCTGTCCAGATGTGCTGTGGGGCCAGCGCTGGTCTAGTGGGTGGCTGGGGAGTTGTCCTCTAACCACAAGGTTGCTCTCCTGTTCCCCACAAGGTCACTCTGCTGTTTCCTGACTTCTGTTTGGTCCCCTGGAGCATAGTCATAACGTAGCATATCCAGTTGCGTAGCATAGCATAGCATATCCAGCTGCATAGTTATAGCATAGCATAGCATATCCAGCTGCATAGTTATAGCATAGCATAGCATAGCCAGCTGCATAGTTATAGCATAGCATAGCCCAGAGGCGGAGCCAGGGGTTGTGAACATCTTAGGCTTAGCCCAGGGGGGGAGGGGGTGTCCTCCCCCAGAAAATGTTGGATTTCTTAGATGCAATTTCCTGCATTCTAGTCCATTTTAGAGTGATCTGTTAGACATGTCAAATCTTAACTATTATCCTACTGTTAATTACTATATACTAACTTTCTGTAGATTCAAACTGGGGCTGCAGAGATGGATTACTTGTTTGCTTTTTTGTATGTTAGAAGTGGTATAAATAGACTGACAGACACAATTTCACTGCATTTTCTATACTCTGTCACTATGGACCTATACATGTGACAATAAAATATCCTCACTGTGCTTAGTGAACAATAGGCCCATGATTTTGTAGCTAAGTATGCTGTTGCATATACTTTCCACTAGATGTCAATCAAAGCTCAGGAATGGAGAAAATTACTAGCTAATGTATCATAACACCTTTAAAGTTATTCTTCACATCCAAATTTCATTAACTCATTAACTCTTCCCTTGTACTTCATTTCAGAATTCCGTACAAAATAAAAAGAAGTACGAGGGGCTGGTTTACCAGGCTAGAATTATTATAGCAGCCTAACATAGCTAGCTGATGTAGACAGCCAAGCTGTGGCTACTTAGCCTGGGCGTGCCCATACTGCCTTTGACACTGCATTTGCATTTCGCGAGCAAGTCACTCGCAGAGCACTGACAAGTCGCGATAGCCAGGCTAGTGGCTACTAGTAGCCTACCAAACGTCAAGACTGCCGTGCTAACCCAACATAACTTTGAAATCACTGGCCTGAAACGTGTGACAACTTACTGGCTGCTGCTGATGACAAGATACCAGTAGTTTGTTTTTTGTTTTTTTTTAAATAAATTTCTTATGTCCATGGTTGAAGGAAGACGAAGACAGACCAGTTCCGACAGATGAGCATAGACTGTACAAAGGAGACGTTAATGTTGAGAATTAGAACACATGCACGCCCTTGTTTTAGTGGGATTCTATTTTTCTAGTTGGGTCACGTTAGAATAACAGCATTTTAAGAGTGAGGGAAATGTGTTTTTTGTTGTAGGCTATTTGCCCATTAATCACTTTTAATGTAATTTACAGGGAGCGTATTCTCAGGGCTGTCATAATTTTTTAAAGCTTAAAAAGATTCGGGGCTTTTGACGTGACATTCTGAGCTTCAGCCCCAAAAGCCACCCCCTACCTCCGCCCCTGGCATAGCCAACTGCATAGTCATAGCATAGCATAGCATAGCCAACTGCATAGTCATAGCATAGCATAGCATATCTAGCTGCATAGTCATAGCATAGCATAGCATAGCCAACTGCATAGTCATAGCATAGCATATCATATCTAGCTGCATAGTCATAGCATAGCATAGCATAGCCAACTGCATAGTCATAGCATAGCATATCCAGCTGCAGCTTTTGGCCTTACGCTCCTTTACTTCTTACTCCAAATCCACACCACACACTAGGGTTGCCACCTATGTCTGACAAAAAAGGGGCATTTGGCAACCCAATCAACCTTTTCTAAGCAGCGACCCGGGTGTCAGTGTCCCAAGAATGTTTTTTTCCCCAGGACAGACCAATACAAAACAGGGCAATCAGGTAAACCGGGACAAGTGGCAACACTACCACACACACACACACATACTCATACTCTCTCTTTCTCTCTCTCTCTCTCTGTCTGACACACACACACACACATGCGCGTGAACACACACAGAAACATACACACACAGAAACATACACACACGTACAGACGCAGGATTAAATTGGATTCCAGCATTGGGAGGGGAGGCACCAGTTTTGGAACAAGTTCATTAGTTTGCTTGGCAGGCATAAATAAAAAAAAAGAAATCGTTGGTGAGCATGTTATAAACATGACACATACCATGCACATTAATGACACTTTATTCATATTTATGCCCTTCACAAGGCATCTAACCCCACACTGCTCCAGGGACTGTAACTGAAACCCTGTAAATATCTGTAAGTCGCTCTGGATAAGAGCGTCAGCTAATAATAATAATAATAATAACTGCACAACAAAGACGGCTTAGGCTGCCACTTCCCCTTCTTTCCATCATCTTAAGCATTGTATGACTGATGAGTGACATATTTGCCAGTGAAGGGGATTTTCAAGTACTGCCTTCTTCCCCTCTTTCATTTTTACCCCCTCTCTCCCTCTATCCTTATTTCCTTCTGTTTATCTCTCTCTTTCTCTCCCTCCCTGCATCTGTCCACGTCTCTCTCTCCTCTCTGTTGCCTTCTCCATGTCTCCTTGTCTCCTTCTCTCCCTCCATCTTTCTTCCCCTCTACCTCTCCTTCTTTCCCTCTCTCCCTCATACCCTTCTCCTCCTCCCCCTCCCCCTCTCTCCCGCACAGAGATCCAGGACCTCGGGCCCGGCCAGGCCCACGTGTTCACCGCCAACGCTCAGGAGCAGATCAGCTGCCAGGCGGGGGGCACACCTGAGCCCCAGGTGACGTGGGAGCTGCCCGAAGGCCTGCCGGCCGGCACCGACATCCGCATCTACCAGGAGGGCGGCGCCCTGATGTTTAACCCCACGCAGAGGGGCGACTCGGGCACCTACATCTGCACTGCCAGCAACAAGGCGGGCAAGAGGACCCAGGAGCACAGAGTCACAGTGGCCTGTGAGCAGTCTTTCTCTGCCCTGTTGCATTTCCCCTCTTACCTCCATTCACCCACCAATCTCTTACCTCTATTCACATTCACCCATCAATCTCACAGGGGTCAAGGGTTGTTATAAAAAGAACAGTTACAAAGCAGCTCAAGAAAGCTGTTTTTCATCAAAGAAATGTGCAAGGAAACCATTCCTACCCACAAAGAATGTTGGAGGCAAACTCTACATTTTGGCACTTTATGGTCAACTTACTTTCTATTCTTACTTTCATTCTCAGTGGTTTCAGCGTCCCCTCTGCAGTGACATTTTTGAGCTGTGTACCAATGCTCCAAATGTGTTTTTTTATGCCAACTGAGAAATTGAAACCCAGGATGCCTGCTCCCACTGTGTGCAGCTGTGTGGTGGTGGTGGGAATAGGGCTTGGGTGTGTGGTGGTGGTGGGAATAGGGCTTGGGTGTGTGGTGGTGGTGGGAATAGGGCTTGGGTGTGTGGTGGTGGTGGGAATAGGGCTTGGGTGTGTGGTGTTTGTGATGTGTGGTGGTGGTGGGAATAGGGCTTGGGTGTTTGGTGTTTGTGAGCTGGTGTGATCATTTGACTAATTTAACGGAATACACACTTATCGAGTTAGAAATAGTTTTTCAAGCTATTGAAGCTATTTTTCAGCATGGTAATGCACCAGCACACATAGCAAGAGCAACAAAGTAATGTTTGAAGCGACAGTCAGTGAGAGTGATGTCTTAACCTGCCCCGTCACCAGACCTTCCACCCATTAGCACTACATGGATGCACTTCAGGACCAAACGTCAGGACCGCTAACAAACTACGGGAGGGTCAGACATGAATGGAGCACTGCTGATGCAGCCCACTGCAAAAGCTCATCACACAGCTGGTCAGATAGCTGTCAGATAGCTGGTCACATAGCTAATCACATAGCTGGTCAGATAGCTGGTCAGATAGCTGGTCAGATAGCTGGTCACATAGCTCATCAGATAGCTGGTCACATAGCTGGTCAGATAGCTGGTCACATAGCTGGTCAGATACGTAGCTGGTCACATAGCTGGTCACATAGCTAATCAGATAGCTGTCACATAGCTGGTCACATAGCTGGTCACATAGCTAATCAGATAGCTGGTCACATAGCTGGTCACATAGCTGGTCACACAGCTGGTCACATAGCTCATCAGATAGCTGTCACATAGCTGGTCAGATAGCTGTCACATAGCTGGTCACATAGCTAATCAGATAGCTGTCACATAGCTGTCACATAGCTGGTCACATAGCTAATCAGATAGCTGGTCACATAGCTGGTCACACAGCT
>CM050204.1:34783209-34790709 GCA_027475355.1 Coilia nasus
TGTAGTTGTGATCCAGTTTAAGCTTTGTGTGTGTGGCTGTGTGTGTGTGTGTGTAGTTGTGGTCCAGTTTAAGCTGTGTGTGTGTGTGTGTAATTGTGATCCAGTTTAAGCTGTGTGTGTGTTGGTGTGTGTAGTTGTGATCCAGTTTAAGCTTTGTGTGTTTGTGTGTGTGTGTGTGTGTGTGTGTGTAGTTGTGATCCAGTTTAAGCGGTGTGTGTGTGTGTGTGTAGTTGTGATGCAGTTTAAGCTGTGTGTGTGTGTAGTTGTGGTCCAGTTTAAGCTGTGTGTGTGTGTGTGTGTGTGTGTGTGTGTGTGTAGTTGTGATGCAGTTTAAGCTGTGTGTGTGTGTGTGTGTGTGTGTGTGTGTGTGTGTGTGTGTGTGTGTAATTGTGATCCAGTTTAAGCTGTGTGTGTGTATGTGTGTGTAGTTGTGATCCAGTTTAAGCTGTGTGTGTGTGTGTGTAGTTGTGGTCCAGTTTAAGCTGTGTGTGTGTGTGTGTGTGTGTGTAATTGTGATCCAGTTTAAGCTGTGTGTGTGTGTGTAGTTGTGGTCCAGTTTAAGCTGTGTGTGTGTGTGTGTGTGTAATTGTGATCCAGTTTAAGCTGTGTGTGTGTGTGTGTGTAGTTGTGGTCCAGTTTAAGCTGTGTGTGTGTGTGTGTGTGTGTAGTTGTGATGCAGTTTAAGCTGTGTGTGTGTGTAGTTGTGATCCAGTTTAAGCTGTGTGTGTGTGTGTGTGTGTAGTTGTGATCCAGTTTAAGCTTTGTGTTGGTGTGTGTGTAGTTGTGATCCAGTTTAAGCTGTGTGTGTGTGTGTATAGTTGTGGTTCAGTTTAAGCTGTGTGTGTGTGTGTGTAGTTGTGATCCAGTTTAAGCTGTGTGTGTGTGTGTAGTTGTGGTCCAGTTTAAGCTGTGTGTGTGTGTGTATGTGTGTGTAGTTGTGATCCAGTTTAAGCTGTGTGTGTGTGTGTGTAGTTGTGATCCAGTTTAAGCTGTGTGTGTGTGTGTGTGTGTGTGTGTAGTTGTCATCCAGTTTAAGCTGTGTGTGTGTGTGTGTGTGTGTGTGTAGTTGTCATCCAGTTTAAGCTGTGTGTGTGTGTGTGTGTGTGTAGTGTCCATCCAGTTCCGGCTGAAGCCGGAGTACACGACGGTGTACCAGGGCCAGACGGCCATGCTGCAGTGCCAGGCCAGCGGGGAGCCGGAGCCCAGCCTGCAGTGGATCGTCAAGGACAAGATGCTCTCTGCCAGCTCAGGAAGGTCAGCTTCTGACCTCTGACCTTATTCTCCCACTCCCTCTGTCTCTCTATCTCTGTCTGTCTGCCTGTCTCTGTCTGTCTGCCTGTCTTTGTCTCCCACTCCCTCTGTCTCTCCCTCTATCTCTGTCTGTCTGTCTGTCTATCTTTGTCTCCCACTCCCTCTGTCTCTCCCTCTATCTCTGTCTGTCTGTCTGTCTATCTTTGTCTCTCACTCCCTCTGTTTCTCTCTCTGTCACTGTTTCTCTATCTCTCTCTGTCTGTCTGTCTATCTTTGTCTCTGCCCCCCCAGTCTCCTTTATTCCCATTCCCTGTCTTTTTTTAACCTCTTTCCATCTCTGTCCATTACTCTCTTCTTCATCCATCCTCTCCTCCCTCCTCTTCTGTCGTTTTCACATCCTCTCCTCCCTCCATCGCAGGTTTCAGGTGATGCAGAACGGCTCTCTGGTCATCTCTGACGTCGTCACGGATGACACGGGCAGGTACACGTGCGTGGCCGGAAACAGCTGCGGGATCAGTGACCACGCAGCGCAGCTCTACGTCGTCGGTCAGTAACACATGCTCACACACACACACACACACACACACACACACACACACACACAGCTACACTCACACACACACTCACACACAGCTGCAGCATCAGTGACCACGCAGCACAGCTCTACGTCGTCGGTCAGTAACACATGCACACACACACACACACACACACACACACACACACACACAGCTACACACACACACACACACATACAGCTACACTCACACACACACACACTCACACACAGCTGCAGCATTAGTGACTACGCGGCACAGATCTACGTCGTCGGTCAGTAACACATGCTCACACACACACACACACACACACACACACACACACACACACACACACACACACACACACAGCTACACACACACACACACACATACAGCTACACTCACACACACACACACTCACACACAGCTGCAGCATCAGTGACCACGCGGCACAGATCTACGTCGTCGGTCAGTAACACATGCTCACACACACACACACACACAGTTACACTCACACACACACACACACACTCACACACAGCTGCAGCATCAGTGACCACGCGGCACAGATCTACGTCGTCGGTCAGTAACACATGCTCACACACACACACACAGCTACACTCACACACAGCTACACTCACACACACACACATACACACACACAACTACACTCACACACACACACACACACACACTCACACACAGCTGCAGCATCAGTGACCACGCGGCACAGCTCTACGTCATGGGTCAGTTACACATGCTCACACACACACACACACACACACACACACACACACACATTTATACTCACACAAACACGCACCAGACACATACAGCTACACACACACACGCCCACACACACAGACACTCACGCATGCACACACACACACACACACACACACCAGACACGCACACACAGACACACCAGACACACACAGTGACTCTTTTACAGAAGTGTGTTTGCGCGGGGATGGAGACTGCAACTGACATACTTTTCTGCATTCTTAGTTATTAGTCACTGTGTACACTTGCGGGCATACACCCACACACATTCATGTGCGCGCACTACCACACACACACACACACACACACACACACACACACACACACACACACACACACACACACACACACACACACACACACACACTGCAGCTTTGTATGATCTCCTCATCAGATAACCCAGTAAGTAAAAGTGTGATGGCTCTGATAAGGGAGCTGATTGAGAGCTGTAGCTCCAGGTTAACTCCAGCGCCAGACCGAGTATGACGCATCCAAATGAATAGTCCTGCCCCAATTTATCGAGTATGAGACATCCAAATGAATAGTCCTGCCCCAATTTATCGAGTATGAGACATCCAAATGAATAGTCCTGCCCCAATTTATCGAGTATGACGCATCCAAATGAATAGTCCTGCCCCAATTTATCGAGTATGAGACATCCAAATGAATAGTCCTGCCCCAATTTATCGAGTATGAGACATCCAAATGAATAGTCCTGCCCCAATTTATCGAGTATGACGCATCCAAATGAATAGTCCTGCCCCAATTTATCGAGTATGACGCATCCAAATGAATAGTCCTGCCCCAATTTATCGAGTATGACGCATCCAAATGAATAGTCCTGCCCCAATTTATCGAGTATGACGCATCCAAATGAATAGTCCTGCCCCAATTTATCAAGTATGAGACATCCAAATGAATAGTCCTGCCCTGATTTCTGGAATATGGTTCAGACACATTTGGAGGAACCAGCAGCAGTCTGCAAAACCTGACTCTGCAGAAAATGGACCTTTTTAAAGCATGAAAACAAAAGGCCCTGGCACCTGGCAGCTTCATGGACTCCGTAGCATTCCCATGTCCTCCCATGATGCAAAGCGAGGCGTGTTCCCAGGAAAGGCTGAGGTGGAGGAGGGAAAACACGCCTGTGATCACTCGGGAATACCGCGCATGCACGTCAGGATTACCACAAATATTTATCTGCTTTATCTTAGAAATACTTACCGGAAAACGGGCTCAGCAGTCACGCAAGAGGGGCTTAATCCATTTAGTAACAGTTCTTTTATGGTTTAGTGGTTTTATTTCAAAAATGATTGGACATTTTAGACACATTTTGTGTCTTGTTGTGGCTGCGTCATTATTAGACATTCTGCAGTGATACCCCCCTGCTCACCCATGTGTATGTGTGTCCATGGAGAAGCCTGTCATTATTAGATTATTATTAGATTATTATTCTGCAGTGATACCCCCCTGCTCACCCATGTGTATGTGTGTCCATGGAGAAGCCTGTCATTATTAGATTATTATTAGATTATTATTCTGCAGTGATACCCCCCTGCTCACCCATGTGTATGTGTGTCCATGGAGAAGCCTGTCATTATTAGACATTCTGCAGTGATACCCCCCTGCCCGCCCATGTGTATGTGTGTCCCCCTTGTGTATTGTGTATTGACACCCCCCCATGTGTATGTGTGTTTACAGAGAAGCCCATGCAGCCCTCCGTGGACGAGGAGGACAAGGCGCCGTACAAGATGATCCAGACCATCGGGCTGTCGGTAGGGGCGGCCGTGGCCTACATCATCGCCGTGCTGGGCCTCATGTTCTACTGCAAGCAGAGACGCAACGCCAAGAGACTGCTCAAGGGGCAGCAGGGGGAAGAGCCTGAGATGGAGTGCCTTAATGGTGTGTGTGTGTGTGTGTGTGTGTGCGGTGTGTGTGTGTGTTCTAATACTAGCTGTTTACACCTATATCGGTTCACTACTGTGTGTTGATATTTGTTGGGATTGGTTGTTCTGTTGGGTAAAAATAAATGTGCTAGGGAATAATGCAGTGTAATGTAATGTAATGAAAGGCTGTGTAGGGACAACTCCAGCCTTGTCCTCAACCAACATGTGTGAATGGTAAACACAACACTAGCACCTGCTGCCACCCTGTGGTCATGAGGAGTACTGCAAGGGGAAAGCGCCTGAGCCAAACCTCAAAGGCTGGCAGTAAATTAGTGGCCGTGTGGAGCTTCCTACAGTGAGGGCCCAGTGTGTTTGTGCCGTGTGGTTGCTGAGGAAGGCTCCAGGCCTCCGGTGCTGAGGGTGGCCATGGAGGAGGCCCCTGGGAGACTAAGCTGCCTTTGTGTTCCCGGCTAAGCCGCCCATAATGGCTGACAGGAGCTTTTCAGCCGTGCGTCCGTTGAAGGTCCCCGCTTTGCACGATGGCGCTTTGGAGTAATTGCCAATTCATATGGAAAGTCAGTGAACAAATCTGAATGATTTTGAACTAAAGAGTCGTAAAAAGCAGCAGTGGGTAAGAGCACTGGGGTGCAGTTTCACCGTGGCCATTTCTGAGTGTCCCTGATGGAGCTGTCGCTGTGTTTTGTCTGTATTTATACTATCAGTTTGACTGTGTGCATGCCAGAGCAGCCCTTCCCTGTAAATGTGCCACGCGCTGAGGTTTCTGAGTGAATACTCGATGGGGTGTGATGTGTTTGATGTCCCTCTGCTGTTGCCGTAGGCGCGGCTGGGGGACTGCAGAACGGGCAGACCACAGCGGAGATCCAGGAGGAGGTGGCGCTCACCGACGTAGGCACCACGGCAACGGCCGAGAAGCGGCACAGCGCCAACGACAAACTGCACTTCCCCCGAGCCCACCTGCAGACCATCACCACTCTGGGTAGGACTCCCCAAAACTCTGTTTGGCCCATACTGCCACCCTTAGCTTAGTAATGTCGACCATCACCACTCTGGGTAGGACTCCCCAAAACTCTGTTTGGCCCATACTGCCACCCTTAGCTTAGTAATGTCTCATCATGTGTTTATTTGCAAATGATAAGTATTGTAGAAATCACAGCTACATTGCTTTTGTGTATACCCAAGGGAAGAGTGTCTTTCAACCAAGGCAATAGTATTTACTGTACCATGCCCATGATGGGTGTTTGTTCAACACAAAGCAGTCCCTGACAGAGCATCTGTTCAGGTGGATTTTATTGTTTTATTTATACATTGACCAATATTTTTTGGTGTTTTTTTTTTGTTTTCTTTTTTTTTGCTGTATGTGTGTGTGTGTGTGTACATACCTGTGTGTGTGTGTGTGTGTGTGTGTGTGTGTGTGTGTGTGTGTGTGTGTGTGTGTGTGTGTATGTGTGTAAATGCTATGGTTTCCTTAGGCAAGGGTGAGTTTGGCGAGGTGCTGCTGGCCAAGGCGAGGGGCATCGAGGAAGGCGAGGAGGAGACGGTGGTGCTGGTCAAGAGTCTGCAGGCGCGCGACGAGCAGCTGCAGCAGGATTTCCGCCGCGAGGCTGACATGTTCGCTAAACTCAGCCACCCCAACATCGTGCGTCTGCTGGGCCTGTGTCGCGACACCGACCCCCACTGCCTCATCCTGGAGTACGTCGACCTGGTGCGTGCCTCCTAGCCAAACATACCTCTGCAGAATATACTGCTGCAGTGTGTCCATGCATATAGCATGTCTGAATCACATAGTCAGTGGAACAGTCATCCGTAATGTAGTATGCAGATAAGGTATGTGTAGCTTACTGGTATATTTAGCAAAAACATTCATCTTCCGTTAAATATGATAATGTTTGTGTGTGTCACTGATGTGTTCTACTAAAAACTCATCTGAAGACAAATGCAGACAAATGAATAAAATATTTCTGAAGCATTTGCACACATAAAAACATACAGAAGGCTTTCCACATGCGCAGACTTGCTGGTAAATTGATTATTGCACAATCATGCATACACAGTCAGCCATTTGGGTTGCCCAACATCTTGCTACTACTTGTAGTTATTCTCACTATTGACGATTTTGGGTCAGTCTTGGTGACACAAAGACGTAATCTAGCACTCCTTCTTTCCCAGGGGGATCTCAAGCAGTTCCTCAGGATATCCAAGAGCAAAGATGAGAAGATCAAACCCCAGCCCATCAGCACCAAAACCAAGGCAAGGCCAGACACTTTCAAACGTGATACGCCATAAACTACTCCTGTGTATTCAAGTACAGCAGCCACGCCTGGCCACACATAATACGAGCCTGTGTACGCTACACTGCCAGTTAGTGGTTATCACAGGTGGGGAATCTGGCTTGAGTTAAAGGCCAGACCACACACATGTTTAACCATTCCCAAAACTATTTCATCAAATGAGCCTCATCTCTTCAGCTGGTAAGGTGAGCTACTTGGCGAAATCGCAGTGGAATCTGCTCAGGTAGAACCAATACCTGGCAGGACTGTCACCCTGTGAAGTGGGCACTGACTGGCCCTGGTGGTTATGTGGCAATACCTGGCAGAACTGACACCCTGTGAAGTGGGCATTGACTGGCCCTGGTGGTTATGTGGTTATGTTCCCTGCTGGGTCTGGCAGAACTGACACCCTGTGAAGTGGGCACTGACTGGCCCTGGTGGTTATGTGGTTATGTTCCCTGCTGGGTCTGGCCCTGGTGGTTATGTGGTTATGTTCCCTGCTGGGTCTGGCCCTGGTGGTTATGTGGTTATGTTCCCTGCTGGGTCTGGCCCTGGTGGTTATGTGGTTATGTTCCCTGCTGGGTCTGGCCCTGGTGGTTATGTGGTTATGTTCCCTGCTGGGTCTGGCCCTGGTGGTTATGTGGTTATGTTCCCTGCTGGGTCTGGCCCATGCTTCCCTGTGCAAAAGCAGTGTCAAGCCAGATAACCTGAGATGCCTGTTAGTGGTTCTGTGTTTGGCACACCTGTTGTATCAGGAAT
>CM050204.1:34795709-34803209 GCA_027475355.1 Coilia nasus
TTGGGTGTGTGCAGTAGTGTACTGCTCAGCCTGAGACACCATGTTCTCCCCCTGCACAGCCACTCTGCCCAAACCCTGGAGTTGTTGACTATGCAGCAACCAGTGCAGCAAGACCCAGCCCCGCACTCAAACCTGCAAGTGAGCATAACAGTTTCATAATAATCTCCTGATGGGGGATTACTAACTCACATAACGCACAGCCAGTGACCTGCTGGCTACTGTTACATATATACACTACACAGACAACTGAAAGACCATGAGAGGAATTTATCAGAATCTGTAAAAAAATAGAATTAAAACAGACCTTAGGCTTAGCCTCTTAAAAAATAAACCAATAACTCAGATGCATAATTTGGTGTCCACTCTGCCGTTCAAAAGTGTATGACAAATCTAGCAATCAAGGAACTCTTCTGCTTGTCTTCGATCAGCTCTTTTCATCAGCAGCATCCACAAGGAACACCTCATAACTCCTTGCACCCATGTTCTTGTATGTCTCCATGGCAAGGCCTACACCTTCACCATGCACTGTCTCAGGCCTGCCAGTGTGTCATATCGCAGAAGGAGGTGACTTGTGAACAAGGGAGTATCGCTGGCCAAGCACATATGGCCTTCATATCTCCGTTCGTAAGCACTCACAGTCTAGGGCTAGGCCTTGGTCTTTGACATTCTCTCTTCCTCTCTCTCGTTCTATCTCTCTGTCTCTCTCCTTCCCTGTTCAAGCAATGGACACACTACTATAGTAGGAGTTTCTGAAGATTCTTATTCATCCAGGTGACAGTAGTAGTCAAAGGAGCTAAATTGTAAGCAGCTGGACTTCCTCAGCTCCCTTGACTGCTGTACATACTCTTAACCAACCCAGACAGACATACGTATCTCGGTAGCAGCAAAGATTGAACCTGTTCAGACTGTCTTAATTCTAAAAGAAGGTGCTTCAGTGCATCATTTCAAATGTCTTGTGGCTAAGGGTACGCCTCCATGCTCATTAAAATAGGAGAATGGTTCTTGTAGCAACCTATGCAAAGTTGCAAAAGTGATGCTCACTCTGAAACCCTTCACCCTCTACTCTAACTCCTTAAAACTTTTCCAGCAGTGCCAACAACCAACAAACCTGACAAATCAGTTACACTGGCTTTTAATAGTTTTCTAGCTATGCAGAAATATGATCAGATTCTTCAGCACTGAATTTGTTTTTTGTTTTTTTTCAAAGTCCTAAGCAATTCATATATTTCAACAAAGAAAAGTGGTTTGGGGTAAATGATGTAGCAGACTAATTAACTGCAGCGAGTGTCTTTTTCTGTGTCTGTCTTCACCTCTCACACACAAACACAGACTGCTTCACTTAGAGGAGTGCCAGATGAAGGGGAGATATTGGTCTCGGTGTGCCCATACGACCCCTTCAAGATAAACATCGTGTGTAATGGTGCAGCATGAAATCCCCACAGACTCCTTTCAACTCCACAGTTATGTGAGTGTGTGTGTGGGTGGTGGCATTGGGAGATTTATGCTGTTAGTATATCAGTGAGATTTATTCTGTTAGTATATCAGTGAGGTATATTTGCAAGTCAGTGCTGATTAACAGTGTTTACTGTATAGAAGCTAAAAATGCCCCCTCACACCCAGAGCTCCCAACTTCAACCACTTTTTAATAATCCGATCACATATTTTCACATTAGTTGGTTTTGTGTTCAGCTTCCAGTGCCATGTAAGAGATATCTCATAGTCTTATTAAAGTTTAAGACTGGTTTGAAAGGAAGGGGTGTGTGTGTGTGTGTGTGTGTGCACATGCAGCCATCAGCTTCACTATTCAAATAGAATTTGTTGTAGAAACTCAAGTATTTACCGTCCACTTTCACAAGTTTACTATCCTTTGCTGCTAACCCTCGTCATGGTGCTGCTATGCCTGCGGTGTGCAGAAACTAACATGGAAATGACTATATCTTATGCTGAAGGCAAAGTCCAAAAAGATGGTGCAGTTGATTTGCATGAAATAATATCAACCTTTAACTCTCAAACTTAATTCAAATGTTCTAATAATCAAGATGAAGGCACAGGGTAAAGTCTGTCTTTCTCTGTGGATGACGTCTAGCAAATGCAACCATGTTGGCATTTATTCTAATGAACAGGCTGATTAGACCAATGGCGTTGTGAGACAGATTCGCCCAGACCAATGGAAGGGCGTCACTGTGACTCACCAAATAAGGAGAGACAACGCCATAAAAGGAAACATTGTATCTCTTTATAAGGAGGAAAGTAGATCGTACATTTATATATACGTCCACTTGTAAGTACGATTCAGAACTGCAAAAACGGAAACATTTTACATATTATCCAGAATAGTTTGCGCGCCTGTAATGAATCTGAATTTACAGGGACAAAAGATTTAAGGCCGCCATTGACGACGTCTCCCACGTTTACCGTGTGAACTACATGTCATGGCGGAGTGATTCGAGAGATGCACTTCGCATTTTCCTTTTGGAGAAAGTGCTTCGAGTTTTGGGAAAGAAGGCAGAGCTAGACTGGAGGGGTGAAGGGTCTCAGGGACAGCATCACTTTTGAAACTTTGCATAGGTTGTTACGTAGAGATTCCGGATAAGGCTTTGACCATATTTTTCGCTGTTTGTTTACCTTTCGTAGGTTGGTGTGCTGTGGTGCAATTTTAGCAGGCAGTTCGAGTCCCAGCACTTGGCTGGCATATTTAGCTAGTTATTTTCTAAAATAGAATGTTATCTAGTCAGGCTGGATCAGCACTGAGTGGTAACGGATCAGCGACTGGAAATAACGCGGCTCACGGTTCTGTGGTTATCGGCAGGGGGCTGCGTCCCGGTTCGGTCCGAGCAGGGCAAGCAGTGTCCGGGGTCAGCGATTGCGCTGGTGCGGTCGGACGGCCGGGGAACAGGGCAGGGATGCTGGGGGGCAATGGTCCAGGAGTGGGGTCTCGAGGAGGAGTGAGACCGGGTAACGGGACAGGGTTGACCACATTGCAGTCGGTTAGTCAGGGGGGACTGGTGGGTTTAAGTTCAGGCGTTGGGATTCCCGGTGGCGGCAGATATGATCCTGATAAAGAGTGTGCACCGGTTTGTAGTGGTTCGGACGCTGACTCCGACTCAGGAGACGATGATGATCCCATGAGTTCAGCCGGGGACAACCGAAGAGGTGTCAAGCGAGAGCGGGCGGAGATGGAAGCCGCTATGGTAGGGCCAGAGGCAGGGGTTCAGCCAGGGGGGTACGGTGTGGTCACCGGAGGGGTTGCTGGCGCCAAGCCCGGGAAGAAAACTCGTGGACGAGTGAAGATTAAGATGGAGTTCATCGACAACAAACTGAGAAGATACACAACTTTCAGCAAGCGGAAGACTGGAATCATGAAAAAGGTGAGTGGGCAATAAAGTCTGTCCTCATAGTTGTGCCATCATTTTCTTTTAAAGTCATAACTCCCTGCATCAGCTATACGTGATGCAACCCGGACTGGTGTTTTGGTTTGTAATGAATCATAAAAATGTTTTGTATTCATAGAATATGAAACTTCTGCATAGACAGTGGAGTGGTCTCTGCCAAATATTACCCCCATGGCCAATTACTTATATAAAAAAAATCTAGTCCAACTTATATTAGGCCCGTGTCACAATCTAGTGATGGCAGTCAGCTTGTGGTAGGCCAGCATTTCCTGTTGCGTGGACAAGCTGGTCAGCTCCACACACAGTCACACAGCTGATCAAATCACAGCGAAGAGACTGTTGTTGATTCAGGTAGGTGTATCTGCCTCGTTCCAAGGTGCTGAGTAAACAAGGGTGTTTGGGTGCGGAGTCGGAAGGTGTTCCTGTGCTCTTGGAATGCTGCAAGCCATAGCACAGATTGTGTGGCGTTGCATAGCCAAGCTCTGGCACCGGGTGACTGGGAACCACTGAAGACACGACCAGCGCGCGGGCTTAAAATAGACTGTAGCAACTGACATTCTCTATTTCGGACCACCACTACCACCCCCTTCAAATAAACACATACATGCTCACTGCTGCTCACACACACACACACACACACACAGGAGGTGGACGCAAACACACGGACCGAGCTTGACTGAAATGTGTCAGACCCACGATTGTCACACAGTCACCATGACATTCTCTGCTGGTGCATATGGGAGGCTTCGATGCTGAGCTTTAAATGGGACATCACCCTGGGAAAAGGGCACCTTACCTACCCTCTGTGTACCACCACTGGCAGCTTGCAGAAGTGTCTGTTTAAGACCTCTCATTAAAACATCCAAGTGCAGTTAGTGATCTAGGTAGCCATGCTATGGCGTTAATGTGCCAAACCAACATGATGCAGTCTCTCTACTACAGGCCTAGGCCTAGGCAGCTGATCAAAACAACATTGCAGTGTATTCTCACGCAGTGGGGTAATCAGATGACTCCTCCTTTGCAGAAGCAGACAGACACGCTTCATTTATCCACAGGGGGAAAATAAAAAAAAATCCAGCAGCTCATTAAAAAACAAAAACTGACATTTCTCCAGTAAGCGTACATAGAAATGAATAGAATGATAAAATAACATTTAAATAGGGCATAAATATGAGACAAAAACACCAGTGTGCTGACCATGTGTGTGTGTGTCACGAATGCACCCAGCTGCTGAGGTTAGCATGGGCCCCAGGTGGAGGGGCCCTGGGCATTGTGCGCTGATGGGCAGGCAGGCAGGGGAGTGGGCAGGCAGGCAGGCGAGTGGGCAGGCAGGGGAGTGGGCAGGCAGGCAGGCAGGCAGGGGAGTGGGCAGGCAGGCAGGGGAGTGGGCAGGCAGGCAGGCAGGCAGGGGAGTGGGCAGGCAGGCGAGTGGGCAGGCAGGGGAGTGGGCAGGCAGGGGAGTGGGCAGGCAGGGGAGTGGGCAGGCAGGGGAGTGGGCAGGCAGGCAGGCAGGCAGGGGAGTGGGCAGGCAGGCAGGCAGGCGAGTGGGCAGGCAGGGAAGCAGGCCTGGCATAAGAGTGGGCACTCTCACAGGCACTCTCGCCGGCCCTTTCCCCTTCACTGTGTGCTGCCCATGTGCTCATCCAGCCCACAGTGTTAAAGTAACCTAACCTAACACTGGCCTAACCTAACACTGGCCTAACCTAACACTGGCCTAACCTAACACTGGCATCTCAGGATGCTCAGCAGAGAGAGAATCTGTCTTCGCTTCCTGTGTCTGTGTCACCCTCATCCTCCGTTTCTGTGTCTTTCTTTCTTTCAGTTGTTTCTGTCTCACTGTGTGACTCTCTCATTTGCTCTGTCTCTCCTTCATTTTCTCTCTCTTTCTCATTTGCTCTGTCTCTCCTTCATTCTCTCTCTTTGTCATTTGCTCTGTCTCTCCTTCATTCTCTCTCTCTCTCATTTGCTCTGTCTCTCCTTCATTCTCTCT
This sequence comes from Coilia nasus, assembly GCA_027475355.1. Classification (NCBI taxonomy): domain Eukaryota; kingdom Metazoa; phylum Chordata; class Actinopteri; order Clupeiformes; family Engraulidae; genus Coilia; species Coilia nasus. The sequence continues at coordinate 34,801,092 of CM050204.1, forward strand.
CTCTCTCATTTGCTCTGTCTCTCCTTCATTCTCTCTCTCTCTCATTTGCTCTGTCTCTCCTTCATTCTCTCTCTCTCTCTCTCATTTGCTCTGTCTCTCCTTCATTCTCTCTCTCTCTCTCTCATTTGCTCTGTCTCTCCTTCATTCTCTCTCTCTCTCATTTGCTCTGTCTCTCCTTCACTCTCTCTCTCTCTCTCATTTGCTCTGTCTCTCCTTCATTCTCTCTCTCTCTCATTTGCTCTGTCTCTCCTTCATTCTCTCTCTCTCTCTCATTTGCTCTCTGTCTCTCCATGTCTGTTCTTCATTCGTTCTCTGTCTTTCTCTGTGTCCCTCTGTTCTCTTGGTCTCTGCAGAGAACATCACAGGGGTAGAATGGTGAATAAAGAAATCACCGAGTGGTACTAAGTAAAAAAATTATGTAAAATAAACATAAGATTTATGTTTTATGCGTTTTAAGGATTGTTTTGAAGCTGCGCATCATAGGTTGTATGGGCTTATTCAGACCATAAGTAATTCACCGACATGCTAAAGAAACCATTGTGGTTAAGTCCATGAACATCATGAAATCCGTTGTGGATAACCAGCTCGCCGCTCTGGTTTGCCTAAAACATCACTGTTTCACTCTAAATATGTGCTGTGTGTAGGACGTCTGCTTGTAGCCGTAGTTTATGAGACCTCTATGCTCCACATAAGTGGCTTGATCTGACTTTAAACGAATGTGTTCAGTGCTGTAGGGATTCAGATTCAGCGCTGAAGATGTGGAACAGTTGACACCCTGTTTGCCGCTTTCTTCAGCATGCATCTGCTCCAGAAAGTTGGGGGCTGCACATTGAGTTGTTTACATGCTTTGCTCTTGTGTTTGGAGTTTAGATTTTGCAAAGGTGTTAAAAGCACCGGCTGTCTGTTCCATTTCTGTTCTTAACTCAGGAATCATAGTTGAAGAGAAAGAGACGGAGTGTGTGTGTGTGTGTGTATATGTGTGTGTGTCTGTGTGTGTGTGTGTGTGTGTGTGTGTGTGTGTGTGTGTGTGTGTGTGTGTGTGTGTGTGTGTGTGTGTGTGTGTGTGTGTGCATTTGTTGGGGCCGTCCACATTTATTGCTCTCTCTGAGGCGCGATCCTGCTGACGCACTCCTGACAGCTTTAGTCTGTCGTGTCATCTGTGGCAGCCATCCGTCAGTGCCTCAGGGCTCTCCTGCCCCTGGACAGCTGACCAAACTGTGGGATGACCCTTATCAAAGGCCTCCAGAGGGAGTGGAGGTGTGTCTGCTGGTCTGCAGGGGATCCAGCAGCTGCCCTGACAAGGTGTTGCAGGGAAGATTTCACGCCACACATGTAGTTATCTTGCTCAGGAAGGTCAGGAGCACTTCAGAAAGAATCAGTTGAGGTGAGATCATGTGGATTGTAAAGTTTAGTTTTTTTCCACTTTCTGTTGGCTGTAGATGGTAGATTATACTTACATGGTGTAGTGTAGCGATGTAGCATTTATGAACGACACAGTTCTTTGTGCAAGTGTGTTCATCATTTTTATGTTTTTTTTTTTATTTATTTCTATCCCTAAGAGGTCATCAGGAGTGTATCTGACTCCTGGGGCTGTTGGTATGTTCTTGTATACAGTGGGATAATCTGGGAGCGTTGTGCAGAGTCAATGAAAGAGGGGCAGCTCAAATGATAACTCTTGCCAGCGAATGACGCCCATAGAAAATGACAGTTCAGTCCCTCAGTAAAAAGTGTCTCATGCAAGTAGCTACGCAGATGACATATCAGTGGCATACCAAGATGCTTGTCTTTGCCCCAACACTGAGAGGAGAATGTTTATTCCATTTTTGAATCCTACTTTTCTATGTTTTGATTTGTTTTGAAGTGGAAAGAACAGAAGAGTTGGCTCTAACCTCCAGAATCTAGCTTTGCTCAAAACCCTATGCATGCTTGTCTATGACACATCCAATCACGCATAGCTGTGCAATTTACTCTGTGTAATCTTAAAAACCAAAATGATTTTTGAGGAAGCTTGTGGCTACATGGGTGAGCATTTAAATGAGCGCACACCATGACATGCCAGCCCAAAGAGATGAGTCACGAAGGGCTCAAGTTAATGCCTGTTTATTGCGTCTATTTTAG
>CM050204.1:34808209-34823209 GCA_027475355.1 Coilia nasus
CTGAATGCGCAGAGTTTTTGGGGTGAATGAGCCCTAACGCTGGCCTAGCGTCTGGAGGCGATACTCTGGAGGTCCTGCAGGGAAAACACACAATCCTGCTGGCTGAGCTCATTGATAATTACATCATAGTGTTTGTTACTGCGCCCGGAGCGCCTCTGTGGGTTCAGTGGCTCGTAAAGGGGGGGGGGGGGCAAATAATTAGGAGTTTTAGTGAGTGTGTGCACTCAGTCTAGGGGGACGGGGGGGATAATACAGGATAATTTACACTTGAGTTGTTGTAATAATCTGACTCTTATTCTTGTCTGTGTTCAGATATACTTTGGTTTCATAGAATAAAGCTGCTTTTGATGGACATTTCTGCTGAAAAGTACTTCATGAAGCGCTACTGATATATGATGCTGAACCCAACTCATTGTGCCTGTTTTCTTACTTGTTTTCTATTTCTCTCTGTCTCTCTCTCTCCTTCTCCCTCTCTGTCTCTCTCTGTCTCTCTCTCTCTCATCCCCCCCTCTGTCTCTCTCTCTCTCTCTCTCTGTCTGTCTGTCTGTCTGTCCCTCTCTCTGCAGGCGTATGAGTTGTCGACGCTGACAGGCACGCAGGTGCTGCTGCTGGTGGCGAGTGAGACGGGTCACGTGTACACGTTCCAATCTAATCTCTCTCTCCCCCTCTCTCTCTCCCTCCCTCCCTCCGTCTCTCTATCCCCCCATCCCTCTGCAGGCGTACGAGCTGTCCACGCTGACGGGCACGCAGGTGCTGCTGCTGGTGGCCAGTGAGACGGGTCACGTGTACACGTTCGCCACGCGCAAGCTGCAGCCCATGATCACCAGCGAGACGGGCAAGGCACTGATCCAGACCTGCCTCAACTCGCCCGACTCGCCGCCACGCTCCGACCCCTCCACCGACCAGCGCATGAGCGCCACAGGCTTCGAGGAGACCGACCTCACCTACCAGGTGTCCGAGTCCGAGAGCCTGGGCGAAACCAAGGTGCATACCACGCCCTTTCACCTTCGGTAGCTTTTAAAGGGCGAAAGGTGTGAAAGAAGCGAGTTGCATACACTGCATAACTAGAAGACAAAAGTGTAGTCTTTGCAAAAATAGTATAGTATAATGGTATAATAACAGTTGTAGTATGTGCAGATTAAATTAGCAGACATTTCTGCCTGCTCACTTTTGAAAAGCCTCTTGGCTTCCATGTTTTATACCCTTGCTAAGAGAGACTTTATCTGAGCGCAACAATGTCCTTCTACTTGCAAGGTGGACGTCTGTGTCCAGATGAGGGCTAATGTTCTCATTTCAGGTTTTTTTTTTTATTTCTGTTTCTTCAGACCGTCCTCTTAGGTGTGGGCTTCTGTGTGTGAAATATGGGCATGTTGTTTGCCTGGTTGCTTAGTTACCAAGTGAACTTAGTTTTTTTACCACAATGTCTCATTCGGGCTTCATGCTGAGAAATGCAGCGGCAGCAGTTATGTGCTGAGCTAGACCATCAGGTCAGCAAGGTGCTCGGCAAACCCAGATAATGGCCATTTGTCATGGGGGAGCAGTCGCTACTAATGTCTTTAGCTCACAGGAAATTGCTTTAATAATTCTGTAGTGAAATTGAATAACTATGTCTGAATCACTTTTTTCATCACATTAATATGTAATTTCATCAGGGATTGTGATAAACATTAGAGACAAATGGCATAGTTTCATGGGAATGTCGGTTCTGACATACTGTACCTATGGTGTTACTGCACAGCACAGCACCTCAACATCAGCTGAAGTTAAGGATATATGTGGCACGAGCAGAAATGAGATGAGGGATTATATGTGGCACGAGCAGAAATGAGATGAGGGATTATATGTGGCACGAGCAGAAATGAGATGAGGGATTATATGTGGCACGAGCAGAAATGAGATGAGGGATTATATGTGGCACGAGCAGAAATTAGATGAGGGATTATATGTGGCACGAGCAGAAATGAGATGAGGGATTATATGTGGCACGAGCAGAAATGAGATGAGGGATTATATGTGGCACGAGCAGAAATGAGATGAGGGATTATATGTGGCACGAGCAGAAATTAGATGAGGGATTATATGTGGCACGAGCAGAAATGAGATGAGGGATTATATGTGGCACGAGCAGAAATTAGATGAGGGATTATATGTGGCACGAGCAGAAATGAGATGAGGGATTGCATCTGTTGATGGAAAGGGAGGAGCTGTGTGCTTTTGTGTGTCTGAGATGAGGTTGGGCCACGGGGGGAGTGAATCTTCTCAGCGGCATCAGGTCAGATTGGGGGGCTGCGTCTAAACCATCTCTCACCCAGCATCCAGCTGCAGCACATGACTTATAGAGGAGGCGTTTCCCACAGACGAGCCATACACACCAGAAGTAATCTCCAGCCACTCCAGAAGTAATCTCCAGCCACTCCAGAAGTAATCTCCAGCCACTCCAGAAGTGATCTCCAGCCACTCCAGAAGTAATTTCTAGCCACTCCAGAAGTGATCTCCAGCCACTCCAGAAGTGATCTCCAGCCACTCCAGAAGTGATCTCCAGCCACTCCAGAAGTAATCTCTAGCCAGAGGTGGGGGTGGGTGTCTAGATGGAGGGGTGGTGGAGGTGTATCACAGGTGGAAAAAGAGTGGAGAGATGGAGGGGTGGTGTTGGTGTGTCACAGGTGGAGAAAGTGGAGAGATGGAGGGGTGGTGTTGGTGTGTCACAGGTGGAGAAAGAGTGGAGAGATGGAGGGGTGGTGTTGGTGTGTCACAGGTGGAAAAAGAGTGATAAAGGGGTGGTGTTGGTGTGTCACAGGTGGAGAAAGAGTGGAGAGATGGAGGGGTGGTGTTGGTGTATCACAGGTGGAGAAAGAGTGGAGAGATGGAGGGGTGGTGTTGGTGTGTCACAGGTGGAGAAAGAGTGGAGAGATGGAGGGGTGGTGTTGGTGTGTCACAGGTGGAAAAAGAGTGATAGAGGGGTGGTGTTGGTGTGTCACAGGTGGAGAAAGAGTGGAGAGATGGAGGGGTGGTGTTGGTGTATCACAGGTGGAGAAAGAGTGGAGAGATGGAGGGGTGGTGTTGGTGTGTCACAGGTGGAGAAAGAGTGGAGAGATGGAGGGGTGGTGTTGGTGTGTCACAGGTGGAGAAAGAGTGGAGAGATGGAGGGGTGGTGTTGGTGTATCACAGGTGGAGAAAGAGTGGAGAGATGGAGGGGTGGTGTTGGTGTGTCACAGGTGGAGAAAGAGTGGAGAGATGGAGGGGTGGTGTTGGTGTGTCACAGGTGGAAAAAGTGGAGAGATGGAGGGGTGGTGTTGGTGTGTCACAGGTGGAGAAAGAGTGGAGAGATGGAGGGGTGGTGTTGGTGTGTCACAGGTGGAAAAAGTGGAGAGATGGAGGGGTGGTGTTGCTGTGTCACAGGTGGAGAAAGAGTGGAGAGATGGAGGGGTGGTGTTGGTGTGTCACAGGTGGAGAAAGGGTTGCTACATATGCTTACTACAAGCATATGCTTACTCACTACATATACTATGTGTTGAGTGCTTCACCAACAGTCATGGTGGACGTGCGCTAGGAGATTAACTTTCAGCTACATGGGAAGCTGCCAATACTCATCTCCAAGTTTTAGACAGAAAATTACAGACATTCTTAACAAGTGTTCATAAAGTGTGAATTTGACTTATTGCTAGCAGCTGTATGGACAAAGTATTATCAATCAAGAACAAAATATTAAGATGTTTGTAATAATTCAAAACTATTATATTTCATCAGTGTTGTTCAGTAATGTGAGTCCATGAGTAAGCGATGGTGATGGAAAGGTTCTGTCTGTTGTGCTAATTTTGTTGTGCGAGCTTGCCAGCAAGTCAACACAACTAAACCAGAAATAAACAACGGTGTTGAACTCTACGTGAACTCTTATGAATGCTCATGGTTTTCATTTAGTAGTGCAGTAAATCATTTTTAATTAGCCAAACCAGCCCATTTGTTTTTTTTTAAATGCGCTAGATTTAAAAGCTGTTGGAAATTAGTACAAGGGAACTGTTTAAAAACATTTAGCTTGGTTTTTTTGTATTCCCTTAAAGTGTCAGTTTTTGAGGTGAACTTTAGAAAGTGCAGGGCATCTCAATCCCTCAGACAAATCTTCTTGGCTGTGGATCGGTGGAGATCCCGTTTTTGTCTCCATAAAAGGGTGGAAGCGTTTAAAATGCGTCAGCTGTAATGTCTCATCTTCTCTGCACCATGTACAACCTGCTCTGTATTGTGTGTGTGTGCGTGCGTGTGTGTGTAATTCCAACCTGCTCTGTATTGTGCGTGTGTGTGTGTGGGGCAGAGTGGGGGGGTGCTGCATGTGTGTGTGTGTGTGTGTGTGTGTGTAATTCCAACCTGCTCTGTATTGTGCGTGTGTGTGTGTGGGGCAGAGTGGGGGCGTGCTGCATGTGTGTGTGTGTGTGTGTGTGTGTAATTCCAACCTGCTCTGTAGTGTGTGTGTGTGTGTTTGGGGTTGGGGGGTGTGCGCGTGTGTGTGTGTAATTCCAACCTGCTCTGTATTGTGTGTGTGTTGGGGGGGGGGGGGGGGGGGGGGGGGGGGGGGCATGCGCGTGTGTGTGTAATTCCACCCTGCTCTGTATTCTGCGTTGTATGCGTGTGTGTGATGGTGAGCTCAAATTCCCCCCAGCACCTTACTCCATCCTAATTACCTTACTCCATCCTAATTACCTTACTCCATCCTAATTATCATCCACATATAGGCACATGCAATTACACAGGCATTCCTCCTTGCCTGCATATGTATATAATTAGTGCTGTGCGCTAGTCATCACAAACCAGCAGGAGTGCATGTCAGGATATGGGGCACGCAGGAACTTGCGCTCTCATGCAGGGAGCCCCACACATGCAGGGAGCCCCACACATGCAGGGAGCCCCACACATGCAGGGAGCCGCACACATGCAGGGAGGGAGCCCCACACATGCAGGGAGGGAGCCCCACACATGCAGGGAGCCGCACACATGCAGGGAGCCCCACACATGCAGGGAGCGAGCCCCACACATGCAGGGAGCGAGCCCCTCACATGCAGGGAGCCCCACACATGCAGGGAGCCCCACACATGCAGGGAGCCCCACACATGCAGGGAGCCCCTCACATGCAGACTGAGGTGGCAGCAGGGATTCCCCCAGATAGGAGTGCTCATGGAGGGAAGGGCTTTTAGCACAATCAGTTCATCATCGCTAACACTATGCCCCTCAACTACAGCAGACCTATACAGCCCACCACCACAGATGCCCTCATACAGCACCTCTCATCTCACCACAGACGCCCTCATACAGCACCTCTCATCTCATCACCCCCCCACCACAGACCACAGACGCCCTCATACAGCACCTCTCATCACCACAGATGCCCTCATACAGCACCTCTCATCTCATCACCACCACAGACCACAGACGCCCTCATACAGCACCTCTCATCTCACCACCACCACAGACGCCCTCATACAGCACCTCTCATCTCACCACCCCCCCCACCACAGATGCCCTCATACAGCACCTCTCATCTCATCACCACCACAGAAGCCCTCATACAGCACCTCTCATCTCACCACCACCACAGACGCCCTCATACAGCACCTCTCATCTCATCACCACCACAGACGCCCTCATACAGCACCTCTCATCTCACCACCACCACAGACGCCCTCATACAGCACCTCTCATCTCACCACCACCACAGACGCCCTCATACAGACCGCTTATCTCACCACCACCACAGACGCCCTCATACAGCACCGCTCATCTCACCACCACCACAGACGCCCTCATACAGCACCTCTCATCTCATCACCCCCCCACCACAGACCACAGACGCCCTCATACAGACCGCTTATCTCACCACCACAGACGCCCTCATACAGCACCTCTCATCTCACCCCCCCCCACCACCACAGACCACAGACGCCCTCATACAGCACCTCTCATCTCACCACAGACGCCCTCATACAGCACCTCTCATCTCACCACCCCTCCACCACAGATGCCCTCATACAGCACCTCTCATCTCATCACCACCACAGACGCTCTCATACAGCACCTCTCATCTCACCCCCCCCACCACCACAGACCACAGACGCCCTCATACAGACCGCTTATCTCACCACCACAGACGCCCTCATACAGCACCTCTCATCTCACCACCCCCCCACCACAGACGCCCTCATACAGCACCTCTCATCTCACCACCCCCCCACCACAGACGCCCTCATACAGCACCTCTCATCTCACCATCACCACCACCAGGCCCTTTCATTTCTCTGATATTTAGACAGAATCCCCCCCCCGCCCCTATTATAAATAGCCCATAACTCCGCTGGTGCTGGAGTGTCCCTCTCGCTCAGGCACACTTGAGCGCTCGCTCCTCTCCTCTCATTGATAAAATTTGATGCGGCCTCCATGCCCTTATATGGTATGGTTTCCCTGCCTGCTCTCTTGGCCAGGGCCCCTCACATTCCTTATAAGCAGCAGCTGTCTCTGGATTGCTCCCTCTCCCTCTCCCTCTCCCTTTCCTCTCCTCTCCTCTCCTCTCCTCTCCCTCTCCCTCTCCCTCTCCCTCTCCCTCTCCCTCTCCCTCTCCCTCTCCTCTCCCTCTCCTTCTCCCTCTCCTCTCCTCTCCTCTCCCTCTCCCTCTCCCTCTCCCTCTCCTCGCCCTCTCCCTCTCCCTCTCCTCTCCTCTCCTCTCCTCTCCTCTCCTCTCCTCTCCTCTCCTCTCCTCTCCTCTCCTCTCCCTCTCCCTCCCCTCTCCTCTCCTCTCCATCTCCTCTCCCTCTCTCCTCCTCTCCCTCTCCTCTCCCTCTCACTCTGCTCTCTCACTCTGCTCTCCTCTCCCTCTCCTCTCCTCTCCCTCTCCTCTCCTCTATTCTTCTCTCTTCTCCTCTCCTCCCCTCTCCTCTCCTCCTCTCTCCTCTGTCTCCTCCTCTCTTTTCCCTTCTTTCCTCTTCTCTTCTCTCTTCTCCTGTCCTCTCACCTCTCTTCTCCTCTCCTCTCTCTTCTCTCCTCCACTCTCCTCTCCTCTCTCTTCTCTTCTCTCCTCTCCTCCCCTCTTCTCTCCTCTCCTCTCCTCTCCTCCTCTCCTCTCCTCTCCTCTCTCCCCTCCTTTCCTCTCCTCCTCTCTGTCTCCTCTCCTCTCTCCTCTTCCCTCCTCTCTTCTCCTCCCAACCTTTTTCTCGGAGTTGGAGAAGCCTTTGCATACATCATAGATACATAACAGTCATCTCCTCCTATAGAACTAGGTGAAGGCTTCAGTGGTTTTGCTAAGCCTGTGTGTGTGTGTGTGTGTGTGTGTGTGTGTGTGTGTGTGTGTGTGTGTGTGTGTGTGTGTGTGTGTGATTGTCCTCAGATTATGAAGAGACACTGTCTGATGAGTTTAATCCAGCGTCACATGCTTCCTTCTGCAGTTGTGTGTTTCTGTCTCAGAGTCACATGACGTTTCTGTCTGAGTCACATGATGGCGTTTGATGGAAAGCAGAGTCTGGCGTCACCTCCTCGCACACACGTTTGAGACGAGCTTCTTTCTCTCCCTGATTTACGCTGCTTATGTTCATGTGACGCATTGTGATGGTTCGTCAGCAGCTTTTTCAAACTATCACAAAGAAGCCACAACAGAAAGCTTCAACCTCGTGAAGACTCTGATACACTGCGAAGCAGTTGTTTTAGTTCATATTGTGCAGGCATTTGTCAGTCAGAAATGATATTTGAAAACTTTACTTGTCACTATAATCATGTGACACTAAAATGCATGGATCCCTTTTTCTCCTGAGTGCTTTCCAAGTCCGTAGTGATGTATTTGGGAGTAAAGGAAGAGAATGTGTTGGAGCGTGGCCAAGATGGATGTGGGGAGTGTGTTTTTGAGTGTGTCATGGTTGCCTGTGGTTGCCACTTAGTCCGAGACTAGTTAGCTCACTAGACTCATTAGACTAGTTATAAATCAGCCCTGCCTCTCAAATATCACTCCACGCCTCCTACATAATCACATACACACTTCTCTCTCTCTCGCTCACTCGCTCTGTCTCTCTCTCTCTCTTTCACACACACAGACACACCCCTCCCTCTGTATCTCAGGCCCTGTCTCTGAAATATCACTCTCCACCTCCCCCTCTCTCCTGCACTCTCTCCATCTCTTTATCTTCCACCTCGCCGCTTTCTCTGTCTGTTCTACACACACAGACACACTTCTATCTTTCTCACTCTGTCTCTTCATCACACACACACAGAAACACTTCTGTCTTTCTCACTCTGTCTCTTCATCAAACACACACAGACACACTTCTATCTTTCTCACTCTGTCTCTTCATCACACACACACAGACACACTTCTATCTTTCTCACTCTGTCTCTTCATCAAACACACACAGACACACTTCTATCTTTCTCACTCTGTCTCTTCATCACACACACACAGACACACTTCTGTCTTTCTCACTCTGTCTCTTCATCAAACACACACAGACACACTTCTATCTTTCTCACTCTGTCTCTTCATCACACACACACAGACACACACCCTTCCCTCTCTATCTCAGCCTCTCTCTCTCCCTCTCTGTCTTCTGTGTCATCAGCACCGCATTACACTGACAAATCTTTCAGCTCATCTGCACCGCCGGGACATCCACTTGCTGTCAGGCTGTTTACTGCTGCTCTTAATAAGGTGGATGGGGGACACATACTGTAAGCTGCATCCTGCCCTGTCACCGATGGGCTGTGGTTCTGGAGCAGGAGGGTTGAGATCAGGTTGAGTTTATCTTGAGTTTAGGTTGAAATCTCTTTGGTGTTAAACGCTGCAAAGGTGCAGTGCAGGAGGCCTGCAGAAAAGACACTGCAATTCATGCTGGTGTACTCTACTCACACACACACTACTCTATCTCTGTCTCACTTACACACACACACACACATGTTTACAGTGCTGACACACAGACCCTATACACTATCTCTGTCTCACTCACACACACACACACACACACACACACAGTCAGAGCTCTGTGAGTGCCGGCCTGCAGAGGGGCGGTGGGTGAGGAGGGAGTGTTGTAGCGACAGTGGAAACTTCATTTAGTCAGATATGCTTATCTCAGCCACTGCCTATAGGAGGAGAGACGCAGACACAGGCTCACACACTTACTGTGGTGTGTGTGTGTGTGTGAGAGAGAGAGAGAGAGAGATAGTGGGAGCTGCAGTTGGTGAGTGTGAGGCTTGTGTGTATCAGAGATTGTAGGGCTAGGGTAGGTGGTAGGGTGTGTGTGTGTGTGTGTGTGTGTGTGTGTGTGTGTGCTGCGGGGGGGTTGTTGAGCAATGTGTCCCCGTGCAGGGCAGGGGCAGGGGGAGGGGCCAGCGTAGCCTTATGTTGGCCGAGGCAGCTGTCCCGCTGCGACGCCATTGGCTGGCCCCTCCGACTTGGGCTGCCTTGCCTTTTTTAGCCGTCCCCAAACGGAGCCGTGAATTCCAGCGCTGGCACGGTGACAGGCCAGGAGACGGCCGCCGGCAAATGGGAGATTAGGCCCCCGCTGGCCTACCCTCCCCCCCCGGCCCCCACTGCACCACCCCAGGCCCCCGCCAGCCGCACAATGGGGGCCAATAAAGCAGCACCATTTGTCACCTCATGGTTTTATTTTCTTAACCCTCTCCTGGGTACGGGAGCCCCCCCACCGTCCTCCACCCTATACACACACACACACACACGTCTCTGTAATGGTGTCTTGTGCTGTGTGTGTGTGTGTGTGGTTTCTAAGCCTTAAGCCCCCCCCCCCCCCCCCCCTGTCCCTCTCTGGCTGTATATTAGATTAAAGTTAAAGCTGCACCCCGCATGTTGCATGTTGACCAGTGCAGAGGACAGCAGTGACACAAGGACACTGGAATCTATTTTAGCTGCCGTGGTGTGTGTGTGTGTGTGTGTGGGGGGGGGGGGGTGTGACGGTGTGTGTGGTGTGGTGTTGTGTGTGGTATTGTGGTGTTGTGTGGGGGGTGTGGTGTTGTGTGGGTGTGGTGTGTTGTGTGTGGCGTGGTGTGGTGTTGTGTTGTGTGTCTTGTGTGGTGTGTGTGTGGGGGGTGTGTGTGACGGTGTGTGTGGTGTGGTGTTGTGTGTGGTATTGTGGTGTTGTGTGGGGGGTGTGGTGTGGTGTGGAGTGGTGTGGTGTGTGTGGTGTGGTGTTGTATGTGGGGTGGTGTTGTATGTGGGGTGGGGTGTGTGTGTGTGTGGGGTGGTGTGTGTTGTATGTGGTGTGGTGTTGTATGTGGGGTGGGGTGGTGTGGTGTGTGTGGCGATGTGGTGTTGTGTGTGGTGTGTGTGGTGGTGTTGTGTGTGGTGTGGTGTGTGTGGCGATGTGTGTGTGGTGTGGTGTGTGTGGTGGTGTTGTGTGTGGTTTTGTATGTGGTGTGGTGTGTCTGTGGTGTGGTGTGGTGTGGTGTGTGTGGTGGTTTTGTATGTGGTGTGGTGTGTGTGTGTGGTGTGGTATTGTGGTGTGTGTGGTGTGGTATTGTGGTGTGTGTGTGTGGTGTTGTGTGTGGTGTGGTGTGTGTGGTGGTGTTGTGTGTGGTGTGGTGTTGTGTGTGGTGTTGTGTGTGGTGTGGTGTGTGTGGTGGTGTTGTGTGTGGTGTGGTGTGTGTGTGGTGGTGTTGTGTGTGGTGTGGTGGTGTTGTGTGTGGTGTGGTGTGTGTGTTGTGTGTGTGGTGTGGTGTTGTGTGTGGTGTGGTGGTGATGTGTGGTGTGGTGTGGTGTTGTGTGTGTGTTGTGTGTGGTGGTGTTGTGTGTGGTGGTGTTGTGTGTGGTGGTGTTGTGTGTGGTGTGGTGGTGATGTGTGGTGTGGTGTGGTGTGTGTGGTGGTGTTGTGTGTGGTGTGGTGTGTGTGTGTGGTGTGGTGTGGTGGTGATGTGTGGTGGTGTTGTGTGTGTGTGGTGGTGTTGTGTGTGGTGTGGTGTGTGTGGTGGTGTGTGTGGTGTGGTGTGGTGGTGATGTGTGGTGGTGTTGTGTGTGTGGTGGTGTGGTTGGGTTCATTTTGGCAACGTTCATTTTCTGATGTGTGGCTTGTTTGCTGCCACCATCACACACAGACACAAAGCCGCACACACACACACACACACAAATACACATACAAACACACACACACACACACACACATGCACATCACCACAAACATACAAACACACACACGAACACTCACATACACATACACACACACATACAAACACTAACACACACACAGTCACACATATACAAACGCACGCACACACATGCACATCGCCACAAACACACACACTGACACACACGTACACACACACACACACACACACACACACTCAAACACCCTATTGCAAAAACACCCACCTCCACCTTCATCCAAGAGCACAATTATCATAATGCTTCTGAAATGCCGTGAGGTTGAGTGTGGCTGAATGATCATCCCCATTAGTGAAGCGCTGTTGGTTACTAATGAATGTGTACCCATAATCCAGGAGGCTCTTAGTGCGGAGAGCTGTAGGAGGATGCTGCATCTTGGCTTGGATCTGTTTTTTGTCACCCCCTCTTCTCCCTGTGAATCAGCACCGCCGCCTCAGAGATCTGTGGAATTCATTATTACTTCAAGAGGAGGCCTTTTCTCTCTGAGCCTTCCTGTCCTAAAGGCAGAGCCCTAGATGACCTCACCACAGGGACACAGTGTTGATTTGCTGTTATTCGGGACTGATTTTAGCTGGAAGCTTAACACCTCGCGCTGCTTAGAGATGGATAGTAAGAGCGAAAAGACTCATTTTGCTCTATCTTTTAAGGTGTCTGCCTTTCTTAAAAAAACAATATAGGCTACTCACTTTGCTTTGCATAAACCTAGTAATGCAGTCAGTCTGTCATCGTGTCATTGTAATACGATACATTTTAGTTGGATAACCCCCAAATACATGTTGCCTGAGGAAAGACTGTTGTCAGTGTGGGAGGTGGAGTTCCCAGGTTTGAAGCTAACTTATTGTGTAGGCAAAGTGGAGGATGTTTCTGCTACTGGGTGAAGCACTAGCTTTCAGTGCTTCAGCGCTAACTAGCAGCACCGACCGATGAACCTTGTGATGGCGTGGATCCGTAGGACTGTCAGAGCTGTGGGGAAGCATAGTTTATCGTGGCCTTCACATGTCAGCGTCCCACCAAAGTCACCTGTGGAGTTATGGTGATGGTGACGTGGTGCGCGTGACACTGTGTGTGCGTCAGCCTGGCATAGAGGGGGTTAAATCCCACCCAACCCCCCAGGGTCTCAGGTTTCATCTGTTCACCCTCAGCTGTTCTCACACACACACACACACACACACACACACACACAGCCCACCCACAACCCCCCCCCCCCCCCCTCCTTCCCACCCGTACAGCTGCCTGAGGCCGAATGACCAACTGTCCCCCCCTACACACTACACACACACTCACACACACACACACACACTACTCACTCACTGTCCCCCCCTACACACCACTCTCTCACTCTCTCACACACACACACACACACACACACACACACACACACTACTCTCTCACTCACTGTCCCCCCTACACACTACTCTCTCACTCTCTCACACACACACACACACACACACACACACACACACACACACACACACACTACACTCTCACTCACTGTCCCCCCCTACACACCACTCTCTCACTCTCTCACACACACACACACACACACACACACACACACACACACACACTACACTCTCACTCACTGTCCCCCCTACACACTACTCTCTCACTCTCTCACACACACACACACACACACAACACACACACACACACACACACACACACACACACACTACACTCTCACTCACTGTCCCCCCTACACACTACTCTCTCACTCTCTCACACACACACACACACACACACACACACACACACACTACACTCACTCTCACTGTCCCCCCTACACACTACACTCTCACTGTCCCCCCTACACACTACACTCTCACTCTCTCTCACACACACACACGCCGCTAGACTACTGCCTGTACGCCGCTAGACTACTGCCTGTACGCCGCTAGACTACTGCCTGTACGCCGCTAGCCTACTGCCTGTACGCCGCTAGACTACTGCCTGTACGCCGCTAGCCTACTGCCTGTACGCCGCTAGCCTACTGCCTGTACGCCGCTAGCCTACTGCCTGTACGCCACTAGCCTACTGCCTGTACGCCGCTAGCCTACTGCCTGTACGCCGCTCCACTACTGCCTGTACGCCGCTCCACTACTGCCTGTACGCCGCTCCACTACTGCCCACAATGGGACTTCTCATCTCCTGAGGCGTGGCCATAGCACTTAAGCCTGTAATGGGCCCTCCCCTTCTAGATTCTGCATGCCTCATGAATGCGGCTGTCTGCTACAGCCCCCCTACTGCCACTGGGGCCCTCAGGGGTATTAAGCCCCACGTCTCCCTCTGCTTTCTAGCCCCTGTGCTGTGGCTGTGTGCACCTGCTGAAAGTGGGGGCAAGCCGCCTGGGGAGAGGAGGGGGAAGCCAGCAGAGCCCCTATCAGAGCAGGGTCCACTCTGCATGGGCCTGGCTCACCTCTCACCCACTCAATTAGTCACATATAAACACGAGCTGCCAGGCCTGTGTGCTTTCCCGTGCAACCACCGGCCAACAACCAGCCTCTCGGTGACTCTGAGCAGGCAGTGGTTAGATTATATGTGTGAAACAGAAACCTTTGAGGGTTAAGGTAGCCTAGGCTACATAGTGAACCTGTGCTGCAGGTGGTTATAAGAAAAGTTATTTTAAGTAATATAATTTGTGTGTATGTGTGTGTGCGCATGTATGGTTCTCTAGCACAGAGTACTGAGTAATAGTATGTCTATTACACTTTAAGTTGGCTATAACATGAATTGAAAAAAAATTGAAAATAACATGCATATCAATAGGAAAAAACATTCTGTGGTGTTTTTGTATTTGTTTTGCCTTGGCATTTGTATGAGTAACAGACGACTTAGTGATGTAATAAATGTCTGTCTTTTGTACATTTGTCATGTACTAACTAATATCAATACTTTTGACGTGTATTTCCTCTTTGATATGTTTTAAGGTGCCACACTTTATCAGTGAAATGTTTGCCTATGTGTTTTTTGTGTAACACCCCTTGTCGAGGGTTCTCAGGCTTAATGCAGCGGAACAACTGTTGTCGTCTCGTTCTGTTCTCATTTCTTACTCTTGGCGAAGAACATTGTACCCAGGAACCACTCTTCCTGTCCGTCAAAACGTGTCATTAGTGTCTTAATGGGGAGTCCTGGATGGCCAGAGCTCGTTGCCATGGTTACCGGTCATGATTCGAACATTTCTTTCTGCTAATCTGTGATCATTTGGTTTCATATGAGTCGATGGAGGGCAATTAGCTGTGAAATGCCCTGCTAACACAGGAGTAGCCCTGAGTACAGACTCCAGCTAAAACCCTTCTATAAAACTGTGTTATAAACCAGTTTGGTCATAAATGTAACTTCTCAGCGTTTAGCTTTTTCTTTTTGAAACTGTGTTATCCATATAAGTTATTGTTTGTAAATGATTTAATTTATTTAGACTTAAATTATATTTTTGGATAACTCTCAGAAAAAGAGCATAACTGTGCCATCTGAAGATTAGCTCTCCCTGTGGAAATCAGTTGATTTCTGCTGAGACACATCAGCTCAACACTGCTACTTGTGGTCAGAGGAGGTACAGCAGCTGGAATACCGTACTGCACAGCTCCAGCATGCCCTGAAGGACATTAGCACTCACAGATGCGATCGCTTTACATCAGCATAGATATCTGTAATTTCTGCCTCGCCTCTGGTGCTGTAGACGCTCTGCAGTTACATGACAATGGGCACCTGGGGGCAGTTAAGTCACCACCCACTCACCTACTCTCTGTGGTCCAGCGGGGCAATAGTCTCCTGTTGTCATTCCTGCTGGGGCAATTACACAGGGAAAGTTCACGTAAGGCCAAGCGGGAGAAGTAAAGCATTCCTAACAAAGATGTTTAGGTAATAAAGTC
>CM050204.1:34825709-34950709 GCA_027475355.1 Coilia nasus
GCATAGCTAGTAGCCCTGCAACACAACATAGCATAGCTAGTAGCCCTGTAACACACCTTAGCATAGCTAGTAGCCCTGCAACACAACCTGGCATAGCTAGTAGCCCTGCAACACAACTTAGCATAGCTTGTAGCCCTGTAACACAACCTAGCATGTGTAAACTGCCACAGTGAGTGCTCTGGGCACACTCTGGTACATTTAAGGCATTTCTAAATTCAGAATGCCCTTGGAACCTGTCGTTAGTTATTCAGAGATTCCCCCGTCAGAGAGCATTCAGAGCATACTCCAGCCTTTAGTGTTTCTCACAATATTGTTAATGAGATGGACTTGTAGCCAAAGGGTCACAGGTTCAGTTCCCCACACTAACAGGTGGGTCAGAGGGGGAAGTGAACGACGAGCGCCATCCTCCATCCCCCCCCCCCCCCTCCCCCCCGTGACCCTGCTCTCAGGGAGCTAATGGCTGCCCCCTGTTCACACATGTGATGGGTTAAATGCAGAGGTGGATTTAATTCAGTTTAGTTGTGTGTAATTGTGTGCTGTGCTGTGGTGTGCGATGACAATGACGCATGGGAATGACTGTCACCGGAATGACCGTCACCTGTCACCGTCCCTCTGTAGCGGCTGGCACCCCGTTCGGCCCCGGCACCCCCGCCATCCCGCTGGGCCAGCTGCAGCAGCACTCGCTCGCCCTCCAGAACCAGCAGGGCTCCGCCGTCACTGCCACCGCCGCACAGACGCACGCGCAGCAGGGACAGCAGGCCGTCTTTAGGCTCCCCGCCGCAGTCTCCCTCACAGGTGAGTAGTCCACACGTCACAGGTGAGAGCCCAGAGTAGTCCACAAGTCTGTCTCCTTCACAGGTGAGAGGCGAGGGTAGTCCACACGTCTGTCTCCTTCACAGGTGAGAGGCGAGGGAAGTCCACACGTCTGTCTCCACATTACATTATTATTACATTACATTACATTACACTTTGCTGATGCTCTTATCCAGAGCAACTTACAGATATTTACAGGGTTTCAGTTACAGTCCCTGGAGCAGTGTGGGGTTAGATGCCTTGCTCAAGGGCATCTCAACCATGGGTAGGGCAGTATTCAAACCAAGACCAACTCCCTAACCACTAGGCCACAGCTGCCTCACAGGTGAGAGGCGAGAGTAGTCCACATGTCAGTCTCCCTCACAGGTGAGAGCCTAGAGTAGTCCACACGTCAGTCTTCATCACAGATGACAGCCCAGAGTAGTAGTCCATGTGTCCGCCTGCCTGAGGGAACCTTTTCCACGCTGCCTGTCTGTCTGCTCATCTGAAATACTGTCATGTTAAATGTTTGTGTATGTTTATGTTTGTCTGTGTGTTTGTGTGAGTTCTAACTTCCTATCTGTCTACTTTTTCTGTTGTGTGTAAGTGTGTGATCTGTTTTAATCTGTCTGTTTGTCTACTATTAAAGTCAAAGTTCCTAGTGCACAGGCAGTAAAATGCCATAGGATGTTGCGTTGTGTACAGGTGCTAAGGTGTGCTTCTCACAGGTGGAGCAGTGGAATGCTACAAGACATTTATAAGGCATATATGTACCTGAGGAGGTGTGTGTAAGGTGTAAGGTATGCTTCTCACAGGTGGAGCTATAAGACGCTATAAGAATGCAATAAGATGTTT
Source organism: Coilia nasus (assembly GCA_027475355.1). NCBI lineage: Eukaryota > Metazoa > Chordata > Actinopteri > Clupeiformes > Engraulidae > Coilia > Coilia nasus. The sequence goes on from CM050204.1 coordinate 34,827,357, forward strand.
ATACGGCGTATATGTACCTGTGTAGGTGTGTGTAAGGTTTAAGGTGTGCTTCTGACAGGTGGAGCTATAAGATGCTATAAGACGTTTATAAGGCGTATATGTACCTGTGTAGGAGTGTGTAAGGTCTAAGGTGCGCTTCTGACAGGTGGAGCTATAAGATGCTATAAGATGTTTATAAGGCGTATATGTACCTGTGTAGGAGTGTGTAAGGTCTAAGGTGCGCTTCTGACAGGTGGAGCTATAAGATGCTATAAGATGTTTATAAGGCGTATATGTACCTGTGTAGGAGTGTGTAAGGTCTAAGGTGTGCTTCTGACAGGTGGAGCTATAAGATGCTATAAGACGTTTATAAGGAGTATATGTACCTGTGTAGGAGTGTGTAAGGTCTAAGGTGCGCTTCTGACAGGTGGAGCTATAAGATGCTATAAGACGTTTATAAGGCGTATATGTACCTGTGTAGGAGTGTGTAAGGTCTAAGGTGTGCTTCTCACAGGTGGAGCTATAAGATGCTATAAGACGTTTATAAGGCGTATATGTACCTGTGTAGGAGTGTGTAAGGTCTAAGGTGTGCTTCTGACAGGTGGAGCTATAAGATGCTATACGATGTTTATAAGGCGTATATGTACCTGTGTAGGAGTGTGTAAGGTCTAAGGTGCGCTTCTGACAAGTGGAGCTATAAGATGTTTATAAATATGTACCTGTGTAGGAGTGTGTAAGGTCTAAGGTGTGCTTCTCACAGGTGGAGCGATGCCCCAGCAGCTGCAGGCCATCCAGGTGCACCCCACCACCCAGTCCAGCTCCATCAGCTGCAGCGACAACAATCCGGAGATCTCCCAGGCAACCACTGTCTCCACGGGTACTCTCAGTGCAGTCTGTCTCTGTCTGCCTTTCTTTCTGTCCCTCCCTCCCTTCCTCCCTCACTCCATCTCTCTCTTGTTCCATTGCTCTCTCTCCCTCTTTCTTTCTGTTCCTCGCTCCCTCTCTCAATCCATCGCTCTCTCTCCCTCCATTGCTCTCTTTCTCCATCTCTCTCTCCCTTTCTTTCTATCCCTTTCCCTCCCTCCCTCACTCCATCTATCTACCTCCATCGCTCTCCCTCTATCGCTCTCCCTCTCCTCTCTTTCTTTCAGTCCCTCTCCCTCCCTCACTCACTCCATCTCTCTCTCTCTCTCTCTCTCTCTCTCTCTCTCTCTCCCTCCCCCCCTTTCTCTCTCCCTCCGTCCCTCCCTCTCCCTATCTGTGTGGGTGAGAGATTTGTGGGAGGTGTTGCAGTCATATCACACATTTGTTTAAGGAGTCGTGACATTAGTCTCTTTGAGTCATAGCTGCTTTTACTGCATGCTTAGACGATTGGTCATGCAGTTGTACTGCTAAGTGTGTTTAAGGGTTTCATGGCTGCTGATTGTTTTATGCTTCTCAATGACATTTACTTTTCTCTCATTTATAAAGACATCATGCTGGCAAGTCCTTGGTTTAAGCCTTTTGTTGACAGCTATGGGTCTTCATTGCACTGAATGTTACAAAGGTTATGTCTTTCATTACCCATCAGTCACACCTGCAAGGAGAACTGAAGGACAGACTTGATATTTTAAAGGTTAATGTTATACAGCACACTCTGCTAAATGTAACAGTGCTACCTAGAGTGACATTGGGGACTGCTGACCAGCGAGGAATGTTACACTGTTAAAAAACGGCAGCCTCATCATGATTGGTTCTCGTCCTTCTCCAGCCACAGTCAGCCTCCCGGCAACCATTGTGACGTCATCGGTGCCCACCTCCATGGCGGGCCACATGATGTACCCCAGCCCCCACACAGTGATGTACGCCTCGGCACCCACGCTCGCCGACGGGGGGCTGGCCGTCCTCAACGCCTTCTCCCAGGGGCCTTCCGCCATGCAGGTGTCCCACAGCCAGGCCCAGGACTCAGGTGTGTGTATGTGTGTGTAACATAGTCTTATAATGTTGCAAATGCGCAATAATGTTACAATTATGAGAAAATACTGAAATGCTATGCAAATCATATAATGTTACACAAAGTCTGTTAGTAATTCAATGTGATGTCATGTAATACAAGTAGATTATTGGCTGTAGTGTCCAGTATCTGCTCTGGTGAACCCTTGTAAGAACATAACAGGAAGTTGATTAGACAGCTGTGTGTGAATATAACCCATACATCTCACCTCTTCTGAGTCTGACCCCTGACCTGTGACCCCTGACCCTGTTCTCCATGCCTGACCCCTGACCTTGTTCTCCATGTCTGACCCCTGTCTTATGACCCCTAACCCTGTTCTCCATGTCTGACCCCTAACCCTGTTCTCCATGTCTGACCCCTGACCCTGTTCTACATGCCTGACCCCTGACCTTGTTCTCCATGTCTGACCCCTGACCTTGTTCTCCATGTCTGACCCCTGACCTATGACTCCTAACCCTGTTCTCCATGTCTGACCCCTGATCCTGTTCTCCATGTCTGACCCCTGACCTGTGACCACTGACCCTGTTCTTCAGGTGCAGTCCCTCAGGTGTTCCTCACGGCGCCCCCGGGCACAGTGCAGATCCCCGTCTCAGCGGTGCAGCTACACCCAGTACGGCAAGATCTCCACTTTACAAGTGAAACTTCCCAATATTCCTCCTCTTTCTCTCTCTCTCTCCCGCTCTGCAACCCAGCATGCCATTGCTTGTCACTAAGGCACTGCAGGCCCCAACGACAGGGCCAAGGGGGTCTTTGGCTTGGCAAGACCTGCACTCTGCTGCTCTGCTCTGTCTTCCTGCTCACTGAATCCCTTTTGGAGTCCTTGTCCATGTGTTTGGTCGTGGATGAGCCAACTCAGAGACACTGCTTGTAGACCAAACGAAAGACAAAAATGAAAGATCCAAGGAAGAGAAGCACTAGCTCTTTGGCAGACGTTCTTGTCATTTTGTACAAGAGATCTTCCAAAGTGCTGCTACATTGGTTTGTGTTGGGATTAGCACTGGCATTCACCTGTGTGTTATTTTGTGATGATGTCAGAGAGGCTAAATGGACTGATTAAATAATGCACTGAAATAAAATAAGAACATCAATAAGTCAGGTATTGCATCGTGTCATTGTCACAGTGTTTTTAAAGTTATTTTCTTCAGTGTTCTCAAAAGAGGAGTTTAAGACAGCACATGTGCTGATTCCTACCGATAGTATTTCCCTTCAGCCCAAATAAACTCTTTGTAGAGCATTGAAAAAACATGAAACACATATTGACAGCTAACGAGTGCATTCTCTGACAGTCAAAGGACACGGGGCATGGGCATGCGGCTTTGACTAGCGTTTGACCTTGGAACTCTTTCTGGTGTGTTCTCAGCTTGCAGCTGATTGGTCAGTCAACCTTGCTAACTAAATATGTGTTTCTCTCTCTCTTTCTCCCCCTCCCCATATCTCTCTCTCGCTCTCTCTCTTTCTCCCTCCCTCCCTCGCTCTTTCTCTCTCTGTCTAGATGGTGATTGGACAGCAGCCAAGCGGCAGCAGCAATAATTTAACAGAACTGCAAGTTGTCAACCTGGACGCCCAACAGAGCAGCAAAGGGGACTGATGCCCAGGCCAAGCCTAGGGTTACTCTGACCCCGACCCTGACCCTGACCCTGACCCTCACCCAAGCCTAGGGTTACTCTGACCCCGACCCTGACCCTGACCCTGACCCTGACCCTGACCCTCACCCAAGCCTGCACGCCGCAGGTGGCTCGCCAGGGACTCTCGCCACTATTTATTGATGCCTTTTCAACTTTCAGACATTTTTTTCATTCTTCATTTGTTATACACCTTTTGTAAGTGCTTTTAATTTCTGGTTTCATTTTATGATTTGTTTGTTTGTTTTGATTGGTATTGTTTTTGTTTTGTTTTGTGTTGTACAGGATGTACTGTAAATGTGTGTGTGCACACTGGAGTGTTGCGTGTGCATGACTGTTGATGAAACTAGAACTGAGTGGGACTCTGTCCGTGTAAAGGGCATTACTCAATTCCGCCTCTGTGTCTTGCTCAATTTAATGTGCTGTAATGGAATTGAAATGGAGTGCCCTTTCCCTCCCCCCTATAGAAAACACTAACGTGGATGACGGTACACTTTTACCGTGTGTGTGTATGTGGGTGTTGCGCATGCATGTGTGCCTGTCAGTGAACAAGCATGCATACATGTGTGAGAGTGCTTGTGTAATTGTAAATATGGCACAGGACTCATCACGACATGAGCAGAAATTCTGCTCTGAGGGGATACAGTCCTTAAGAGGGTATTCTGTTGTATGAGGGTGTGTATGTCCATGTGTATGATTTTTTCCCTTTGTAATAAAGTGTTTGCGACATATACACACACTGCAGACACTGCAGCCTCCCTCCTCAGCCAAAGAGAAATCTTTTTATCAGTATTTGTACTTGGTTTGCCAGCCTGTGCGTGTGTGTGTGTGTGTATTTTGACACGAGGGCTCATGTAGAAGTGTTTGGGTGTGTGTCTGCCTGTTTTGTGCGCAGACAGTGGGGTTTTCATTGGGTGGGGTTTGAGAATATAGGATTAATTCATAAATGAGAAATGTACATATTTTTTTTAATGGAAAAATGTATTGAAGCCTGTTTGTGCAATGGCATGTAGGAGTATGTTTTCATTTTGTTTTCTAAAGAATTGTGTTTTTGTACACATAAACAACCCATCTGCATTTATAACTAAATGAACAACAATGTAAGTTGATGTAACATGAAATATGTTATTGATTTAAATATGTCCACAGGTAATTTGGCCCACACACTTTCCCCCAAATCTGTCAGTCTAACCTTTCATTTTTTTATATTTGAAGTTGTTATTCTGTCATTGTGCCAAATGACTGCTTGTCACATCGCTGAACCAGTCATGAAAGGGCATTCGGGTAAAGTCCCTCCCACATTTATCTATCAGTCTTCTTGTCCATCTTCTGTCTCGTCCCCCTCCCCACATCAGCCTGATTCCCTCTGCACATATCTATTCTACAAGTGTGTCCAGTCATCTTTGGTGCCTTCTTTTAAGTGGAGCTGTTACACATCACGACACATCTTGATGAAAAAAGGCCCTTTTACCTCAGAAGTAAATCAGGACCACAGAAGACATCATGTTTAAAGCTTTAAGTGAAAGCTTTAGGAAAAAAATAGTTTGAGTTAAAAGTATGGTTCAGTATTCCTGGTATGATCAAGTGCTAACTCTTTAGATTCACCTGTTTAGATTCACCTGCTTTAACCTTCTGTTTATTTAGACTGGAGCAAGTGCACCACAAATTACATCTTGTTTGTATCTATTTGCAGTACAAACTTGTTTTTGACAAATCTGGTTACATTTATGTACCTCGATTGTCTTGTATTGCTTACCCAAGAACCACAGCCACTTTCTTTATGTTCAGTCCTGATTCTTTTTTTTTTTGTGACGAGACACCTTCAACCATGAAGAATTCAGGCACTGGAGTGACAGCACATAATTGGGTATTTCTTTATGTTTTTAATCTTTTGTTATTCAGTGATGCACTGTATACAGGTGTACATTTTGTGTGGCTTTCATTCAATCCTCTCTGGGTTTCTTTTTTGACGTGGATCATGGACAAGCCAGTTAGGTGATACAGTTCAGTTTCCATTTATGGAACTGTGTGTGACTGCAAACACCAAATAGTTTGCCTTTAATGTTCTCACCCAGAACAGCAGTGAACAGAAACATATCGGGGCCCTTCTAATGCTGAAGGAGAAATGCCAAGGTTAAAATATTCTCAGCTGAAACACTGTGCAAAATCATTTGGAACACATCAAACTATAAGCCACCACTTTCCCCTCACTGTCAATGATGGGCCTCAAGGTCTTCGTCCACAAAAGTGGATCTACCAAGTAGTCACTGAAATTGTGACCCATCAAGTCTTTTGAATGTAATCATTTTTATTTTTTCACAAAGTGTTCCTCAGACCTCACTAATGTTTTTTTGTTAACTGATGTCATAACCAGCAAATAAATATTTTGTCTTGGAATAAAAAAAAGACTTAGTCTGCCTTTTTACTTGAAATGTTGATATTTTAACCATTTCCAATAGGTTTACAATTGAAATGTTAGCATTTTTTAATTAGCATTAGCAATCAGCATTAATGAATGCACCCTCTCTCCTGACAGTGTGAATTAAGTTTATAATCATGTTTACGGGTTCTTAATGTATCCTGGTGAAGTACAAGACACTTTGCAGTCATCACAACTAAATTTATTTGAAAGGTTTAGCGTCATTATATACTTAGCTTCCTAACTCAATTAAGCTACCATGCCCCATAATCAGGATCAGAACTATTCCGGTGTGGTTTCACAAGTGTGAGTGAGTGAGGTAAACCGAAAACATGGAGCATGGAGAGTTACAACTAAGAAGTACTTGTAGCGGTTCATTTTACACTGTCAGCTAGCTGCATAACTTGTTAATAGGCTACTTAAATGACTCATCTAAGCATAGCCTAGCCTAGCCTAAAATGTATCGTAAGCATTGGAAGGGAGCTAACTGAGGACACTATTAATGTTATTATTAGTAATAAGTGGCCCAAAGTTGTATTTTATGGCACAACACTTCTGGCTGTACTCCTGGTGTATGGGTAGCATAATGTAGTGTAGCATAATTTGGCTCAGCCGACATAATATCTGGTTGTAGTTTGCAGGCTGCGGTTGCGCAGTGTCAGGTTTGGGTTATTTCAGGTTTTAGGTAAATAGATATAAGCACAATTACTGAGGGAATTACGGCATTGACAGTTATCCCCCATACCAGTTGGTGGCGAAAGCGATCTCTGGAACTATGAGTACAGTGCTGTGAAGAAGAAACTAACTTCCTGCATGCTTCTATGCGCACGTGAAACCAAAAACAAGCATGGATTACTCCACGAAATGGAGTAATTTACCCACTGCTCCAAGTTTAAAAAACTTAACAGAATCGGGGTTTGGTGTCCCCAAAGAACAACAACATGCTGCCGTGCAGGATCTCGTGAAAGCACACATAGAGTCATTTAATCATGCCGTCACCGATGGACTGTGTCGAGCTGTGCGGGTAAGTTAACATTATCACATTTCTTAATCCTTATTTCTCACCGTGCCATTATAGGCTAAACTAGATTAGCAAATTGAGTTTCTTAAAATCTGCATTGCGCTTTGGTTGTCTTACTCGCAATCTGTTTGGAGAGGAGTTACAGAGTCACAGTGTGATGCCGAATAACTAGCCTAGTGTTTGCAAGTCATTTGTTCTGTCAACGAATAAAATGAGGTACCTTTTGCACTAAATTAGGTGAGGTGATAAAATATTGCTGGTTGTTCAGTGCATCGTAAGGCAGAGAATACGCGGGTTATACTTTAAATGAAACCCTATAAGATCTAAGTAAAGTCTCCGAAGACAACTGAACTGATGTGACATGATGAGTATTCTCCCTGCAGGCCATCCCACCTCTGGAGTTCACGCACAGGAACGACCGGATTGCTTTGGCTTTCGTCGAAGCATCCGTTCAGAATCCAGTGGCCAACAAAGGAAGCATCTGCAAAGACACACGGGTCTTCCCGGCTGAGTGTCGGGGCAGGCGCTGCACCTACCGAGGAAGGATTGTGGTATATTAAGCTTTAAAGTAGTTGCTTCTTGTTTAACTCAGTTAATTGCAGTTATCTGTAATGACTGCCATGACAAACGTTTGTGTGTGTGTGTGTTTGTGTTGTCCTTTAGTTGACCTGTTTAAGTGCCTTATATCTGTTGGGATGACCTTTTTTTTCGGTTGTGTGTTGTCAGGCGGATGTCAGCTGGTCAGTAAATGGTGTTTCAAAAGGCATCATTAAGCAGTCGCTCGGCCTGGTGCCTATCATGGTGAAGTCCAAACTGTGTAACCTGCATGGCCTCTCACCAAAAGCACTCATCGACCACCACGAAGAAGCAGAGGTACAGGAAACTTGAGAAAGTCATTGTGCTCCAGTCCTCACCTTCAATTTTATTGTGTTCATGAGATGTCTGACTGAAGTCTTTGGTTAACTGACTTTACCATTAATGTATTGTTTCATGGGCCATGATTTGTCAGGAGATGGGCGGGTACTTTATCGTTAACGGGATTGAAAAGGTCATCCGCATGCTCATCATGCCCAGGAGGAATTACCCGATAGCCATGTCACGACCCAAGTGGAAGGGCAGGGGCCAGGGATACACACAGTACGGTATGTGCCAGAGATGTCTTCACTGGAGGGAGGGGGGACTCTGCCTGTGTTTGGTCTTCTAGTAGTTGTGTTTTGTGATTAAAGGGGCGCAGGTTTGATTCTTTTACTAGGAGGGGGGAGTGATTAACCAGTGCTGTGCTGCATGAACATCTGTGGCTAAGGTGTCTTTGATGCAAGGCATCTAGCCCCACATTAACCTTGTCTGTCCCTCTACCTCATTCACTGTAAGGCATCTAGCCCCACATTACTCCAGGGGGACTGCCTGTCCCTCTACCTCATTCACTGTAAGGCATCTAGCCCCACATTAACCCTGTCTGTCCCTCTACCTCATTCACTGTAAGGCATCTAGCCCCACATTAACCCTGTCTGTCCCTCTACCTCATTCACTGTAAGGCATCTAGCCCCACATTAACCCTGTCTGTCCCTCTACCTCATTCACTGTAAGGCATCTAGCCCCACACTGCTCCAGGGGGACTGTCCCTCTACCTCATTCACTGTAAGGCATCTAGCCCCACATTAACCCTGTCTGTCCCTATACCTCATTCACTGTAAGGCATCTAGCCCCACATTACTCCAGGGGGGCTGTCTGTCCCTCTACCTCATTCACTGTAAGGCATCTAGCCCCACATTACTCCAGGGGGGCTGTCTGTCCCTCTACCTCATTCACTGTAAGGCATCTAGCCCCACATTACTCACTGCTCCAGGGGGGCTGTCCCTCTACCTCATTCACTGTAAGGCATCTAGCCCCACATTGCTCCAGGGGGACTGTCTGTCCCTCTACCTTATTCACTGTAAGGCATCTAGCCCCACATTGCTCCAGGGGGACTGTCTGTCCCTCTACCTCATTCACTGTAAGGCATCTAGCCCCACATTACTCCAGGGGGACTGTCCCTGTACCAAATGTACTGTTAAGTGCATCAGCTGGATGCAATGTAATGTAAAGGAGATACTGCAGCAGATATGATCTTTGCATTGCTTGAAATCAGAAATCCACATTAAGGCTACGTTTACACGATGACGGTCTGAACAGAAGACTCAAAAGTGGCGTCGCATCTGCGTGCATACGATGACGCAAAAGTGCGTGGAATTCGATGGGGGTATGCATGCCAGGCGGCTAGGTAGACATTCTCCCAGGTCTCGTCCATAGCAGTCTGGCTCGCATGCAACGAACCAGTGCATCCAGAATTTGACAGAGGTGGTTGCAGATCCTCCTCTGTTCAGTAAAAGTATATATACAAATTCTGTACATTTGCTGGAATGCCTCTTGCAAGTTTATTAGAGCTGCTAGAGCAGCTTGAAGGTCCGACGCATGGAAATTGCATGGATCCATTTGGTTCCCTGTACTGCCTCATGTATGTGACGTAAACACATACACAGCGTGAGCTGATCTGACCAGAGTTTTGCATCTTGGGCCGTGTAGACGGAAACGCTACGGCGGAGCGTATTCAACTTTTCCACTCTGGAGGGTGGTTTAAAATGTTTGCGTTTTTAGGCCCCGAAAACGCGTCACTGTGTAAACGAAAGGTACTTCTGATAAAATATTTTGACGTTTTTACCCGAAAGCATTAACATAATGCAGATTTTAACGTGACCTTTAGGGTGAAACTGGAGTTGTGATGCTGTTCCAGACTGATATGCAGATAGATCGCTGTGCGTTACAGGTATTTCTATGCATTGTGTGAAAGAGGAGCATACAGCCATCAACATGAACCTGCATTACCTGGACAACGGCACTGTGATGCTGAACTTCATCTTTCAGAAGGAGCTCTTCTTCATTCCGCTGGGTTTTGCGCTGAAGGTAACTACATGTTGTGGTAGTATCTTGCACCCTAATATGTGTGGGGGGGTGGGGGGGGGTATGTAATACTAATCAAGTGTCACATACGGAATGGTGTACAAATAAGAGTAGTTTTTTTTCCATTGCAGGGGAAGTCATGTCATTTCTTATGTGTATCTGAATGTGAAGCCTTGTTTATTACAGCTGACAGAACATGGCTCATGTTCCCTTTGTCCACTCTAAAAGCCCCTGCTAAATGTTAGGTAATGTAACACATCTGCAGCATGTGTGTGCATGGGAAATGGAGGGTTTTCCAGAATAATCACGTGACGTTATCTTTCATCATGTGTCCTCTAGGCACTAGTGGAGTTCACAGACTTCCAGATCTACCAGGAGCTGATCAAGGGCCTGGAGGAGAACTCCTTCTACAAGAGCTGCGTGTCGCAGATGCTGCGGCTGGTGATGGAGCAGGGCTGCAGCACGCGGGAGAAGGTGCTGCGCTACCTGGGCGAGCGCTTCCGCGTCAAGATGAACATGCCTGAGTGGTACACCCACGAGCAGTGCGCCCACTTCCTGCTAGAGTGCGTGCTCAGTTTCAGATCTTAATGTTGAATTCTCCTTTCTGTCACTGTAACTGTGTGGTGATAATGGAGTTTGTAGTAAATTTTGTGAAATTGACCTATTCTTCAGACTTTACTTTGATTGGTTGACGTAGTGTACATGTGAGATTTTTTGTGGATTTTTTGAAGGCTTATCTCTCTGTTCTCCCATCATGCAACAGTGAGTGTCTGTGCATCCACCTGAATACAGACGTGGAGAAGTTCTACCAGCTGTGCCTCATGACCCGGAAGCTGTTTGTCTTTGCCAAAGAAGGTTGCATGGAGGAAAACCCTGACAGCCTGATGTGTCAGGAAGTCCTCACTCCAGGCCAGCTGTACCTCATGTTCCTCAAGGTCTGCTCAACCAGGCCTGCATGCTTATCGTCATACGGCCTATTGCCAAGACATGGAGAAAGCCTAGTCCCAGAATAAAATCCTTTTTTTACTCTAGTTATCTCTTACATCTTGGCTTAATCCATCACTGCGTGCACATGGACGAGTTGAATCCAATTGGAAATGGTTTGGGATCGTATCGAATTCATGTGCACAGGCTAAAGATCGTATAGGGATTGGTTTCGCGAATCCGATTGCAACCCCTGGCTTAAGCCGATGTTAATCCGCTTGGTGCCGCCTTGTGCACGGTATTGGTTTGGATTCGTACTGCGCATGTAAAACCACTCGATCCCAGAAGCTTCTGTCCCTGATTTTCATCCATACTGAACGTCGAGGCTTTCTAGCGCCTGCTCTCAACAAGTCTCGTTGACCTCAATTGCTTGTAATATCAAACGCCGACGGCACAGTTCATGTTGTATCAAGGAAACCTAAAACGCTGTTTGTTCTTTCATACGGACTTCCAAACAAAGGAGAATGCACAACATGCATGCAAATGCTGCTCTGTCAACCTCCTCGAGCGCTATCTTTGTTTTGTATGCCGCCAGATAGTTTGTTTATTTTCTTTTTAGCAGCCGTCAATCTGAAGTAGTTCTAACACTACTTGTTGAAAGGAATACAGCGCCATCTAGCGTAGTGGAAACGGCCAGATCTCTGACCATTATCTGCTTACACGAACTCTCATGTGCACAGGGATTTGGGACAGACCACCCGTTAGGTAGCAACACCCAATCCAATACCAATCCAATCCGATCCTACCATGTGCCCGTAGTGCATGTTAAGGACACTAGCCTATGGAGTGTCACACATTCATTATTTTAACTAATTATATATTTTAATTATTTTAAAAGTGTTTGTTCTTTTATTCATTCATTCATTTATTGTAATGTAATGTGTGTAGGAGAGGCTGGCAGCCTGGCTGGCCTCTGTGAAGTTCTCTCTGGACAGGAGGGGCCATAGGTTCCCTAGTGAGCTCACAGCTGAGAGCATGATGAAGATATTCAACATGGGCACCGACCTCACCAAGCCCTTCGAGTACCTCCTGGCCACCGGCAACCTCCACTCCAAGACAGGTGTGGCCTTCTGACGCTTGCAGGCTTACTCACTCTTCATGCCCTGCTTTAGGCTACATATATATTTGTGCATGTCATTTCTCTTTTGGAATCAAAACAACTTGTTAATGTGCAGAATAGCACTTCAGCATGTCTTGTCACACACAGTATGTCTGAAATGTTTCCTCAGGCAGTTTCTGGTTTTCTGTTATGCGGCTGATGCACACACTGGGTTGGCGTCTGTAGCTAAATGTTGGGTGGGAATGTCTCTCATCCCCTCCTGTCCTCCTGTGTTTTGGGGCAGGTCTCGGAATGCTCCAGAACACGGGCCTGTGTGTGGTGGCCGACAAGCTCAACTTTGTGCGCTACCTGTCCCACTTCCGCTGCGTGCACAGAGGCGCAGCCTTCGCCAAGATGCGCACCACGGCGGTGCGGCGGCTGCTGCCGGAGTCCTGGGGCTTCCTGTGCCCCGTGCACACCCCTGACGGCGAGCCCTGCGGCCTCATGAACCACATGACGGCCCACTGCCAGATCGTGGCCCCCGCCCTCGCCACCACCACGCTGCCCCCCCTACTCTGCACGCTCGGTCAGTTACCCCCCCCCCCACTTTGCTCACTCGGTCAGTCACGCGCAGGGCTCAGAGGTCATAGGCCTCTTATTGCATAGGAAAGATCATCATTTTTACAACTGTACAGTGCTTTTCTTAACATTAGGTATGTACAAACGTGCTGGTTTGCTTTTGCACCTTTCAGACTGACACCAGCACTGCTAAGCTTACCACAATGGACTTTAGTAATAACATGAAGCACACAGCTTAATGGGCCTCTTAATCTTCCCATAAAACACTGATTTTCTCAAAATGTTTTGACATTTTATGAACAAAACAATTGTTAAATCGAGAATAGATTGAATTGGTAGCTTCAGCACTATAGTGCCATAAATTCCATAACTTGGCCAAACAAACCTTCAAACAGTTTGTCAGGTGCCTGTTTTCAAAACATCAAGGCATGTCTGATTTTGTGTGTGTGTGCGCGCGCAGGTGTGACCCCCGTGGATGCCACTCCCAGCCACCCGTATGCGGACTGCTACCCGGTGCTGCTGGACGGAGCGCTGGTGGGCTGGGTGGAGAAGGAGCTGGCCCCAGGCTTAGCCCAGTCCCTCCGTAGGTTTAAGGTGAGTTAGCCCAGTCCCTCCACAGGTTTAAGGTGAGTGGCCCCAGGCTTAGCCCAGTCCCTCCGCAGGTTTAAGGTGAGTTAGCCCAGGCTTAGCCCAGTCCCTCCGCAGGTTTAAGGTGAGTTAGCCCAGGCTTAGCCCAGTCCCTCCACAGGTTTAAGGTGAGTTAGCCAAGGCTTAGCCCAGTCCCTCCGTAGGTTTAAGGTGAGTTAGCCCAGTCCCTCCCCAGGTTTAAGGTGAGTTAGCCCAGGCTTAGCCCAGTCCCTCTGCAGGTTTAAGGTGAGTTAGCCCAGTACCTCCGCAGGTTTAAGGTGAGTGGCCCCAGGCTTAGCCCAGTCCCTCCGCAGGTTTAAGGTGAGTTAGCCCAGTCCCTCCGCAGGTTTAAGGTGAGTTAGCCCAGTCCCTCCGCAGGTTTAGGGGGAGTTAGCCCAGGCTTAGCCCAGTCCCTCTGCAGGTTTAAGGTTAGTTAGCCCAGGCTTAGCCCAGTCCCTCCGCAGGTTTAAGGTGAGTTAGCCCAGTCCCTCCGCAGGTTTAAGGTGAGTGGCCCCAGGCCTAACCCAGTCCCTCTGCAGGTTTAAGGTGAGTGGCCCCTTGTTTAGAGAATCAGCAGCAATTTTGAGAGTGGCTCAAAGTCAACTTTATTAGCACAGGAGGGCATTTCATTTGGTCTGAGTTCAGATATAGACAAGACTTAAAGTTGAACATAGACTTAAAAACAAAAGAAACAAGTGCAATCAGAGGGTCATTGCGGACAGACAGACATACACACACACAGACAGGATCATTGCAATACCTGGTTAGTCCTCTCCGTTATACCCCCCCCCCCCCCCCCCAACACACACACACACACACACACGAGCACAGACAAGCTTTGTAACCGGCACATTTGCATTTCCGAATGCAGGAAAAGCATATCAACTACTGTTTGTTATAGATCCGAGGCAAACTTCCTTTACGTGTGTAGTCCAACTTTGGTGACGTGCCCCTACAGGTACTGAAGGAGAAGAGGGTTCCTCCATGGACCGAGATCGTTCTGGTTCCTCAGACGGGCAAGGCCAGCCTGTACCCAGCCCTCTACCTCTTCACCACCCCTTGCCGCATGGTGCGGCCCGTACGCAACCTGGCCCTGGGACAACAGGAGCTCATCGGCACCTTTGAGCAGGTACCGCGCTGTCAGTGGAAGTGTTTGTACATTAAAGGAGAACTTCGGTGTAAAATTAAAATTGGCATGTTAAAACATCATACCGAGTTGGTATGTGTACTGAGGAGCAAAATTGATTTAGCCTGTTGCATTCAGAGTTTAACTATTTTTTAGCGTTTGTCCCAGAAGGCTAACAATGGAAGTGGTAGGTGCCCTCAGACGAAGCATGACGACTACGCTATTTTTAAACCATTAAAACCACTCGAAGAAACTCCACACTCCATTGGTAGTACAACAAAGGCCGACATTAAGAATGAGGCACTGAGAACTTTGTAAGTGTACACAACATTTATTAATAAAAGTTTTGACAAGCAGAACCTTGCTGTAGTTTCTCGTCGGCGCCATGATGAAGGTCCGCACCAGTCGATTGACGAACACGAACCAGCAGGAAGAATAGGAGGAGAGGTGGTACAATCAACTTGTTTGGACTTTCATCATGGCGGCGACGAGAAACTACAGCAAGGTACTGCTTGTCAAAACTGTTTTATTAATAAATGTTGTGTACACTTACAAAGTTCTCAGTGCCTCGTTTTTAATTTCAGGGCCTTTGTTGTACTACCGACGGAGTGTGGAGTTTCTTCAAGCGGTTTTAATGGTTTAAAAATAGCGTAGTCGTCATGCTTCGTCTGAGGGCACCTACCACTTCCATTGTTAGCCTTCTGGGACAAACGATAAAAAATAGTTTTTATTATTATTATTATTATTATTACATTACACTTAGTTGACACTCTATCCAGAGCGACTTACAGATATTTACAGGGTTTCGGTTACAGTCCCTGGAGCAGTGGGGCATGAGAGCCTTGCTCAAGGGCATCTCAACCATGGGTAGAGTGGGATTAGAACCAGCAACCTTCCGATTGCAAGACCAACCCCCTAACCACTAGCCCACAGCTGCCCATTAGTTAAACTCTTAATGCAACAGGCTAAATAAATTTTGCTCCTCAGTACACATACCAACTTAAAGTTCTTCTTTAACACAGAGTGCGATATACACTCTGCTTCATGGCGTCCCAGTTAATGCGTATGTGTTGTGTCTAAGCTCTTCATCAACGTAGGCATATTTGGAGACGAGATCGAGGAAGGGGTCACCACACACCAGGAGCTGTTTCCACACAGCATGCTGAGCGTGGTGGCCAACTTCATCCCCTACTCAGACCACAACCAGAGCCCCAGAAACATGTACCAGTGTCAGATGGGTAAGGCCCCAGAAACATGTACCAGTGTCAGATGGGTAAGGCCCCAGAAACATGTACCAGTGTCAGATGGGTAAGGCCCTAGATTGAGCTGATGTGTATCTGATGGGTAGGACCCCAGATTGAGCTGGTGGGTATCAGATGGGTAAGACCACAGATTGAGCTGATGTGTATCTGATGGGTAAGACCCCTGATGAGATCTGTAGCACAGAAACAAAAATCTGTTTCACCAGAAATGTGTCGTGACATTGTGTGTAGTGAGCGTTGAGAAGGTAGGATCCCCTTTTTGTTTGCAGCTTTTTCTGATTTAAAAAATGACAGTACTGCATTGATCGACTTCAGAGTCTCTTTGCAGTTCTTATGGCTAAAAGCATGGCTAAAAAAAATCTTTGCTATCAACCTTTTCTAAAGTTGTCTAGAATTGCAAACTTTGGAAAATAGTCAAACTTTATTTACAACACCGGAGGGGTGGACAAAAAAATGAAGGCATAATGACAAACGACCAAAATTTTTATTTTCTGTCTTTATCGTCCTGCAGGTAAACAGACTATGGGCTTTCCTCTTCACTCCTTCCAAGAGCGCTCAGACAACAAACTGTACCGTCTGCAGACCCCCCAGAGTCCTCTCGTGCGGCCTGTCATGTATGATCACTACAACATGGACAACTACCCCATCGGCACCAACGCCGTCGTGGCCGTGATCTCGTACACGGGGTACGACATGGAGGACGCCATGGTGAGGGCACTCGTGGCCATCGTTACTTATAGACAGTTTTACCACAGGGAGGAACAGGTCAATCGTACAGGCAGCACCACACTGCAGTACACTAGATGTTAGAGGGAAAGCCTGATTAAACAATGTGGTTTTGAATGTAGAGGTATGAACATGTATCATTGAACATTGCATTTAGAGGTATGAACATGTATTATTGAGCATCCTATGAGCTTCTGTTATTAAGTGTTTGTAAGCTAGCTGCTGTTGCCATCGCAGATCGTGAACAAGTCGTCGTGGGAGAGGGGCTTTGCCCATGGCTGCGTGTACAAGACGGAGCTGATCGACCTCACGGAAAAGGTCAAGGGTGAAGACGGGGTGGTGTTTGGGGTTCAGCCTGGCGACCCAAAGGTGGGGAACCGGTTGGACGCAGACGGGCTGCCAGCTATCGGCACCACTCTCCACTACGGGGATCCCTTCTACAGCTACATCAACCTCAACACTGGCAAGGGCTTTGTGACCCACTACAAGTAAGCAGTCATCGGAAGATGGTGTTGGTTTGTAGTTTGTTTATAGTTTCAGCCAGTCAGTTTTTGGATTAAATTTAAGTCTAGAGAACAAAATTCTATGGCATTAAAAATATTATAGCATTATAGTATACATTGTAATATAAATATATTGTGCCATCTGTACACATTTATCATTGTCCAAATTGTATGTAGTGTTTGTTGCAGTCAGTTTTAATGCTGATACTAATTGGCCATTTTGTTGTTTTTTTTTTAACTCTTGCGTTGCCAGGAGCCAGGAGAGCTGTGTGGTGGACAACATCAAAGTGTGCAGTAACGACACGGGCACGGGCCAGTTTAAGCGCGTCTGCATCACGGTGCGCGTGCCGCGCAACCCCACCATCGGGGACAAGTTTGCCAGCCGGCACGGGCAGAAGGGCATCCTGAGCCGGCTGTGGCCCGCGGAGGACATGCCGTTCAGCGAGAGCGGCGTGGCGCCCGACATCCTGTTCAACCCGCACGGCTTCCCGTCGCGCATGACCATCGGAATGCTCATCGAGAGCATGGCGGGCAAGTCGGGGGCGCTGCACGGCCTGTGCCACGACGCCACGCCGTTCGGCTTCTCCGAGGAGCACCAGGCGCTGGGCTACTTCGGCGAGTCGCTCCGCGCCGCCGGCTACAACTACTATGGCACGGAGCGCCTCTACAGCGGCATCAGTGGCCTGGAGCTGGAGGCGGACATCTTTGTGGGCGTTGTGTACTACCAGCGCCTGCGCCACATGGTCTCCGACAAGTTCCAGGTGCGCACCACGGGCGCACGCGACAAGGTCACCAACCAGCCCGTGGGCGGCAGGAACGTGCAGGGCGGCATCCGCTTCGGGGAGATGGAGCGCGATGCGCTGCTGGCCCACGGCTCCTCCTTCCTGCTACACGACCGCCTCTTCAACTGCTCCGACCGCTCGTCCGCACAGGTGTGCATGGACTGCGGCAGCCTGCTGTCGCCGCTGCTGGAGAAGCCGCCGCAGTCTTGGTCGGCCACGCGCTCCCGCAGGACTGTGTGCACGCTCTGCGGCAGAAGCGACGCCATCGACACAGTGGCCGTACCGCACGTCTTCCGCTACTTTGTGGCCGAGCTGGCTGCCATGAACATCAAAATCAAGCTCGACGTGAAGTGACGAGCCAGAGGTGGTTGCACATTGTGATGTTTTGATTTTAAATTGAACTTAAGGTGGAATGGAGTTCGAGTCATAAAGTGACATTATTTGCGTGTGTCTGTGTGTCAGTGACCCACCGTGGCCACAGTTTACTTCAGTACCCCTGACGTCCCTAAATTGTAAAAGCAACTGAATTTTTTTAAAGAATGCAATAAGGCAATAGTCTTTATTTTCCAGTGTTACCATACACTCAGCTCACACGTCACTTATTATAGCAAGGCCATTACAAAAAAATAAAAGTAACTGAACAGGTTAATGTATTACAACATTAAAAGGGATTGTACTCGTCACATGAATCACATCGTTTGACAGTGTTTAAATATGCATCATTTGAGGTCCGCGAGGACGCCAGGCAAGTCCAGCACTGTTGCAATTGTGTAGTCTGGTCTGACCGAGCCTTCCAAAGGTGTTTGCCCGCAAGGGTTGACCCACACTGTGGCACGGACTCCGGCATTAAACCCCCCCTGGATGTCTGTGTCCAGAGAATCTCCCACCATGATACAGTCTTGGGGCAGGACGCCAAGTTGGCGGAAGCAGTACGTGAAGATGGAGACTGCTGGCTTCTCCTCAGGATGTTCTCCCCCCACTACCAAACCACTGAAGAGCTCCCCTGCCGACCCGACAGCTTGGATCTTCTCGCGTTGAGTCTGCGACTCTCCGTTGGTCAAGAGCAGCAACCTGTGCGTCTTCCTGAGCTCCTCGAGCATGGTACGTACTGCGGGAGCAAAGGTCAGCAACTGCAGACGCGTACCTTTCCAAATGTGGTAGCACTCCGCCGCCAGCAACCTTCCTCGATCTACCCCTTCAGATTCCCGAATAGCTTGTTGCCAGTGATCAATGCGAACATCGTCAATACTTCTGCCGCAGGTATGGTCGAAAGATTCATGGCGAAGCTTAACGGCAAACCGTTGACATATATCCCTAATGCTTTCCTCGTGGCCTAGCGAAGTTTTCAAGAAGTCACACACCTAAAGAAAGGGCAAGATGGTAACTTCATTACCGAATGAATAGCCTGGTGCAACTTATTACCGTTCAAATCACATTCAATGTAACTGTTTAGTCGGCATACAGTAGAATATACGTTTTGTAAACTAGCCAATTCATTTCTGCTTTAGGAAGGGATATATTTATGCTAAACCACCTATCTGTTCCACGTTAACGGCACATAGCTAGCCTAAACTGCCGAAGAAATCATTAATCCTTTCGTTGATCAGTCACAATGTGTTTATAAAATGTAAAATATATGAAACGGGAGCCGACAAGAAGGTAACATGAAACAGGATCAAGGCATAAAGTTGCGGTGATGTGCTCACATGCATCATTCATAGAGCAACGACGCCAAGCTTTCTGTAAGAATAAACCATAATCAGTAAAGCGTAGCTTACCTTTCCAATGGCAACTCGTCCAGCTCCAGCTGTGTCAATCAGAGTGTTGTCCAAATCAAACAAAATAACTTTGACACGACTTTTGTCCATGCTGTTTCACTGCCGGAGATTCTCATTCATTGGGAGACCTCTCTGATACGGATGTTGTTCCACAAAAACACGTGAAAGGAATTCAGTGATGTATGCTGGGTAATGGAGTTTTAGAGGCAGACGTCACAGAAGCGAACAAGCAACCCAAAATTGGCCAAGTAGAAGCAGTTCAATTGCCTTGGTGATTAACATTGTCCGTAGTCATTTAATGTCATAATGCACACGTAGTTTGGGAAATTCAATAGACTAACTTAAAAACAAAATATTTTCCCTCTCCTTTGTGGTAGGCTGTATTTGCTAGTTTCAATAACTTTTTTGGTTATTGTAGTGGCAATTAGCATTTTTAGATTAATTTAAATTACACCTTACCACGTTTCTGTCCAATTTTGTCAGCATAGCAAATTGTACTCTAGGGACATAAAGATACCCTTTTCACCTTCACCTTGAATAAAATGATGGGTAGAAGGGGGTTTGATCTTTGACCAGGCCCAGGGGACAGGACAAGACTTTCAAGTTTGATTTGTTGATTCCACTTTAAAAATCCACAGTCAGATTTTAAAAAGTGGTATCATATAGGTTGATGTTCCAGTTGCTGGTCTGGACATGATGATTGTGAGGTATTGTGAGAGCTGAATGAAACAATAGCACATTAAACTCCTCTTTAACTCGTATGTCGCTTCAGGCTTCTGCATGTGTGGCAAAGTAGCCTATGAAATGTGGAAACGTCACCCCAGTTCCACAGCTCCTGGAGTATGAGAAAAAAGAGAAAGAGAACATATTGCACCCACCCCAGGCGCTACTATCCCATACTCAGAGCTCTTGCAAAATCAAGTGCCAGAAATGCAATGTTTCGCAGAGCAATGGATTCTACAACTTATTTGCACTAATTGTCAGTCAACACTAGGGGGCATCAACGTATTGCGGACATTCACCGTCAAGTCTTTGAAGCATTCTGGTCTTAAGAGTTAGGGCTCATTTCCACCAAACACTCTCCGTATACAGCGCATAGACAGCAAGTGCCCATTTTTTGTCCGTATTCATTTAGAAAGCACGATTTCTGTCACACATACATACACACGTATTGTACACTGTTATGTGCTGTACACGCTCAAGTCGGTAAAAATGAGGCCTTAGAACTGCTGCTTTTTAATTTTGTTATAACATAGTCATATTGTATGACACATATTGATTTTGAGTTGTACATTACCATGTTTGTTTTACAACAATTTGGAAATCTGAAGAGGCATCCACAAAAGTGTCCGCAGTCTACTCCTTGAGGACAGAGCCTACTCCTTAAAGGAGAACTTCGGTGTAAAATGAAAATTGGCATGTTAAAACATCATACCAAGGTGGTATGTGTACTGAGGAGCAAAATTGATTTAGCCTGTTGCATTCAGAGCAACAATTTTTTAGCGTTTGTCCCAGAAGGCTAACAATGGAAGAGGTAGGTGCCCTTAGATGAAGCATGAAGATTACACTATTATTAAACCACTAAAACAGCTCGAAGAAACTCCACACTCTATCAGTAGCACAACAAAGGCCACAACATTGAAAACGAGGCACTGAGAACTTTGTAAGTGTACACAACATTTATTAATAACACAGTTTTGACAGGCAGTACCTTGCTGTAGTTTCTCGTCGCCACCAAGTCCGCACAAGTCGATTGACGAATACGAACCACCAGCAGGAAGAATAGGAGGAGAGGTAGTACAATCGACTTGTTTGATTGACTTTCATCATGGCGACGACGAGAAACAACTGCAAACTACTGCATGTAGGAACAGTTTTTTAAATAAACGTACATTTACAATATTCTCAGTGCTTTGTTTTGAATGCCAGATCCTTTGTTGTTGTGATGGAGTGTGGAGTTTCTTCGAGCTGTTTTAATGGTTTAAAAATAGCGTAGTCCTCATGCTTCGTCTAAGGGCACCTACCACTTCCATTGTTATCCTTCCGGGACAAACAATAAAAAATAGTTAAACTCTGAATGCAACAGGCTAAAACAATTTTGCTCCTCAGTACACATACCAACTCTGTATGATGTTTTAACATGCCAATTTTCATTTTACACAGAAGTTCTCCAGTTTATGTGTGAAGAGCCTTTACATCTCAGCTTGGCCTTCATAAGGAACAGTGAACATCTCAGCTTGGCCTTCATAAATAACAGTGAACATCTCAGCTTGGCCTTCATAAATAACAGTGAATATCTCAGCTTGGCCTTCATAAGGAACAGTGAAGGAGTGGGAATCAGGTGTAGTTTTCATCATGGCGTCCTAGACTGCTAACCCTTTTCATCATGGCGTCCTAGACCGCTAACCCTTTTTAATATTGTTTGAATGCAGTTGCCATATAGTCATAAACAACACGACTGTTTACAAACCAATAAAAATACTTTCGAGAAAACCAGTGATTCTCTATTTAAGAAAATGTGCTCTAAAAGATGAGCATTTGTAAATCATTTGTAATATATATTTAATTCAATCTTTAATTCAGACACACACAGGGATCCACAGCATGTAAATATAGGTATAGATAAAGAGATAAATAAATAAGGGGAATAAATAGAGAGCTAACATGTCCATTTCATGTAAAGGAAAAGAAAACGAAATATGAACGGTTTGTTCAGTTTGTTTTCAGCACATTCTGATCCTAACTCTAACCAGGCAACAAACATGGATACCATGTGAACCAACCCATGATTGAAAAAGTCAGCAACCAGTTGACTGACAGTGGTAACACACTGCGTGATGTTGAAAAGTTGTTCTCCCTGTAATATTTCTGTCAACAGTAGGGCAGTAATTGCTTCATTTCCTTTCTCCCTTTTCTAAAACACACCTTCAGAGTAACTACAGCAATTATCAGGCCTGACATTTTCACAAAGTCGTTTCTTGTGCCTCTTAATGAGACGATATACAGATTTACTTTCACATTTATATTTATATTTGTATTCATACTTGTGTTTATATTCCTTATTTGGACTCTTATGTAATCTTATTTTCGATCTCCAGGTAGTCATTTTCTGTTGTAATCGTATTCCCTATCTTCTGATATTCTTTTTGTAATCTGTCCTGATCTTATTCTATATCTCCTGATGAGGGAGGGGTTTTTGCACTGCGACCCTACATTTACTGCATGGCCCTGCATGGACAGCATCTACAGCTAAGGTACATTCAGAAAAAGGTGTAGGATCTGACTGAATGATGAAGGCATCAAACTGCTAATGAATACTTGGATCACAAACCTGCTGAGCGAACAAACTGCTTTTATGTACAGTTACTAATAGCTCGCATGTGTGACTTTGGTTCAAATGTTTGTCTGTGCAAGCTCTTGAATTCTAGTTAGTAGTTCTCACTTTTCCAGGGAGTCCACGCAGAACATTTCCGTACAAATTGTACACATGCTGTGTCTGCCCCTATGTGGTGAGTTTTACTGGGGCGTCAGGGAGTTTTTTCTCGTTAGTACTTGAAACAGATTGGCGCATGAAAGCCAAATGAGAGGTGTGTCACGCAAAAGGAAGTGCTCCGCTGTTATTGCATCCCACATGCGTGGGCTCATATTTACCTTACACCACTGCTCCGCTCTCTTTCTCTCTCTCGCTCTCTCCCTTTTTTTCTCTCTCTCTTTTTCTTTCTCTCTCTCCCTTTCTCTTTCTCTGTCTCTTTCTCCCTTTCTCTCTCACTCTCTCTCCCTTTCTTTCTCTCTCTCCCTCCCTTTCTCTCTCACTCGCTCTCTCCCTTTCTTTCTCTCTCTCTCTCCCTTTCTCTCTCTCTCTCATTATGTAAGCAGTGCTCGAGCCTCTTGCGTGCCATCACACCTGGCCAGGAGCCAGGAGTTCACACGCAAAAATGTTGTCGACACAGAGAAGTCTCATACCACGCAGCGTCAGGGCAGATCACAGAAAATATTTTCACACATGCCAGTACTGCCCATGACATGCCAGGAAATGTGTAAGCAATCCCACACATGTCATCTAACTCTCTCTGTAGAAATTCTGGAGAAGTTGTTCTGAAGTCTAGGAATTAGGAAATGTTATGAGAAAGTATAACTGTTTAAAGCTTACAAAAATAACTAGTACTACCCAGGGAGGCAAGGCAAGTTTATTTGTATAGCGCATTTTATACACATAGACAGTTCAATGTGCTTAATTTCATTTCATGTTTTAAACACAAGAAGCCAGAGGGCATAGTCATTAGGTGAGAGAGCTAAGTAAATTTGGGTGTTGGCAACATAGCTATGATAATTGAGATTGAGTTGTTCTTGATGATTTGTCCAAGCGAGAGCATTGGTAAAGGTTGAATATTAATGGTCCAAGGAATGACCCCTGGGGGACACCACAGGTCAAGGACAAGGTGCCGGGGTACAGTTCCCAATGCCAACAAAAAAAATCTGTTTGATGTATGATTGTAAGCAATTGATAGCTATAGCAGGGAATCCAACCCCATGCTCCAGTTGATGTAGTATGCAGTGAACAGTGTCAAAAGCTGTACTAAGGTCTAATAACACCAAGACCAATGTTTTGCCAGCATCAGAATTAAGACGTAAATTATTTATAATTAGTTATAAGAACTGTTTCAATGCTGTGATTGGCACTTATCAAAGCAACTATTTAATGTCAGAAAGGCAGTTCATTGATTAAACACTATTTTGTCAATTATTTTCCGATAATGGTAAATTGGATTTGGGCCTGTAGTTGTTAAGCACTGAAACATTAAGGTTATTCTTTTTGAGTAAGGATTTTACAACTGTTTTTTTTAAGGAAATATGCCAGTCTGTGGTGATTTGAAGTTCAGATGTGGAATGCAGCTCGCTTCTTTTAGCCAGATTTCGGTAAGAAGCAAATAATCAAATCTGTGTGCGCAAGTAAGATCATTAATGATAAATGCATGTTTGAGTGATCTGATGTTCAGAAGAGCTAGTGCTCATCATAGAAGAGCTAGTGCTCATCATAGAAGAGCTAGTGCTCATCATAGAAGAGCTAGTGCTCATCATAGAAGAGCTAGTGCTCATCATAGAAGAGCTAGTGTTAAAGGGAGCGTGGGTGTCATATCTGCTGAGGCATTCTGAGGTTGTTCCAGAACAAGCAGGAGAGTTGACTGTTTTACCCCATTGACAGGATGCACACAGGAATAGACAGTGGTCTGGGTCCCAGCTTGTTTTTAAAACTACCCTTAATGCAGGAACCCATATCAGACAGTACAATCATCAAGGTCGTCCCTGCTGCCACTGTTAGTGTAGTGCAGCTGTGCACATTCCAGGCCATAGGTTTGATTAAGCTATCCTGCTGTGGGTAGAGAGGGAGATGGTGCCTGTGTGTTTTGTGTGCTGTAGTGTACTAGGTGGGTATACAGTTGAAGGCTGTGGGCTAGTAAAGGCCTGTCCATGAGGATTATCTCTGTACACTGCTTGTTTTGAGTGTCTCAGGCTAGAAAAAGTCATTCTGGCAAATGGCAGTCTCTGCATACTTGCAGGCAGGGTGGTGATGGAGATGGTAAAGAGAAATCAGGAGTTTTTATTGCCGTGGTTCGATTCTCTGTGATTCTCGATGTGTCCACACATTCTTACTCCTTTGATAGTGTGCTGCCAGTCACGGTGGGTGGTGGAGATGTGCCTCTGGTATCTGGTGCTACGTACTCATAGTCTCCTTTAGATGGCCGAGGTCAGGGCCAGCGTGACGCAAATACTCTACACCAGGAGTGTCCTTGTTGTCAAGCTCCCGCAGTGGCAAGGAGCTGGATGGTGATGCAACAGCCCTCAGATGGTTTCCAAGAACTGTGGCAGATACAGATATGCTAGTATGACCCTATGCAACTGATAGCTTCTTAGCAGCCTTGGTTGGCGACATGGACCTCTACTCCACTATTATCAGTGTCATTGTCCTCAATCTCTGCTCATTTTCCCAGAGCGCAGGAGATTTAAAGGACTATGGTGTAAAATGAACTTGGGTATGTCAAAAAGTATTAACGAGTTGGTATGTTTGCTGAGGTGCAAACTATGTTAATGTGTTGTATTTTGAACTTTACAATTGTTTCTGTTTTTGTCAAAAAGCTTCACGATGGTAGCGTTTGGGGCAAGATCCAAAGCTTGAATATAGCTATTTTCAAACCATTAAAAAAGTAGCACCACACATCCTTAGTAGTATCACAAACGGCCTGGCATTCAAAACAAGTGTACAAATTGTTTATTAAAAAGACTGTTTTTACAGATAGTACCCTAGGCATGGCAGCTTGAAGTTCTAGATATTTTCTAAACAATTAAAAAAACTCAGAGTAGCTCCACACTTCCTTAGTAGTGTAACAAACGCCCTGGCATTCACAACCAGGCACCAGGGTCAAGGTCAACTGACTTTTAGGTTACCTTGTTTAAAACGAATAACCGAAAGCTTCTGTCCTTCTTTATTACACTGGCTAAGCTTGTGAAAGAGCAAGGCAAAAAAGTGTGCTGTCACACATACACACACACACACACACACATAAACACACACACACATAAACACACACACACACACACACACACACCATTCCTAAGATATATGTTGGCCAAAACTCAAAAGAAAAAATGTATTGTAAGTTTTTAAAACCACCATGTCTTTCCCAAATATACATACAGTATAAGCCTTCCAATCCAGCCCGGGGTTTTGACTGATCAGCTCTGCGCTGCTCGTCTGTTTCAGGAGTTCTTGACTTGGCATATAGCTGCAGATAGACACTTGGCATATAGCTGCAGATAGACACTTGGCATATAACTGCAGATAGACACTTGGCATATAGCTGCAGATAGACACTTGGCATATAGCTGCAGATAGACACTTGGCATATAGCTGCAGATAGACACTTGGCATATAGCTGCAGATAGACACTTGGCATATAGCTGCAGATAGACACTTGGCATATAGCTGCAGATAGACACACTTTCCCCCTTCATCTCTATGGGTGGTCAGGACAGCACACACATACACATGCATACACACACACACACACACACACGCACAAACACACATACACACTCACATGCGCGCACACACACAAACGCACACACGCATACACACACGCGCACACACATGCAAACAAACACACACACATGCACGCACGCACACACATGCACGCACACGCACGCACACACTCACATGCACGCGCACGCACACACACACGCACGCACGCACACACACACACACACACGCGAACACACACACATGCGAACACACACACACACACACACAAACATACACACACATGCTTGCACACACACAAGCATGCACACACACCCACACAACAACCGACCTCTGTTAAATAATGTCCCTAAATCTTACATAACCCGTGTGTGCAGTGATGCAATGTGCAGGGAGGGAGAGAAAACTCTCCTGAAAACTGTTCATCTTCTTTCACCTTATCACATGGACAGGTATCTGCGCTTCTTTCACAAAGACAACCCTAGACAGCGCGCGTGTTCAACTCTAGACAGCGCGCGTGTTCAACTCTAGACAGCACGCGTGTTCAACTCTAGACAGCGCGCGTGTTCAACTCTAGATAGCGCGCGTGTTCAACTCTAGACAGTGCGCGTGTTCAACTCTAGACAGCGTGTGTGTTCAACTCTAGACAGCGTGTGTGTTCAACTCTAGACAGCGCGCGTGTTCAACTCTAGACAGCGCGCGTGTTCAACTCTAGACAGCGCGCGTGTTCAACTCTAGACAGCACGCGTGTTCAACTCTAGATAGCGCGCGTGTTCAACTCTAGACAGTGCGCGTGTTCAACTCTAGACAGCGTGTGTGTTCAACTCTAGACAGCGTGTGTGTTCAACTCTAGACAGCGCGCGTGTTCAACCCTAGACAGCGTGTGTGTTCACAGAGTGAAAAGTGTGTCTTTTTGGGGCCTTGTTTGTTTTCAAATGTCAGCATGAGGAGCAAATGGCATTGAAGGCGCGCCAAGAATAAGATGGTTGCATGCGAGCCGAAACCGATGGCGGTTTGCTGGGAAGCAGGAGTCGCGTGGAACGGAGCAATCATCGCAGGAGCATCTGAGCGCCACTTTGTTTTCTTTATTTATTTCTCCACCTCACTGTCTCCACTGTGTCTTTTGTACGCATCCAACACTCAGTGCCAACGAGGTAACGCGAGCTGTCGATGTGAGAACTTCTCCCCTCTGAACATCGCTCCTTGCCCTGACTGACACACAGGGTACACCTCTATGATGTACCCGTGCATATTCCAGATGTTTATCAAACGTCTGAAAACTGTACAGGACAAGGTATAAATGAAAGAGGCGTGCCGCGAACGGGGAGAAATCCGGGGCAAGTACGCGGACTGGCACTGAGCACGTACACACACAAACAAAGATGTTATCTCTCGGAGGAATGTATGGCTCTATGTCATGTAATGGTTGATAAACTGAGGGAAAGAAAAAAAGCAGGCAGCGAAAATATAACTTGACAGATATGAACCTGTTGCCATTTATAGATGTTGCCGTTCACCAAAGATGTGACTTGTGGCTTATGTAAGTATACATCACACAGGTCAGATCACACACTTTAATACCAGTCCACTGCAGTGCTGAGCTAGCGAGAAGCACTTCAGAGTTCCTCAAAGTGTCCTCATAGACACAATAGAGATTAAAACTAAGAGAAGTTTCCATTCACTAATATCTCTGTCACCTCCGCCCACAAGGCCTGATCATTGTCCTCCAGTGACTGTTTGAAAAGACTTCCTGTTTGGAAAGATGTTCTACGGGCCATACAAATCCTGGGTGTGTTGTGGAGTGGCTCCTGTCCAAGACATTAATTGTCCGGACTTAGCAGACAACTACTGGCTCTGTTCATAACAAAATCCAAACCTCTGAGATTGATGGGAGCACTCAGGCTGACAACACTTGAGGGAAAAGGAAAGTGGGGTCAGCATTTAGTGACGTCAGTGTGCGCGTAAAAAATGTTTGGTCAGAAAAGATGAGTATGAGAGGCCATGCGTTCAGACAAGCGCAAGCCTGAGGCCCCAAAGCTCTCAACACTCACATATCATCACAGCTGTGTGGAGGCTTTTTTTCTTTCACAAATACAAGCTGAAAGCAGTTTACAAAGAACACACAGTACTTGTGCATGTAGGAAGAGCACCTTAGGGAGAAACTATAGCTATTACACCTACCCCTACACTATCTATAACCAAGTAAATAGTTCAGGCTGTTAGTCCCTACTCCCAGGAGTAACGCACAACTGGCCGCTGACTACAGCTATTCACGCAACCTCATGTGAGCTGTAAAAGACAGAGCAGCTGAGGGGATGGCCAACTGGAGCCGTACAGACAGATGCTCAACAAGGGTTAACCTGAACCAGCCGGCTACCGTTACAGTGACTGGGGCTGCTGGGGCCGTTTACATGATCCACTCAGCAGCACCTACCTATCGCTTTCCCCCATGGCTTTCACCCTGCCAACAACATGCATCTCATCCAGGACCACTGGCAAGCCTTTGCAGTTTCCTCCAACATTTCCTTAACAATTACAATAAATGAATAAATAAAAAATACAAGACACTTGCACATGTGGGGAGAGCACCCATTGTACCACACTTCAGGCTTTCCTAACTACAGCCATTACAATTATCCATACACTATGTGGGACACATCCTCAGCAGTGTACCTCAGGATCAACGGGTGTTTCGGGCCTTTACTCACTGTAAACCCTCCCCTGAGGCGGCCGCACTAAAGATGATCAATCCTTTAGCGTGTGTCCACAGTTTAGCTACCTGCTACCCAAATTTCCAAAATGTACTTCCACAATTCACTTACAACCACCGTTTACTTCCAAAATGTACTACTTACTGCTCATTACCAACTGTTTGCACCAACGCATAAAAAATTAGGGAAAGAGGAGGGGAAGGAGAAGGGGGGAGAGGGAGCCTGTCTGGGCTTCGCTCACCCCAAAGGCCTGTCTGGGCCTCATCTCCTCCTCCTCCCCCATCTCATCTCCTACACCGCCCCCTGCCCGACTTCCAAAGTTTTACTTACAAAATTAACCACTACCACAATTTACTTCCAAAATGACCTGCTTACTTACTAATTAGGACTTGTTATCGAATATTTGCACTTTACCACCATTTTACCACAGATACTATCACTTTGCAGTCACTAACGCATACGCCATTACACAAATGACCCTGCCAATGCTAGTTCTAAAGACGATTCTACCCACTGACTTACCCTTAAATGTATACTCCTTTTGAATCAAACGGTGTCTAATGCTCAGTTATCCCGTGTTCCATACACCGCAAAACCCCGAATCCCTCCACTGCCCCATTCGAACATGGCAACCCTACTGCTTACCCCAGGCAGAGACCGCCCTTCTCATCCAGATCCAATTACTAGTCCTAGCTGTTTCCTCTGACATCTCCCTAACAGTTTTACGTAGATTCTTACCACCAACCCCAAGCTCCCCTAGCAATGAAATGACTGACCTCCCTACAAACCCTCTACAACCCACTTCTACTGGAAATACTCTTGCCCTCCATCCTCTTTGCTCTGCTTCCAATCTCAACTCTTCATACTTAAGCTTTTTCCTTTCATATGCTTCCTCTAGGGAGCTTTCCCATGGGACAGTGAGTTCAATAAAATACACTACCTGTTGGCTGGTCGACCAATAGACTATGTCTGGCCTCAAGTTAGTGGTAACTATTTCTTGAGGGACCACCAACTTTCCACCCACATCTACAAGCATCTGCCAATCCTTTGCTTCCTGTGTAGTGCTCCTTGACTTTGCGGCTCTCTTACTTTTCTCACCCTCCCGCACAAACTGGATACCTTTTTTATGACTACCTTCTGCATTTACCTGCTGCCTCCTACTCTCAATTCCTGCTGCTAAGCATGTTGATACTTGGTTGTGACGCCACGTATAGCGACCCTGTGCCAAGCTAACTTTACAGCCAGATAGTATATGTCTCAATGTGGCTACACCTGAACAGAGTGTGCATGATGGATCCCCATCTGTCCAGATTCTCAGGTTATCTGGCGATGGGAGCACGTCGTACATCGCTCCCAATAAAAACTTTAGCCTGTTAGACTCCATACTCCACAAATCCCTCCAAGTAACCTGTTTTCTCTCTACTCCCTCCCAATTCAACCACTGGCCCTGCTTTGCTAGTGACACAGCTTTTACCTGTCTACTAGCTTCTTCTTGCCTGCGTATCCGCTCTATAACCAATCTTCTTTTCTCCTTCTGATCTGCCTTTCTCCACATTGGCTTCCCTGATGTACGCCCCAAGCCTCCCCGCCCAATCTGGACATTCCCCACTATCTCTCCATGTCTAAGGGCTGCCTCTGCCTCCTGCACTGCTACCTTTGGTTTCCACTTTCTCCCTTTGCTCGGGTTAGGAGCCAGACCACTGACTATCCTGTGCTTGCTCGCTGTTAACAACAGCTCTGTCCTAAACTTAGCACACTTAAATTCCTCTACCAGACTATTTATTGGCAGCTGCAGTATGCCCTTCCCATACAGAGCTACACTGCTTAGGCACTGTGGAACCCCTAACCACTTTTTAACATATGAATTAACCACCCTTTCTAGCTTCTCTACTTTTGATAATGGTACTTCATACACTGACATGGGCCACATTACTTTAGGGAACAGTCCAAATTGCATGCACCACAATTTCAACTTTCCTGGTAGCCCTGACCTGTCAATTTATTTCCAATCCCTCCACCACGTCTTTTCTAAGCTGCTCTACCTGCTCTCGATCACTCAGGTCTGCATTAGTAGTAGTTTTCTGTTGTAGGTTGCTCTTCTTCTGCCAGACTTATCCATATTTCACCGTCTGTCTGTCTCATCCGATACTGAATACCCAAAAAGAGTATGATTTTTAGCGTGCTGTCACATACGTGAACTTCTGTTCTCTGATGGAAGCCCTTCTCTAAATTAGACAAGGAAAGAGGGAGATGATTGCTGGGCTACTCTGGTGTTGGGTTTTAGGATGCCTGCCTGCCTGCCTACCTGCGTGCGTGCGTGAAGAGATCTCCAGATGGCCTGGATGGTGTGGCGTCAGGATGCAGATGTGACAGCAGAGGGATGGGTGGGCAGCTGCTATCTCTGCCCCTACAGTATGTGGGCAGTCAGCTCTACTTCTGAGTTCCTGCAGTCTGGTGACGCCAGTCTAGTCCATCTTCCTGCCACCCTCCTCCTCCATATAACCACACAAAGGCTCTGGTTGTGTTGTGGTATAAATTGTGAGAAAGAATGAGGGGGGGTTAAAAGGAGCCTTATGCTTTATCTGACCACAGCACATTCCAGTCAACCCCCTATGGACCGACTGGACGCTCTTAGTATCGCAAGGCCAAGAGGGGCCCCCTAACATGGATAATGGCTGACGAAAGACGGCCCCTGGCCCCTTGCAGAGGCCCACAGCTCCCTTATCGCACATGGGTGATGGCAATGTGACCCCTGAACCTGCCTGCCAGGCCATTGTCAAGGGAACCTTTGTTGTCACCGTGACTTGGCAACAAAGCAAGGAAACAATGGCACCTTTCTAGCCAGGCTCTTCTTACCTCACTACACCTGTCTCCGACTAGCTTCCTAACTAATGGCATGCAAAAGCTAGAAATAGACCTACAGGTGTGTGTGTGTTTACTGTGTATGACCTCAGCATTTTTCAAGAGACTTTGTGGTCAAGGCTGAAAAAAGTGTTAAGACGTTTGTCTGTATCGCTGGCTTAGTCATGTGCCTTACTTTGTGTTGTAATGACCTTAGCCTGATGCTTTCTTTGCTGTGAACAGTCACACCACAGACAACAGCTACACAGCCTTCCCTGGAACTCATCTCATTTTTAAGAAAAAGAAACAAAAGGATGGAGGTTGCGCTTATTCAGACTGCTACAGGAGACCTTTCATGAATGACACAAATGTACTCTGAGCTCACAGACAGATTTTGTTTCACAAAAGTCCTGAGGGGGACTTCACAGAGCAGGGCAACTTAGTTAGATGGATTGGTGCAGTGCCTCAAACCTGAAACAGCACTCTCCCCCTTGTTTTTGACATTTATTATAAGGTGCTTCCAGCAGACAACTACAAACACAGAAGATTTGACACATGACCACAGCTGCCAAGTCCAACGTAAGTGACACTCACGCTAAGCAGCTATCTGTCATGCATAAAATAGGTCATCATAGTATCAGCACAAAAAAACACACTTATCTTTCACTGTTCCAAGTCGTAGGTTGTTGCTTGAAAAGGCATTACACCCTAGATAGATAGATAGATAGATAGATAGATAGATAGATAGATAGATAGATAGATAGATAGATAGATAGATAGATAGATAGATAGATAGAGTAACACTTATAGGAGATTAACACTTGAAATGTAAAACACACCTCAAGGAAACAGCAAATTGCCGTGTCTAGAGAGCGTATTGTCTACTGTTCCTTTGCCATGACCACAACAAGGGAATTTCCCCATTTGTGGAACAATAAAGGTTTTGCACTGGCTGAAGATCGAGCAGATATATTAGAGTATATTTTCCCCAAGTGTTCGCATGCAGCCAGCACAGAGATGAGACAGAAGAGCAATGCCAGTCAGCCAGCCAATCAGCATCAAACATTTTAAACTCATCCAAAAAGTATGCGTTCATGACATCACCTGTTACTGATCACCACTGACAGACTATGACATACAGTATGCGTGGTTCGGTCGACTTGCCCCAAAGGGCCTGTTTTCATTAGTCACAGTTGCCGTGGCAACCAACTCCATTTTAAAGAGCCGGTCCTTCCAGGTATCCAGGTGAGCTGCTGGAAGCGGGAGGATATAATTAAAATGTCGATGCATGACTCAAGTCAGAGCGGGAGCACACTGCATGGAAAACATCTAGCCTAACCCTAACCCTAACCCTAACCCTAACCCTAACCCTGAGAGAGCTTGCCTCCAGTGCCCAGACACACCAATTAGGTTGCACACAGTCATGCTTCAGTTGGCAGGGCCTGTGGTGGCCACTGTATCGCCACACAGGCCACAGCGATTTCCTCAAGTTTAACTCAGAGGGGCCAGTTCAGAGACATTCACCAGCAGTGCACTTAAAGTATGCAAGAAGGGGTATGTCTCTGACAGAGCAGACGAGAGGGAAAGGTTGGAAGAACAAAGTTTTCCTGTCAGGATTGTTCACATTCTCAAAGAACATGAGAATACCACTCATGCACCTCGAGAAGGACAAACTATCCCCTGACATTGTTGATCTGCTTAGACAAGTCCCTGTCACAAAAGCCTGCACTAAAATACCTCCTGGTTAAAGCAATGTGGATGCTAATCTACATTAAAGTGTGTGCCCAATTACACAAGTTACAGTTTGATACGTTTCTGTCTTCTGTATGCCTACATAATGAGCACTTTGAAGTACCCTGGCCTGGCCTCTTCAAAGAACAAAAACAGAAGTCTACATGGTCCAATTTGTAAAATGTAACAATTATATAACAGGCCCTCAAAACAGTTTCCTTTATGACAGCACCAAAGTGCAGTAGTTTAATAGGTTTCACAAGTGACCAATAAATTCAGGAGGATAGTACCATAACAGTATTTGTGATGGCAAATAGAAACAAGAAAATCATGTTTTTAATATTTAGTATTTTGGTATTATTTGGTATGGAGTACCAGGGGACACACTCAACATTCAGGACACTTCCTGGTCATTACGCAAGAGAATATCAGACCAGCTGAAATGACCAGTGGTGACTACATTTTGGCAAGAGAAACTAGCTGTAGATTGTCATGCAGTGGCTGCTTGTGTGGTGTGTGTCTGATTCTCTGTGTGGGAATAAAAAGCGTAAACTGATATCAGACACTTTGAAAACAAACCCCCCGCACGCATTTTCCTTTTCCTAGCCACGTAGCTCTGTTTGTTTTCAGGTGACTTTACCAAAAATTCCAGGAAGCTGTAAATCGCTTGATAATAGGAACAGACAAAATGGCACCACGCTGTTCTGCATCGGCCGTCTCGGTGGCTTTGCCCTTTCTCCGCTCCAGGAGCACCAGAGAAACAAAAACAAAACAGCCTGGTGCACAATCCTCCACCAGCCCTCCTCCTCTCCTCCTCCCCCTCCCCCTCCCCCTCCTCCTCCTCTCCTCCTCCCCCTCCTCCTCCCACCAAACCAGCAGCTCCACACAATCATCACCACGGCAACGCAGCAGAAGCAGTGGCCCAAAACAAATGAGATATGTGCTTAAGAAAAGGAAGACCGTGAGGACACAGACAGAGGCATCTCTCTCACTCTCTCTCTCTCTGTCTTTCTCTCTCTCTGTCTCTCTCACTCTCTCTCTCTCTCTGTCTCTCCCTCTCTCTGTGTCTCTCTCTCTCTCCCTCCCTCTCTCTCGTAAGAACAGTAAGTAGATCATTCTAAAAAAAGCTGTACTGTAGCATGAGGTTTATCAGAGCTTGCACTTGCATAGGAATATCAGTGGTAACAGTCTGTAAGTGTGTGAGTAACTGCTTAGATCAACACAGTTACAACCACAGTTAGAATCGTCAGAATTTATTTTTCCTCATAATAAATCAAAGTTGCAACAAAGTTGTAATAAATCAAACCTGTTGCTACTGTGTTATGATCACAGATGAGGTCGAGGCACTTGCACTAGTAGCTCACAGGCCTGGCCAGACTCAAAATGGTATGGCATAGTCATACATGCACCCAGACCTTATGCATGTACCCAACCCAGAGCTTATAATATATAAAGGAATTATTAAGCTAAGAGTGATATCAGTGCCTTACTACAGAAAGACATCTCACTAGACAAAACACTTTCAGTCTACCACATCATTAACCTGGTAAACCAGCCCCTTGTACTTCATTTCATTTTCTACAGAGGGTCTGGCCGTGCTGCCATTGACTGTATTAGGTACCAGCCAATCCTAGCCAATCAGCGAACAGAGACGTGACGACCAGACGTTAGCAACTGGGTAAAGACGGAGCCACTTGTTTTAAACCTCAGCAGAGTCCACACCTCCAGGAGGAAATCGTTTCCCAATACGACCCTCTGTACAAAATAAAATGAAGTACAAGGGGCTGGTTTACCAGGCTAGGTTAGCCAATGCCCCACTCTTTGCCAGGTTACTACACCATGAGAGAGATGAGAGAGCGCCGGACACACGTGGGTTTCAGTCATCCGCCCCAACACAGGGCGGGGTTAGCACTACTGTAATGCCTTACACTACTCTAATGCCTTACACTACTCTAATGCCAGTGTGGTGACGCACCCCAATCACTGGGATTTCATCTCTTCCTCATGCCAGGGACACCAAGTGTCATGCAATATGAACAACACACAGCACACTGGACACAGGGAGATCAGCCAGCTGGCGTGAGATATACGTTATTGCAGCACACTTAATGATACGCACAGTAAGGGTGGGTTAGAGTGGATTAGCACTTAATGATACGCACAGTAAGGGTGGGTTAGAGTGGATTAGCACTTAATGATACGCACAGTAAGGGTGGGTTAGAGTGGATTAGTTCATTCTAGGTAGCGGTTCTCACTGACTCACTGTCACTCCCCATGCCCATGCTATTTACTGCCTGTTGGACAAACACATGACTCACAGAATGTAACATACATTAAAACTATTCGCAAATAATGCATGCAAATTGGTGTTATTACTGAATTTTAAAGAGTTATGGAATTTTAGTATGTTACTACCGAACTACATCTGCAGAAAGTAGCAACTAAACATGCCAAAATCTTGCAAATAACTAAAGTCTGTTGACTGGTACTGAAATCACATCATGCACAGCTTGGTCTACCAGTGGAAACAAGTGTGTTTATTCGTCCATGATTACCACATTGCAGCAAAGGTATTTTCTAACGATAGCAAGTGTACTTGTCACACATAGGGATATATATCAAAAGGAGGCAAATTGTGAAATAGTGTTGACTGAATCTAGTGACGTAGCAAAACTATCAGTGTCAGAAATGTGGGGTATACAGGAAGCACAGTGAAGACATTAAGAATAAAACATACGAGCATGCGAGCCATGCGCTCCCAATGAGCTCTGTCACGGCGGTGTGTTTTCTCACAGAGGGTTCACATTTTTCGTCAGGCCTGGAACATGTAAAAAGAATGGAAAACCAAACAAAGTGTACTTGTGGTGTTGACATCAATTAGCAACGCGAAAACATACATAAAAACAAAGGTGTGTCTCCAAGTACCCACCAAAACGTGTTAAATTCATCACTCCTCTCCAAATTAGAGGGGGGATTTATTGGGCTTACGTGTTACAAAAGGGAGCTGTCAATACCATCGCCAGCTGGCTGGTAATTACAGCACTTGCACTGCCAACCTCCCAGGGAGGACAGTGTTGCGAAGCAAGACAGGAGTGAATCCCAGCAGACCACAGCTCAGTGCAAGCCAATGCGACAACAGCAAGACGCAACAAATGCTTTCTTTGACTGCGCGGCCAGGGGAAATCCCTGTCATTGGAACCACACAAGCTCAGCCAACATATTCCCTCTGAAATAAAGCCTGGGTGCTGGGGTGGAGGGGCTGGCAGAGCAGAGCACAACATGCACACTAACATGCACACTAACATGAATGCCGTGTGTGTGCTAATGACTGTCGCGGAGAGAGACGCAGAGACGACATTCATTAGCAGACCAGTAGTGCCTCATCGCAGTCTGGTGCGTCTGGCTGCATGCTATGGTAACGGCTACTGTTTGTACCCCAGTGCCTCTTCCTAGCACGTCCTGGGTCTCGTTACCAAATAAAGACCCACAAGTTAAGAGTACAGTCCGGTCACAGCAAAACCACAACTGATGCCACTTTAACACAGGGAAAAGTCTCTCAAGTGCATTCACACTAATTATGACAAGAGCCAGACTGCCCTAGCCTTAAATAGCCTATCCCTACATGCACAGCTAGGTGTGGAGCGCTCATTGCACAAACCTAGGCTAAGCTAACCTAGGCTATGCTGACCAGACTTCAGCTAATGGGTTACAAAATATGCTTTGCTCACAGCCCTTGACAGTTCTATTTTCGAAATTGATCAATATTTTTACACAGTGTGCCTTGTATCAGGGTTGTGACAATATAGATTTGATAAATGAAATGTTTATGATGTTTAAGATGCAACAACAGCTATGTCCTCCCGAGTCTCAGCAGTGGGCCAGACGGACATGCACTATGCTCTTTGCCAGACAGGAAGAAGGACAGGAAGTGAAGTTAACAATTAGTGACCTGAGTTCAGCATTATGATCGCTTTCTATCCGTATTCGTTAAGAATGCACGTTAACAAATTAGACTATTCACATCGCACGTGTGATCTGAGTATATTCTGTCACATATACACAATGCCCTTAGATGGATCTCATCCTCTCTCTCACACACACACACGCACCTTCCACCTGTCCCAGTCCTAATCCTCCCTCACACACACACCTTCTACCCACCCTTGCTCTCATCCTCACACACACACCTCTACCCACCCTAGCCTTCGCCCTTCCTCACACACACACACACCTTCCACCCACTCCAGCCCATGTCCTCTCACACAGGGGAAGGTGCAGTGGGGTGGGGGAGGTGCAGTGGGGTGGGTGCAGTGGGTGGGGTGAGGGTGCAGTGAGGTGGTGAGGGTGCAGTGGGTGGGGTGGGGCAGGTGCAGTGGGGTGGTGAGGGTGCAGTGGGGCAGGTGCAGTGGGGTTGTGAGGGTGCAGTGGGGGGGTGGGGTGGGTGCAGTGGGGTGGTGAGGGTGCAGTGGGTGGGGTGAGGGTGCAGTGGGTGGGGTGGGTGCAGTGGGGTGGAGGGGTGGGGTGGGTGCAGTGGGGTTGTGAGGGTGCAGTGGGGGGGTGGGTGGGTGCAGTGGGGTGGTGAGGGTGCAGTGGGGGGGGTGGGGTGGGTGCAGTGGGGTGGTGAGGGTGCAGTGGGTGGGGTGGGGCAGGTGCAGTGGGGTGGGGTGGGTGCTGTGGGGTGGGGTGGGTGCAGTGGGGTGGTGAGGGTGCAGTGGGTGGGGTGGGGCAGGTGCAGTGGGGTGGGGTGGGTGCAGTGGGGTGGTGAGGGTGCAGTGGGGTGGTGAGGGTGCAGTGGGTGGGGTGGGGTGGGTGCAGTGGGTGGGGTGGGGTGGGTGCAGTGGGGTGGGGTGGGTGCAGTGGGGTGGTGAGGGTGCAGTGGGGTGGGGTGGGTGCAGTGGGGTGGTGAGGGTGCAGTGGGGGGGTGGGGTGGGTGCAGTGGGGTGGTGAGGGTGCAGTGTGTGGGGTGAGGGTGCAGTGGGTGGGGTGGGTGCAGTGGGGTGGAGGGGTGGGGTGGGTGCAGTGGGGTTGTGAGGGTGCAGTGGGGTGGTGAGGGTGCACGTGATGAACAAACTGTAACTGTAGTCTTCTCTGCCTCGCCCCTCCACTGTACGTCTGGCCATTTGATTGGCAGAACAAAAAACAGGAATGCAACAGGTCTGGCAGTTTCTCAATCTCTCTCTCTCAGTCACTCTCTCTTTATCTATTTACTTATCTATTTTTGTCCTCTTTTTAGCCAAACAATATTTGTGCCATTCACTAAGCTAATATTGTGTCAAAAACTCACACACACAGCCCTGTCCATTTAAAAGAGTTATTTAAAAGATATTACCTGTTCTGCAACTGTGAAAGAAACTGCCACAAGCATAGATGCATAGGCTTTAACAAGACATCCATGCCAGTGCAGTAAAAAAAAAATTCCCCTTGAACTTCACATGTGATGCATGACAATGAAAAAGCACGCAACACACACACACGCACACACGCTCTCTAATAATCAGGGGCATATGTATGCGCGCCACTGCTCTGTAGGGGCATATTACTCGTGGTGTGTGTGTGTGGCGTGGTGGCTCTTGTTATGTGCACGGCCCTCTGTAGGGGCATATTACTCGTGGTGTGTGTGTGTGTAGCGTGGTGGCTCTTGTTATGTGCACGGCCCTCTGGAGCTGCACGGACTTGCTTCTGGAGTGTGTGTACGTGAGTGCGTGCGAGAGGCGAGCGATTACAGCACCCTTGCGTGCTTCTTCCTTCCCACCTTGCCAATCCAGTTCAGCGCGCTGTTTCCACCCTGACACATAGGCCATTACTAGGTTGCATAAGCAAATGTAAACTGTAAAGAATGCAAATGGCCCCTTTCGAACCTGAATCAAAGAACAGAAAAAATAATGAAAGAAAAAAATGCCATTCATAAATTGAGCTGCTATGTAAGCCCTCGCAAAATGCCATTCATAAATTGAGCTGCTATGTAAGCCCTCGCAAAATGCAGGTAGAAATGAATTTAACAAAAAATGGTGTTTTAGTGTTTCACATAAATAAACAAGTACAAAAAGACGTGAAAGTGCAGTGCAGCAATACTAAGGTGAGTTTATTTTACGCCCGAGTTAGCCCTAACCCTAACCCTAACCCAAACTCTAGGCTGTGCATCAGCATCAGAAACAGTGATAATTTAGCCATGCACCTGCACAGTTTTTTAGAAAAAAATGCTTTGGAGAAAACATGCGTGCTTCTTGCACTGGTGGCCAACACAGACACACTGACATGCATATGCACACATGCACACACACACACACTGAAACAAACACACTCAAACGCACACATATAAAGTTTTTTTTTTTTTTCTAGAGAGAGAAGCTGGAGGAAAAAAGAGCAACATAAAGTGTAAGAGAGAGACCAAATGAGAGAGGGAGAGAGAAAGAGAGAGAGCGAGAGAGAGCGAGAGAGAGAGGAAGCTATGGTTCCTCAAGCTGTCTATTCTGTCTGGTGCTGTCATCGCATCAAAGCTCAGTGAGACAGCAGTAATCTAGGTTGACAG
This sequence comes from Coilia nasus, assembly GCA_027475355.1. Classification (NCBI taxonomy): domain Eukaryota; kingdom Metazoa; phylum Chordata; class Actinopteri; order Clupeiformes; family Engraulidae; genus Coilia; species Coilia nasus. Next base: position 34,867,582 of record CM050204.1, read on the forward strand.
GCCCTCCCTCACCTCGGAGCTGTGCTGCTTAAACCCCGCGGCTGCAGCCCTTTATTTCCACTCTTACCCAGAGAAACAAAGCAAGCAAACACTGCCATGGCAACTTGCGCAGAAGCTGAGAGAGGCTCATTTCTTCTGCCTCTCTCTCTCTCTCTCTCTCTCTCTCTCTCCATTCCAGTGGAGTGAGGCATGCAGTGGACTGCATGGGCTGGGTGAGTATGAATATGTGTGGTGGTGTAATTCTGATGTACTGATGTGTGGATATGCAGTATAAACTTACATAAAATGTGACATAAGTCTGTAGCGTATTATTAACATGATTAAGTTTTGCAGCCAAGCCAAACAGTGTCAAATGAATGACATCAGAACTGGTTCCATTTCCCCTACAGACATATTGCGGCATGTCACTGCTCACAAATGCCTGCCTTTACCTCCTGACATGCCGGCACAGTCAGCATCATACAGTAGCAGTGTGCTCTTATGATGAACTAAGCTGTCAGAAATGTAAGTGAATCACTGGTTAGATTTATATTTCCCAAACAGACACACACACACACACATATAAGCACAACACATGCACACACACACACACACACACACATAATTGATCATGATATATGGCAAAATTCTGTAATTACTCCAAATGTTGGGACACACAAGGATTGGAAGGTTTAGTTAGGATCTAGGATCTCAGAAGAGTGAAGTGGCAAACGTGTTAATCTGCACCTCAGGCAGCTAAAGGAGTCTTCTGTCTTGGCAGCCTTTCACATAGTTTGAACTGTGCACTCCTGTTGCATTTACAATGCTCTCGAGGCCAGAGCTGAGCAGAGAAGAGGGAGAAAGAGAGAGAAAGGAGAGAGAGAGAGAGAGAGAGAGAGAGAGAAGGAAAGGGGAGAGAGAAGGAGAGGAAGAGGAGGGGAGAGGAGTGAGAGGATGAGAGAGAGTGGAAGAGAGAAAGGGAGAGGGGCAGGGAATGGGTGAATGGTAAGGGGTAGGATGAGTGTGGTGAAGGAAGGGGGGGGGGTCTCTGCTCTGTTGGTGGGGGGCACCAGAGGGCAGTTATGTTTACCCCCCCACCCCCCACCCCGCTAATCAGCCCTTATTCTCACCAGGCACACAATCCACACAATGCCAAACCAAATTATAACTCTAATTAGAGATCTATAAAAGATTATTAGAGCAGAGCCCTGCTGCCGGCTTAATTAGGAGCTGCACACAAAGGGAACGTCCGTCGGGTTTCACTGAAGCCCCTCCATCAGGCCACAGAAAAGAGGCCCTCCCTCACCCTTCCTCACTCTGCCTGACTGCAAATGTTCTCTCTAAAGTCACAGTCTGCTGACCAGACAAAACATCTTGCTTGTTAGGGATAAACACTTACAAACAGATATCCAACTTCTCCCACTAGAACAAACAATGTTTAAAACTGTACTTGAAATGGTATTTACTCAGGAATGTTATGTTACTATTTGCTATAGATTGCCCTACAGACATGAACTTGTCTTACAACAGTGCTTTCTTCAGGTTCTGATGCCTTTGTGTAGAGGAAGGTAAAGTTCTTTTCCTTGTCATTAACTGCTATGATGATGACTGGAAAGTGACTGGCAATGACTGAGTTACATTTCAAGTCTATATAGCAGTGTTAAATATATATTATGTACCTGATATGGTATTTAAGCTCCAATTCAAAACTACAGTCTTTAACCCCCATCGACAGCACGCGTTAAACCACTACTTTGTGATGTGTCATGAAGGTCACTCAACTCTGGCTGACAGTTCATCAACCAGTCAGAGTCATAACATTTGCTGACCATAACAGGATCCTATATAATGGTAACACCAAAAGGTTGTTCACTTTTAACAACATTACTGTGTTGAACGAACTCAAAGGCTTAGGAATGGCTGTCTGCTGCAGATAAATATTGTCTTTTTGGCTTTTGATCACAGAATACTAATAAATCTGACAGCAGATGCAGTTAAGCCCCCCCATGAGAGAGTGAAAGCGCACATGATGGGGGACCCCTTAACATGACCTTCCGTGTGTGCGCCCTTCCGTGTGAGCCTAGTTTGTGTGTGAGACTAGTTTGTGTGTGAGACTAGTTTGTGTGTGTGGCTAGTTTGTGTGTGTGGCTAGTTTGTGTGTAAGCCCCTCCATGTGTGCGGCTAGTTTGTGTGTGAGGCTAGTTTGTGTGTGTGGCTAGTTTGTGTGTAAGCCCCTCCATGTGTGCAGCTAGTTTGTGTGTGAGGCTAGTTTGTGTGTAAGCCCCTCCATGTGTGCGGCTAGTTTGTGTGTGAGCCTAGTTTGTGTGTGAGGCTAGTTTGTGTGTGAGGCTAGTTTGTGTGTGAACCCTTCCGTGTGTGCGGCTAGTTTGTGTGTGAGGCTAGTTTGTGTGTGAGCCTAGTTTGTGTGTGAGGCTAGTTTGTGTGTGCGGCTAGTTTGTGTGTGAGGCTAGTTTGTGTGCCGTCTTCGCCCCCCCGCAGGAGTCTCAGTGGGCTTTATGGGCTAATGGATGTAAGCCTCTCATTACTGCAGCCAGTCAAGTCTGAAAACACACTGAAACACTCACCACCATTCGCCCAGGTACGACACCAGAGCCTCCAATGCAGCTGTTACAGGCCTACCCACTCTACTCTACTCGCTGGCTTATTTTTCACGTCTGAGACCACCACGCTTCCAGTTTGTAGTTCCCATGAACACCTGAGCGCAGGTTCACAAGCTGGGCTGGGCCTTGTCCTTCTCTCCAGTGCCAGAGTCCACTTGAGTCCATGCTGTAGAAAGGTATGAAGTCAAAACATAACACTGGTATCAGAGCTGAGCTGGTGTGACATGATGGCCCAAACCCATTTAGAGATGCAGGTGCAAAGAGAGGGTGGGGGGGGGGGGGGTTGTTTCTGAGACTCCTAACTAACCTGTACTCAGTTTAATAGTTACTTTTATTTTTTATTACAGTAGTGTCATGTAAATTAGCAAAGACGCTAATCTTTATGGTAATTAATGGGCACAGGCTCCCATTTCCTATCTCTCTCTCTCTCCCTCTCTCTCTTTCTCCCTCTGTCTCTCTCCCTCTCTGTCTGTCTCTCTCTCTTTCCTTTCCCATCAGCCATAGAGGCTGCTGTAATTTATCATTCTATCAGTGGGGAGAAATAGGTGGAGGGCTATTGCCTGTTTCTGCTGTGAATGGCTCTGGGTGGCTTTGAGCCAAGTGTGTGTGTATGTGTGTATGTGTGTGTGTGTGTGTGTGTGTGTGTGTGTGTGTGTGTGTGTGAGTGTGTGTTCGTGTCTGCCTGTTTACAGAAGACTTTCTCCTCTGGCACAGTTCTTCAAAGGTTCACCAGAGTTCCTTTTCTGAGGTCCTTTCCTTTGAGATCCAAAAAGCACAGTATCCAACACAGCCCTCGCAAACTATGCCCTGGAGCAGACCACGAAAACAAGACTGGTAAACATCAACATGTCATATCAAAATATTTGAGGTTACTTGAATGGGCTGCCGAGTCTGGCAGAAAAAAAACAAACAAACACAAAAAAAAAGGAAAAACTGAATAGCACCTCAACTTCAAAAACATTTTTATCTGATTAAGGATGAATGACATATTAGCAGTCTCCCAAACACTCAAAGGAAATGATATGAATTCCTGTGTGAAACAATACTCTGATTGCGTGGGGAGACCTAGACAAACACTGGCTGGCTGCTAGGGGATTTCTGCTGCTGTCTCAGCATTAGCCAGTCTGCGTCCTCCCAGCTCTCTGTCCCTAAACGTCCTGCTAGCAGATATTTATAGATCTGTGATTACACCCAGAACAGCCTGACCTCCACGACATCATCAATCCCACCAACCATTGTTCTTGGAGCAGAAATATACATATTTGTGTGCGTGCAATGGAACACTACGTGCGACAGCATCGTTTACCGTGGTTTATGCATAAGTCGTAAATGAGCCTTATTTGTGGTGGGATTGAGGCTATCAGCTTTCAGATGGTGAAAAATGACAGGAGTGAACAAAAGAGGTACAATTTTCCAGATGAATCTCACATATCCCTGTAGGCCACAGAGCATCAGTTACCAATCCATTTACCATAGATGTAGCTTGCGGAGAGTGTGTGAAGTCAAAGGTATCAGCTTGTGTAGTTGTGTTCCATGATCCTGATATCGTGACGCTTGATGCGGATCCTGCCATCTCGATGCCTGATGGTGCCCTAAATGTAGTGGCAGTGGTGAGTGGATCAGACGCGTAAAAGACACACAGGCCAAAGATTCTTAATCCTGATCCTCCAAAGTGCAGCCAATGTTCCAAACCACAAAATATTCCCAAAGTGGATCCTTAGGTCATTCGAAGTAGCTTTTCCAAATAAAAAATGGAGGTTCCACTTTCTGTGACATATCAAAAAGATCTTGACAAGTCATCTTAAAATCCAAATGTGAGCTTTCGGTCATGTAGCGCGCTTCCATCCATACACATGGAGTCTTGCCAGAATGGGCTGCCACTGCTAACCTCCCGTGGGGCAAGACTTGCAAATTGACTTGCATGGATGCTGTGGGCTTTTTATACTGGTCTTGTTTCTTTCACATGATTGGCCATGGCAAATACACTCAGTGAACAGGACTAAATGTCTCTATTTGTCACAGGAGCCGACTCTGTTGTGTGGCTAAATGAACACACTCCGATATTACCCCATGCTCAAACGCACTTCCGTAATTGCAAACAGCAAACAGCGCTTTTGTTTTGCATTATTTCAGTGACTAAACTGTCCATTCACCATGCAGTTATCATTTAACCTTGGTCACAGTGACGATAAGTTTCTTATTCTACTTTATGTTTAGTTATACAACATGTGCTAGGTCTGGGAAGTTCAGAAAGAGACACCTGATTTCAGTGAAGGTTTGGCAAGGGTTTGGGACTTACCTACTAACCCTGGGGCCACCCAGCACAGCTCCCAGCAGCCCTGCACTGCTCTCCTCTGGTCTAGCCCCTGCCCCTGCCGCTGCTGTGTGAGGCTGGCAGGACGGGAGGAGCACAGCAGCCTGGAGTGTGGAGCTCACAGCGTAGTATAGCTAGGAGCATAGTGTAGCCAGGAGCATAGTGTAGCCAGGAGCGTAGTGTAGCGATGAGTGTAGTGTAGCGATGAGTGTAGTGTATCCAGGAGTGTAGTGTATCCAGGAGTGTAGCGATAAGCGTAGTGTAGCGTAATGTAGTGAGGAGTGTAGCGAGGAGTGTAGCAATAAGCGTAGTGTAGCCAGGAGCATAGTGTAGCCAGGAGCGTAGTGTAGCGATGAGTGTAGTGTAGCCAGGAGCATAGTGTAGCGATGAGTGTAGTGTAGCGATGAGTGTAGTGTAGCCAGGAGCATAGTGTAGCGATGAGTGTAGTGTAGCGATGAGTGTAGTGTAGCCAGGAGCATAGTGTAGCGATGAGTGTAGTGTAGCGATGAGTGTAGTGTAGGAAGGAGCATAGTGTAGCGATGAGCGTAGTGTAGCCAGGAGCATAGTGTAGCCAGGAGCATAGTGTATCCAGGAGCATAGTGTAGCGATGAGTGTAGTGTAGCGATGAGTGTAGTGTAGCCAGGAGCATAGTGTAGCGATGAGTGTAGTGTAGCGATGAGTGTAGTGTAGCCAGGAGCATAGTGTAGCGATGAGTGTAGTGTAGCGATGAGTGTAGTGTAGCAAGGAGCATAGTGTAGCGATGAGTGTAGTGTAGCCAGGAGCATAGTGTAGCCAGGAGCGTAGTGTAGCCAGGAGCGTAGTGTAGCGATGAGTGTAGTGTATCCAGGAGTGTAGTGTATCCAGGAGTGTAGCAATAAGCGTAGTGTAGCGTAATGTAGTGAGGAGTGTAGCGAGGAGTGTAGCAATAAGCGTAGTGTAGCCAGGAGCGTAATGTAGCCAGGAGCGTAGTGTAGCGATGAGTGTAGTGTAGCGATGAGTGTAGTGTAGCCAGGAGCGTAATGTAGCTAGGGGTGTAGTGAGGAGTGTAGCAATAAGCGTAGTGTAGCTAGGAGTGTAGTGTAGTGATAAGCGTAGTCTAGCTAGGAGTGTAGTGTAGTGATAAGCGTAGTGTAGCTAGGAGTGTAGTGTAGTGATAAGCGTAGTGTAGCCAGGAGCATAGTGTAGCCAGGAGCGTAATGTAGCTATGGGTGTAGTGAGGAGTGTAGTCTAGCTAGGAGTGTAGTGTAGCGATAAGCGTAGTGTAGCCAGGAGCATAGTGTAGCCAGGAGCGTAATGTAGCTAGGGGTGTAGTGAGGAGTGTAGTCTAGCTAGGAGTGTAGTGTAGTGATAAGCGTAGTGTAGCTAGGAGTGTAGTGTAGTGATAAGCGTATTGTAGCTAGAAGTGTAGTGTAGCCAGGAGTGTAATGTAGCTAGAAGTGTAGTGTAGCCAGGAGTGTAATGTAGCTAGGAGTGTAGTGTAACGAGAAATGTAGTGTAGTGATAAGTGTAGTGTAGCTAGGAGTGTAATGTAGCTAGGAGTGTAGTGTAGCTAGGAGTGTAATGTAGCTAGGAGTGTAATGTAGCTAGGAGTGTAGTCTAGCTAGGAGTGTAATGTAACTAGGAGTGTAGTGTAACGAGGAGTGTAGTGTAGTGATAAGCGTAGTGTAGCTAGGAGTGTAGTGTAGCCAGGAGTGTAGTGTAGCCAGGCCTTGCGTGACTTGCACCTTCACAGGCTGGAGCAGCTCATGCGTGACTGTCCGTCATCATTACCTGCTTGTAGAAACACAGCAGCCGTGGAGGAGAGGGGCCGTTGGGGAGAGGGGGTTCATTTGCCTCAGAGCACGGGCTGACCCCTGACCTCTCACGGGGGGAGCTGGGTAAACAGAGGAGGGGAAAGAGGAGAGCAGCAGCTACTTCTGACAGACAATAAATACGCACTCTGCTGGAGGCAGAGACATTATCAACTACTTCATTGTAGTACACACATACAGATATACACGCACACATACACACACAAAAAAACACACACACACACACACACACACACACATTAACATATAAACACATATCCAAAAACACATACACAGACACAAACACACAAACAGATATAGGCAGATGCGCACACACACACACACACACACACACACACACACACACACACTCGAGGGTATATAAGCCCAACCAACTGCCAGTTGGAAACGAACTAGGCCTGTTTATTGTGCAATTATTATACCGTGGGGACCGTTTAAACATCACTTCAGGAGTTCAACATCACTCCACTTTCAGTCCCTATGAAAGACAAGAGAGCAGCACAGAGAGTCACTAAGTAAACTCTAGCTGTCATCCCGTGAGGTTCTGCAGGATTGTTTCCATCGGGGGGTCCCTGTGTTGCTTCCATGCACATTGCTGGCCATGCTGAGTGAAGACTATCAGGGACACTTCCTGAAGATAAACCACGAAATGGAAAGTAAATATCGTAACATGTACCAGAACATTCCTCATCGCTCATGAGCTTGCACACACCATGGCATGCAATACATTCTTCTCTTTTTTTTACACACACAAAGACTAATGTACACATAAATGAGGGTTCTTTTAGAGGGTGTTCAGTCAACTACATTTCTGTGTAAACAGCATCTACAATACACAATAGACACACTCACATAGATACAAATGCATGTACACACACATACACACACACAAATATGCAAACACACAATCTACAATAGACAACCAGGCTAGTTTCCGAACAAAAAGCATGAAAGGACACATCTCACTGCTAAACTAGCAGATGGTATCTTTACTTCCCTGTCAATTGATCGAATGTATGTCAAGGCTTAATTAACACCATTAAAACAACAATACTGCAACAAAACGGCATGATACGGAACAAAAAAGCTTTCTGGGCCTTGGGGAGCTTAGCTGTCCTATCTCCACCACTGGATAACACAATCACGCGATTGACCACATGGCTTTCGCTCCCATGCTGTCTCCCACCACCAAAAAGCAGTTCCTGCTTGACACACACAAAAGAAGAGAGGGGGAAAATCCGACATGCATGCTGATTCCGGACTCTGGAGGGGGAAAGTGCCCTTTTAGTGTCAGGAGAGGAGGGAGACGCCTTCACGGGCCGGTGGCCACGCTTTGGCAGAGGGGCGCTACGGCCGTTGGCCAGACGTGAGAAACAAGAGAAAGCCCCAGAAGCCGGATAGAGGTACTTCAGTGGCCTGTTAGTCCGCCAGGTCATTTGGATACTTCAGAGAAGCCCTCATTAGCATCACTCACTGGTCGAACCCCTTGACATTGTTGGGTTGTTTTTTTTTTCTTTCTGCCTTTCTGTCTTTTTTTCCTCCTGGGAGAGAGAGGGGCTGGCTTTGTCAGGAAAACGAGTGGAGAAAAACAGGGTTTTATCATCGCATGGGAAGCAAGCGGAGGCTGCCAGGGGTTTGCTGAGGGCTGGGCTGACGTGGCGTGGAGGTAAGGGGTGAGAGAGTGGAGGTAAGGGGTGAGAGAGTGGAGGTAAGGGGTGAGAGAGTGGAGGTAAGGGGGTGAGAGAGTGGAGGTAAGGGGGTGAGAGAGTGGAGGTAAGGGGAGAGAGTTGAGGTAAGGGGTGAGAGAGTGGAGGTAAGGGGTGAGAGAGTGGAGGTAAGGGGTGAGAGAGTGGAGGTAAGGGGGTGAGAGGTTTGGAGGCTTGAGGGGTTTGGGCATGGGTGGGGAGGGGGTTACTGAGTCGTAATGAGCACAGAAGAGGGCCCTGAACTTTCGGCCTGTTTGAGAAAAAAGCAGGAAACTGTCCAGATAGCAGCGTAGTTTGAGATGCATCCAGCCCTATCAGAATTATTCTCTACTTTTCTCTGCAGCCATCTTGCCCTCTATCCTGGCTGCTGTTTTAATACCAGTCTCAGGAAAAAAAAACACACAAAATTCTGCTGCCACACACACTGATGGGAATTGTGTCTCAAAAGTTCAATCTCCACCACGTCAGATAAGAGGATTGTGTTTCTTCAACATCTGAGTGGGGTGAAGGTGCATGTTGGCAGAATGCCACATTCCCTTTAGTCAGGAGTAGCTTCCTGGCCATTCAACCGTTGAGGTCTGACTGGTGGAGAACTGCATGGGGGACTGCTTGCTCCAGCAACTCCAGTAACCGCAAATGAACTCTGGATCTCAGTCATGGGGGCCACTGCCCCCCTCTTGGTTTCTTTTACTGGACAAGATCTGGCATCCCCACTGGCTCACGCAGACAGATGTAGTAGATGTGTTGGTGGTTCTCCTGTAAATCCGCATGTAAGAATGATCCAGGCTATTGTGCTCCGGCAATTCTGTAAAAATGCTTTCATATTTCTCTCTAATCCTGTAACCTAGCTCACTATACACCATGAAATATTATTATTATTATTATTATTATTATTATTATTATTATTATTCCAGGGGCCATACATGGGTTAATAAGCTAGTTTACAAAAATCAACAGAAACCACAGCACTTGTTTTGTGATGAGGTAATGAACAGAAATATGCATGGATGCTGTTGCGTCATTAATAAATATGCCGAATACGTTTACACCTCAGATTACCTGTTAACAGTTTTTTCAACAACAGCTGAGTGCTTATATAGCGACATACAGTATGTGTCAGCTATGCCCGGTGAAGTTCTCGGAATTCTATGCTACTGCACGTCGGGAGAAGCAGCACAACACATGTGGAACTGAAGTGTCCAACATAAAGAATATGCAGGTCATTTTACACATAGCGAATTACTGGAATTTACCTCAGCCAAATGATCATTTATAGCAAACCAACGCCAGTAAACCCTGCCTAATGGAAACATTGCATAGCTGCGCTTATCTTTGAAGCTTGAGAGGAAGTCTAAGCGATTGAATGTTTGAGCTGGTGACTGCACGCGAAGTTGTATGCTCGTGTGGCTTTAGGCGCGTTTCCTCTGAAGTCAGCGCGATGATGAACAGCATGTGCGTGACTACATCCCGCCGTTTCGCAGCCCTCAGGCTATCGTCTCTCTTCCACTGCCCCCACCACTTGTAGCTCACAGAATTGATCACGCAGTATAGATAACGTGCACACCTTTTGTCCTAAAAGTGAGTGTTCTTTTGAACATGATTACTAGCATAAATCACTGTAGCCTAATGGCTATGGGTCGGCTGGTCGGCCACTGCAGGACCGGTCAAAGGATTCTCGGGATAATAAATGAGGAATTTTCAAACAAACCCACAGGAGCAAACGAAACAACAGGATAACCAGCAATACGTTAAACTCGTTGTTTGCTGTGGGTTTTGGTGGTCCTGCTTAAGGTCATGACTGGAAATGTTTCTTTCTGCTTATGGAAACATTAACTAACATTGCGTTTACAAAAGTAGTTGGGGGATCGCCCTCTTTAAAACGAGCTGCAAGACTAGTGGTCTATTGCCTCAATTTCTCATTATCGTGTCATGTGGTGCTGTGGATAATATCATATTTTATTATTACACTTATTATTATATTATACTTTTACTTATAGTCTTTATATTACATATTTTATTATTGTATTATTAGCCACACGATCAAATGAAACATATGTTGACAATCAAATCACCTTTTCTGACATAACACAGTAAACAAAAATGAGTTACTGTATTTTTGTGTGTAGTCTAGCAAGTTTAAATACTCAATACTTTAAATGCTATACTATAGCAGCTCATTTTCATTCTGATAATCTAAGGTGATAGTTAGGCATGCTGGTCAATGGAATGAGTTAGAATAATTCAGCAAATGTTATCATGACCCATCTACCTAGGGAATACAGATACTTTAAGTTTTGCCATCTTTCTTTTATCTGAGCCTTATTTTTCTTCTCCTGATTGGACTAAACCTTGTATTCTACCTTACAAACAGAACTTGTCTCAGATTTATCTGTGAATACCGTACGTGTTACACAAGCCTTAGCGAAGATGTCCCTTCTCATGAGACTAGCATGATGCTAAATACTGAAACAGAGTGAATGAATGGAAGAGAAGGAATTAGAGGCATGTGGGAATAAATGTAACCATAAAACACTTAACACTTTATTTTCAATTTCATAAGTACATTTATTTAGGCATTTAAATGTAACACAAATTATGGGTGTGATTTGTTTTTGTTTTTAGATCGGCACAATTAATGATCACTTATCAGTTTAAATTGTTGATCAGTATAGGCCTACTTCAGTGTGTAAATATAAATTCTTATTTTCAAATATTATAGCCAGTAATGACATAAACTTGGCAGTATTTCAAAACTGTAGTATTAGGGTGAATGAAGGATTAGAATTGCCATTCCTTTTAGTTGTGGTATTAAATATGAACCCCATGAGTCCTTCAAACTACCTCAGAACTACACCCCATGAGACCCTCAGACTACCTCAGAACTAGGTTGTGGACAGAGAGGTAGGGACCTTAAATGAAGTATTAAATATGAACCCCATGAGTCCCTCAGACTACCTCAGAACTAGGTCGTGGACAGAGAGGTAGGGACCTTAAATGAAGTATTAAATATGAACCCCATGAGTCCCTCAGACTACCTCAGAACTAGGTCGTGGACAGAGAGGTAGGGACCTTAAATGAAGGTATTTTGATGTTATGAGTAGAACTGAGTAGGCATGTTCAAAGATTCTAGAGCGCTACGCTGCTTTAGAATCTTTGGGCATGTTCTATGTTGTATCCATTTTTGTGCTGCAAATGGCTGTTGTGAAATCATCCTGTATCTGAAATATGTGCCAGTCATTATGCGGCTGTGGTTTATGACAGATTTCAGAGGAATGCACTTGCTTAATTAGCTGTTATTTGTCAGTACTAGTTGTGAACACATACACCTCCTGATTCCAAAACCCTTACTGCAAAGGAACACACACACACACACACACACACACACACACACAAAATAACCTTGGGTACAAACAAACTTTACAGTTACTTTTACTGTTCACTTTCCCCATCCATAATTAAACTTACACAATGCTGTCTTTTATGGTGTGACTTTCATGGGATTGTGTTCATGATTTTCACACTGCCCAAATGCTAATGCAAAGACAAAACATTGTAGACTTAAAATATTAAATATTTAAATATGACATTATCGTGTCCATATGACCATATGACCATATGGACCAAAGTATGGGGCTCCTGTAATGAAGATGTATTAGATATTGCCTTCTTATTTACTGGAATGCAGCATTGTGGGACACCGGTCATTATAGTGGACAGGTATGGCAACATCATAGGATACGCGGTCATTATAGCGGACAGGCATGGCAACATCATGGGACATTGTGGGACACTGGTCATTATAGTCGACAGGTATGGCAACATCATGGGACATTGTGGGACACTGGTCATTATAGTCGACAGGTATGGCAACATCATGGGACATTGTGGGACACTGGTCATTAAATTCGACAGGTATGGCAACATCATGGGACATTGTGGGACACTGGTCATTATAGTGGACAGGTATGGCAACATCATGGGACATTGTGGGACACTGGTCATTATAGTGGACAGGTATGGCAACATCATGGGACATTGTGGGACACTGGTCATTATAGTGGACAGGTATGGCAACATCATCGGACATTGTGGGACACCAGTCATTATAGTCGACAGGTATGGCAACATCATGGGACATTGTGGGACACTGGTCATTATAGTGGACAGGTATGGCAACATCATGGGACATTGTGGGACACCGGTCATTATAGTGGACAGGTATGGCAACATCATGGGACATTGTGGGACACCGGTCATTATAGTGGACAGGTATGGCAACATCATGGGACATGGCCTGACAGGCTCCTGCTGCTGGCTGTCACAGCACACCTGTTGTGATGGTAGCTCAGAATGCTGAGCCAACATGCACAGAACTCCAACCTGCTGGTCCAGCAAGCAACAGCCACAGGTTTGACAAACTCTATGTTATGCCCTGCCTGTCCCTGCATGACGTTAATGGGTGTTACAAGCTTTCTGTTGTACCCTTTATGTGTTTGGTATCTGTCACAGTATCCACAGTTTGACAGGCTCTCTGTACAGCTCACTGTAAAGCTCTCTGTAAAGCTGACTGTAAAGCTCTCTGTAAAGCTAACTGTAAAGTTCTTTGTAAAACTCTCTGTAAAGCTGACTGTAAAGCTGACTGTAAAGCTCTTTGTAAAGCTCTCTGTAAAGCTGACTGTAAAGCTGACTGTAAAGCTCTTTGTAAAGCTCTCTGTAAAGCTGACTGTAAAGCTCTTTGTAAAGCTCTCTCTTTGATATCTTGGAGTCTGAGTGCCTGGTCATTACTTCGTTGTTGCTAAAAACTTTTCAAAGGAAGCTGCCCATGTTGTTTGCAATGAGTGTAATTATATGGGTACATGGTGGGTCCGTTTCAGTACATTTAGAGTAAACTTCATGAGGAGATGCACATAGGCAGTGTTGTCGCAACTCTGCACACTGTATTAATGTACACACGTAACCAAAACACCCTCTTCAACATATGCTTTGCAAGCATTTCTCCCCAGACCTGTCAAATGTAGATATGTCACATGGATGTTCTTTTATTTGTTTGTAGCTATTAAATGGCAGCACATGGCTTGCTAATTAATGCCAGTGCTAATTAAAATAATCTAATGACTACAAGCTTAAACGGTTTTATGAATCTATTTCGAACATGATGCCTTTTACTGTAGTACTTATCCCAAAGGAAATGTGAGACTTGGCAAGTTTTGTTTGAGATGTGCTGCAGTAATCTCACCCCTCCCTTACACCTGTCTCTTGTTAACTTGTTCTCTTTGTTCACATAGCCTATGCCTTGAGTACCTTTAATTGTGTGTTATCACGAGTTAGAAAATGTTTACAGATCTTAATTTTCTGCTTAAATACTTTTTTACCAAAGGGAATGGGGGAACGAAGAGGAGAGACATATCTCTGAAACAACCTCAAACAGAAGACAAGAAAGGTAGTTTCAGGTGGTGCTGCTTCCGGATTTTTAATGATATAGTAGGCTACTAAGTCTGTTTATGTTTTGGATTACCAACAAACATGCGCAGAGCATCCCCATTCATCATGCAGGATATAATTAAACACACCGATGCCGAGCTGTGTGTCTAGCACTGTTCTAAGTGTCTATGTGTCGAGGAGTATCAGCGCGGGGTCACGCAGACAATTACAGGGCAGTAGGTTTTGCCATTTCTCCTCCAACCACGTAGAGAATGGCAAACTGGGTAGTTGTGACGAGTAACTACAATTGTGTGCACACTATGTCAGTCACGCCGGAAAGAGAGAGCACGAGACAGAACGTTGTGCTTCCTCATCGCCCCCGCCCCCACCACTGGAGTCCCATTACCTCAGGAGACAGAGGGACTCGCACGCGATCACCTTCGGCAGCGTTATTCACGTGGGAATGAGTATTGGCAGGTCCTAACGCTGGCAGGTCCTAACGCCGGCATATCAAGCCTCTGGATTTATGAGAAAACGACTCGTGATGCATCAGGGCACATTTGGTGAGTTAGCAGTGGCTGCGCAATTGCGAAATTCACAACAGCAAAGTTTAAATTAACATAACAACATGAATAGATGAAATCTCACCAAGAGGGCAGGTAGGTTAAAACTTGAACATGTTAAAATCGTTTTTGACAACAGCCTACCTTCTGTTTTAAAAAAGAAACATATATATATCATGTTCCCTCTGCCAATAGCAACTCATCTGGAATATTTCAGTTTCTAAAAACGTTCAGCCAGTGTATTGCCTTCGGATATGTGACGACAAAGACAAGACTTTTGACTGGCATAGTTTCACCACCAAAGTTTGAGGTCATGGACGCACACGAGGTTATCATCTAAGCGCTGTCCGTGGTACTGAAGACTCTGGATTTGCATCCAGTGCGTTCCATGGATTATGCAACCTGATTCTACACGACCCAGATGCATTGGCAACTTCGACTTCACATGCCCTAAGGCAAAAGTGACCAGTGACTAGTGCAGCCTACAAGTTACGTTTCCAGGAAGCACACGGAAAACACCAAATTTAATGTATTAATAATAAAGAAGAATTCAAGAATACCCCTGGTAGACCAAATATATGTGACATGCGTTCCGGGGGATTTCTATAGGCCTAGTGTTACGTAGAAGAAAAAAACAAGTTCTAAGTTGAGCTGCCACGCTTTCAAATCTAAACAAATCCCCATGAGTCGTGTATCTTATATCTGAAATTTACTTAGGCTATTTTTCATGATGTTAGCTCAGTCTGCACTAATATATAGATATTAATACAATTTATTTAAAGCGTCTTTGAAGACGGCAATGCCCCCCTCACAATTCCAAAACAAACAACAAACAAGCAAAAACACATATAATCCACAAAACACAAAAAACGACAAAGAAAGACTGTTGAATGCCTTTCGGCACGCCAGCGACTCTCGTCGAGCAAAGGTTAGTGTCCAATCAATCAAGTAGGGCTCGCTAGCCTCCTGAAGAGCAATGACAGCAGAGGATGGGCAGAACGCAGCAATCTCTTTAACCCAAAGCTGGAGGGTCAGTCTAAGGAGCGTTGCGTGTGGACGGGGTCTAAGTGAATCAGAAAGACAGGGGACCTTTGGTGGTGATTGATTGCGCTCAGTAAAGGCGTGTAGATGTTGCTCCATATCGCCAGTAGTTGGGAGCTTTCAGCGGTAGTCTTTGTAAAACTTATTTTTTTAGTATTTTATCTGGTAGCGGCAGGTGGATTGACGGACTGTCCTTTTCTGAAATAATAATGAGGGAGAAGCACCAATTTAGTTTCTTGTTATAATAAGCAAAAGACGTGCCAGGGACAAAACACTAAACCACGCTTTATTACCCAAATGCCTGAAGTAGCAATGTTTTACGCTTGCTTGGCTTAACCCAGTGCTACTGTCAAACGCATACAGCGCACATTTTTGTTGAAAGTTAAACAACTACATGTAGGCCTATAATAAGAAGATGTTACTTAACATGTATATTACGAGATAAGTAGATAATGTTTTTCTCTTTTTGTCTACACTAATATTTTACAGTTTTTCTCTGCATGCAATAGATTAACTTTCTTCATTTTCAGTGTAATACACAACCTTTGGAAAAGTATGAAGATGCAGACTGGTTTAGCAGATATTTTTTTATCTGAGTACATTATTTCGGTTCCGTGTGTTGTGCTTGGTGAATAAATGTAGCCTATATGTTTACTCATTCTCATTCATTTTTAGGAAATGAGATACAGACCATATTATTAAAAAAAATAGAAATGCTACAAAATTTGTTTCGGATTGTGCATTGCAGTGCTTATCTCATCCAAACAGAATTATATATTTTTAAGTATATAAGCCCATATATAGTATGTATAGTCACCCCAAAAGGAAAATTACAGACTTCTCTGTGTACCAATATAACATCAAAATAAAATCTTAAATATATAACTAAAATATTTGTATATTTCTGACTATTTTGTTTTTATTTAAACGAGCTGAAGTCTGCGAATTGTTGTGAATATTTCCCAAAAACGACTTAAAAAAAACTCTAATCTTTATCAATTTTAGTCCAACAGTATATCCATTTTAAATGACAATTTTTAGCAAGTGTTGTGTCCTGAGTAATAACGAGTAATAACAATCTCCAGAGAATTAAAAACTGCACATTACATATGACTGCATTTCACAATAATGTGAACAATGTCAGGGTGAAAATAGCAATAATAAAATTAAATACATAATTCCATGACTTTAATATTTTACATTTTATACATTTAACACCAGCTTAACATCAAGTAGGCCTATCTTTCGCAAATTCATAAAAAATATACTAGCTACAGCCAGGACTGACTTGTCTCCTTCTCATTCTGCAGCCTACTGTCTCTCTGTCTTTCGCTCTGTTCCAGGATTGTACAGCTACAGCAGTCAAGTGCTTAATGAATATCTGCTCCTGTGTCAAGTCAAAACAGTAGCCTTAAGCTAACGCTTGATTTTATTTAGGCAGAAAAACAATATTATACATTGAAGCATTTTTTACAAATCGATTTTGGATGTTAGTTGTTTTTGGAATGTTCAACTCCGTGTGCTTCTTCTGTCATTCCACCAGTGTTTACACAATCAGTCAAAAAGGGTTTCGGCTTGCTATTATACAAACACTGCAGTAGCCAGGAGCACAGAGCCATCCTCGTGATACGCTACGATAACACAATGTCACGACATAGATTAATGCACACCCAGTGAGCGATTCATGTAGTCATGTTAAAAAAGGATTCACAGGTTCTCTAATGTCGCACAGTGAGAAATATGCCATCTGTTGGAAGTATGATATTTTATTCGCCTAATTTCCTATTGCATTTATTGGTGCTATTTGTTACCATTTATCATTTCTAAGGTTACCTGTTGTTTTGCTCAAACGGGGCATGTTGTAAAGGCAATCTGATGAGCTACAACATGAAAACGTCCTCTAATATCAGAGTTTAAATGAACATTGTGTCCTCCTGGTGGCAATGGTAGGAAATTGAAATATCTACAGCCAGCAAAAGTGAAAAGATTAATGATCTTATTGCTTTCTTATTACAACTAGGTTGTACTTTTGAAATGTAACTTGCGCTGCCCACGCGTCGGTATTGGCCAGACTGGCGCGTAAATGTAGGCTCCTCACTACACGTGTGTAAATGTTACACTCTTTGTCTATTTTATTCATTCTCGCCCTTTGTGCATTTGGTTGGATTTATATTCCTATCTTCTAAAAGGAATTAAATTGTTCCAGTCTACGGCATAATATAGCCTATATGTTGTGCTACAATTTCTGGCCTGGGCGTTTTCAAATCCATGTGTTTGTTGTTGCATCTCCAGCCGCATGCTGTCAATGTATGTGTTATTTTTTACATTTGCCGTTTTTATATTTGATCTTTTTCAAAGTATTTTACACACTAGAAGCAAAGCATTGGTTCGGAATGATATGCTTTGGTGGATTATATGTACAAGCAGAAGAAGAATGATGGCTTGAATTGGCCAGTTGCAGATGATACAGTTGTCAAATTTAATTATTTCAATAAGTTAGTGAATCTTGGCATATCACAATAATCTACACTAGTTGATACTTGTTATATGTTTGATACTAATTCCATTATCTGAGTCGTGCGCATATTATTGCTACCACATTATGTCTAACTTTGACGAAGGAGATGTGGCCCGACATTTATGGGAATCACTGATGCACTGCTACAGCGCAGTCACTAATGACAAATACTGAGCATCCAGATGTGCTGAAAAAACAACATGGTTGAAATTATTCACAAAGCTGTCTGCTTTGTCCTCAGCTCTCACTGATAGTCGGCCAGTAGCCTGCATTGCTTAAGAACATAGTTAATTGTAGGTACCAATAGTAGGAAAATAATCAAAATAATATTAAGAAACCTTCCCATGAGAGATGTGCATGACATCTCATAGTTGCAATCCTTCACACGGAAACCTGGGTAGAGAGCGTGTATAACATTGCTGCGTCTCTCTCGTTCTCTCCGTCTTTTCCTCGAAAGGTTTTACCACTTTCTGTGAAAGAGAAAGAGTGTGTGTGTGTGTGTGAGAGAGAGAGAGAGAGCGTGTGTGTGTGAGAGAGCGAGATAGAGAGAGAGAGAGAGAGAGAGAGAGAGAGAGAGAGAGGGAGAGAGAGAGAAAGAGAGAGATTGACCGAGGACTGCTCTTAAAATGAGCAGCTTGACTCGTCACCAGCCAGAGAGAGCCACAGTGCGCCTGATGTGGGAGACGTAGGGGCAAGTGAAAACGTTTGTGTTGATGATTATAGCCTACCCGTCAATGAAACGTAGCAACCGTTACCTGTGTTTGTAGGATTTACATCCTACAGCTTTATCATCGTGAAAATACGCGCAAAAAGGCACAATTACAGAGCTCAGAAATTGTTCTCCCTCCACTGTATCGGACAACGCTTTATTGTAAAGAACCACACTAATATCCTGGATATCTGCAAGCGAAGACCACTGACGATTTTCCCCATGAGAAATTGATATTTTTAAAAGTATTTACAAATTAGGTTCAAGATGTTTCCAGATGCGACAGGTATGTAAATCATTGAAAGAAATATGACTAAAGTGTGTCTGTTAATCTGAACATGTAACAACAGGACGACTTACCATAAGATCATTTACTTATCTGTTTTTTTTTTTTTTTTTTACTTTTTTGGTAACTCAACAGGTTTTGAGATGAGCATGCAAGGCATGGTCGAGGAGCTATTGCAGCTGTCTCCCAGAAACGTGCTTTTGGGTGCCCTGACTGTGTTGGTTGCATACCATCTGTGGCTTCTGATACAGAAATGGTTTGATACCGAGAGCCCACCTGGACCCTTACCCTGGCCCATCGTCGGTAATGCTCCCCAGCTGGGCAACACTCCCCACCTGAGCTTTGCCCGAATGGCGCAGAAGTACGGAGACGTTTTCCAAATCAAGCTTGGGAACCGACCTGTCGTGGTGCTCAACGGCGACGCCATCAAACAAGCTTTAGTTAAGAAGGGGGTCGATTTTGCGGGAAGACCCAACTTCATCTCTTTTCAGTTCGTTTCCAATGGCAAGAGCATGGCTTTCGGTGACTATAATGAATGGTGGAAGGTACACAGACGAGTGGCGCATTCTACGGTGCGTGCTTTCTCAACCGGGAACATTAACACTAAGAGGGCATTTGAGAACCATGCCATCAGCGAAATGAAGGAATTGATCCAGATTTTTTTGAGCAAAACAGCGGAGGAGAAGTATTTTGTGCCGCATGAATATTTGGTTATATCTGTGGCAAACATTATGAGCGCAGTGTGTTTCGGATCCAGATATTCTTACGATGACATCGAGTTTCAGCAGGTTGTGGGACGCAATGACAAGTTCACCCAGACTGTCGGCGCTGGTAGCATAGTAGACGTAATGCCCTGGCTAACATACTTTCCCAACCCAGTGAAAACCCTATTTGAACAATTCCGAGATCTCAATAAGGAATTCAATGAATTTATTATGAATAAAGTCTTGGAGCATCGTAAAAGTATAGAGCCGGGCATCATCCGTGACATGACCGATGCTTTCATTCAAGCTTTGGACAAAGGCATTAGCGGTACTGTTGGGGTGGTCTTGGGTAAAGATTATGTGAGCCCCACTATCGGCGATATCTTTGGGGCAAGCCAAGACACGCTGTCTACTGCATCACAGTGGGTTATCTTAATAATCCTAAGGTAACCATTTCTAATCACACTTTTAATACATTCACACTTTTCTGTCATGTGCTGCTGCTATACACAGTGTAGCATAGATGATAGCCTGAGTTTGTTTGGATCACGACTTATTGTTAAAAACACACATATAGGCTACATCCTGCCCAATAATGACAAAAACGCTGTATGATAAGTTTCACTTCAAAATTACATCTTTGGTTATTTATGGCTCGATCCGCTAAACTGTGTTTATTTTCAAGTGGTCAGGGCTGTGTGGGAACACTAGAGTTTTTACTAAACGGACCGTAATTATGAGCAATTCTCAAAAAAGTGTGCGTGTGTGTTGGGGGGGGGGGCTTATGCAAAGGAGTTCTTAATTCTTGACAGTTAGAAATTACGTAGTTGCTCTAATTGGTACACATAAGTCAACTTAACTTACATGCCATGTGATCATACTGTGTTTTAAAATTGGGCCGAGTTGCCCCAAACGCAGAAATTGTAGTGCAGCACTGCCTGTTGGTTGTTTGGAAGGGACTTGAGTAACGGATTTATGAAAGGCCTCCAGTAACAATACGCTACTTTATCCAAGCCGACTGGTAAGTGGAATAATGAAATACCTGTAATGGAGGTGATTCGCTGCCTAACAGTAGGCAAGGACACGGGGAGGGTGTTATGTAACGTCTAAGTACTAGCAACGGTGATAGCAACGTATAGCCTACATTGACCGCATTTGCTGCACACAAGACGAGCCCACCAAAACTGAAATATGATCTGTGCAGCTAATAGCTGAAAAAAGTGCTCCACTGCTCTTGAGACGGCTCTGCCAGGCCCGCTTCACGGGAGATGTAGAGTGTGCGACTACACAATGCGCCACTGTTGGCTGATTCCCATTTTTACATACAGCTATCCAACTGTGGTATTAGTGGGTGTTTATTTTTTACAATTAATTCTTAATTAAAACAAACATTTACACATCAGGCTAAGCCTCTGTTGTCCCATGCCATCTTTTATGAGTAGCCTAGTTCACTGACCTAAAAAAGTAATCCTAAATTCCAAATAAACCTTTTTGTTCAGTGTAACCTGCACTTCACAAACGTTTTTTCCGGTTTGATCAATCTTGTAGGCATCCTGAGCTACAGAAGGCCCTGCAAGATGAAGTGGACCAAGTTGTCCCACGCACACGACTGCCCACCGTTGAGGACCAGGCTCGGCTGCCGTACGTGATGGCCTTCATCTATGAAGTAATGCGCTACACCAGCTTCGTCCCCATCACCATCCCCCACAGCACCACAGCAGACACCTCCATAAACGGCTACCGCATCCCCAAGAACACTGTGGTCTTTGTCAACCAGTGGTCCAGCAACCACGACCCCAAGAAGTGGACGCGGCCTGAGGAGTTCGATCCGCTGCGCTTTCTGGACGAAGATGGGGCTTTGGACAAGGACCAGGCGAGCAACGTCCTGATCTTCTCCGTGGGTAAGCGGCGCTGCATCGGCGAGGAGCTGTCTAAGATGCAGCTTTTCCTGTTCACCGCAATGCTGGTGCACCAGTGCGAGTTTAAAGCCGACCCAGAGTTTCCCATCAGCATGGAGTGCAGTTACGGCTTGACTCTCAAGCCCAAGCCCTTCAGATTGGCCTGCTCTCTGCGGGACAGTCTGGATCTGCTGGACAGCGTAGTCCGCCTACCCTTCCATTCACAGGCCGACCAAGAGGAAGAATCAAACTGAACAGTTTTATTCAGTTTATGCAAAAGAAATGAAGGTTGTGTACAACAGGTGTAAAACACTGACATGATGTGGGAACATTCCAAGGCATGCCCCAGGCCTGTTTTTGTCATGCGCAGGTGAACAGACAATAGGACGTTTGTTACTATGTTTTAAAGTCAAGTGTTCACAGCAGCATCACACTGAAGGACTACAATAACCCCCCACCCCAAATCCACCCACGAAACATCTGGCGTTCCACAAAAGCAGAACTCTGAAAGAATACTGGTTTGGACAGTCGGGGCATCAAGAAAACCAAGCACCTCATTACATGAACCTGTGATGACACTTTAGCTCTCCAGGGTTTGGGTAGGTGGTTGGTTGCCAGTTCACCAACTGACACTTCACTGTCAGAGCCTAGGAGACATCAACACTTTGTAAGTTTACAAAGGATATGGGATTCACTTAACCAGAAAGAGACCAATAACTCCATTCAGACTACTATGATTTAATGTGGACATACACATAAACACCTTGTGTGCCACTTAACTGGACACATCGCCAACACTGACCAATCAGTCTCTCGATCAGTTCTTGTTCTCCTGTCAAGATGCTTTAAATCCCAAGGTGTGTGGCAAAAATATATATATTCAGACTTTAACTGTTGTAGTCCCACATTCTGCTATAGCAGTAACCTACTTGTAATAGGCAACTGATCTATGTTAGATCTGTATATTTTCTATATTTTACACTGATGGTGGATGATGGAAATATTCCTGAATCACAAAATGCTGTTATATATAACAATTCGGAAACTATTTGTAACAAAATGCACATTATATGTAATAATTTCTGTTATATAAGCTTGATCAAGCATACAGCTGCTTTTCTGTTCTGGGCTGTATGCTTTGGGATTTATCACGAGCTGTACGATCATGTTCTGCTGCCTACCTGGTGACAGTGATGAGGGCGACAGCACCAGGTATCCTGCTAATACAAATTCATAAATATTTAAGAATGGGTTTGCAATAAAATGAGGCGCATATACATTTACAGCTATTAGTGATTGAACTTTTTTTTACTCCCTACTTATATAGCAGCTGGTGAGTTTAATGTGCACACGGAGGCAAGAGGAGACATGATATGTGGATGAGAGAAACATGAACTTCCACCTGAGGTGTGATAGCAAACACTCTTAGCCCAGAACATGGCGGAAACCCCAAATAGGACCAACTGCAGTGGGGGTGGGGGGGGGGGGGGGGGTTGAAGGTGGGGGCAGGTGGGTGGGTGTAAGAGGCTTCTAAGTCTACCCAGTGCAACAGCACAGGCTGCTTGCTTGCTTGCTTGCCTGCTCAGCTTGTCGGCTGACTGGCTGGCTGGATGGATGGATGGATGGGGCTTCCATGCCGTGGGAACAAAAGGAAAGTGTTTGGGATAAACCTCTGCCTGCGCGACTCTTTATCTCGCTCTCCCAGAACTTCCTGCTCCTGATCAGTCAGGGCTCTCAGCCAAGCCATTGCGTGACAAGGTCAGATGCAGGCAGCTGATTACTGACACGCCAACACCCACATGCCCCTCGTTAGCAATTTCTTTAGTAGTAAAAACGGAAAGACTGAATGAAAAAGTGGTGAAAGAGAGAGAGAAGAGACTGTTTAATTTGCTGTAATCCTGAATAATAATAAAATAAACCTGCTAAGAAAATCTCACACTCCACTACGTTTGTGCTCGGGGCAGCACCCATGCAGGCGCAGTAAGGGGTGGGACCAGCTTGCGGAACAACCTGAGACAATGTCACACAGTGCCACAGCACAACGCTAACTACAGTAAGCCTCCCCCTTCTCCGATTACAGGAACACAGCACTCCCACTACTACACCGCAGTGTCCTCAGCGATAAATCACACGTGTACCTCAAGGACGGAGAGCCGGCCTCACCTTCTCTGCAGAGCCCCGGCAGCCTTCAGCCTCATCAGATCGCCGCCTGAAGAGTTTCCTGCGGAAGTCAAAAGGGCATTGTTTTGTTAGAAACGCAGAAGAGTTTAGGCAGGAGAACTTACATGTGCCCGTAGACTGCATGATTGTGACCCTTTTCAGATACAACTGTCAAGCAAAAACACATGCCTGACACTCTAGCCAGTGGAATAAAAGATGTTCTTACTAAACAAGGATTTGTTGTCTGTGTTGATCACTTGTACTCACTGAGCATACATGCATAATGTTACACTGTCTGTGTTGACTACTGGACAAAAATGCGTTATGCATTAAGCAGAGGGCTGCAAAAGAATACATCTCTGCGGTGTACGGCCTCTGAGTGACCTAGAAAAGCCAGTATGGGAGTGACGTGGCTCCTGTGGGGTGCAGAGGGAAACCCCACAGTCGGCTACTTCTCCTCCATGAGGATGGGACGGGGGGTTGGGGGGGGTTGGTCCAGACAGCTGGTCGAGTGTGGGCAAGCATAATTGATTTGTTTTGAGTGTGCACGTGTTAGTGAGTATATGTGTGTGAGAGGGGGAGAGAGAGAGAGATGGTGTATGATGTGTGAGCACTTTGGTTTCCCACAGAACATGATGACACATCAAAGACATTAGACAGAGCGAGAGAGAGAGAGCATGAGAGAGACAGAGAGAGCGAGAGGGAGAGAGAGGTGGGGAGAGAATGGGGGGTGCGTGGAAGGGAATAGGGAGAGAGAGAGAAAGGAGGAGAGAGAAGTGGGGAGAGGGGGTGGAGGGGGAGAGAGAGAGATGGGGAGAGAGAGGGGGGTGTGGGGGAAGAGGGAGGGAGAGAGAAAGAGAGAAGTTTTGCAGTGTGAACAAACATGGCCGACTCTCCCATCAGCCTGACTCCTGACCTGCTGGCAAGAGTGGCCATTTCAAGAGACACCTGCTGGCAAGAGTGGCCATGTCCTGGCACCGTGTGGGGGTGGCAAGGGTCACAAACGCACCCCGAAAAACAAACAGGACCCCCAGGGGCCGCTGCTCGGGGAGCCATCACTCTAGGGGCCACCCGTCCAATCAGGTGCCACCCGAGGGGCCGCCCGTCCAATCTGGTGCCACCCCAGGGGCCTCCCCTCCAATCAGGTGCCATTGGCGCCTCACGTGGCCCGGCTTTGTGCACTGATGAGCACTGGAAGCGGCTGCACTCATTCATAACAAACAATGCTCCCGCACACGCAGGATAAAAGGCTGTTGTGCTGAGGATTTGCCAGCTGGGCCTCCTTACGCCAGTGGTCAAACATGAGTCATGGCAGTGAAATGCAGGCCAGTGCATGGTGGTGAAACGCAGGGCCAAGTGTGTCAGGCAGCAATGTGCAGAGGGAATTTTTGCAAAAGGTGACAGGAGAATAATGTTCATATCTGAAGAGTAACCCTAACCCTAATGTCATATGTCCAAGATAAATTTCAATCAGCAGGTTGAGAAAAACATGTATTTTTAAAAAAATAATTGTGTTTCGAAGTTGGTATTGTATCTCACGTTAAATATTTCTAAAAGTCACAGACTGATACAAGGACTGACCTATAGCTTTGTTTTATGAAAAAAACAAAAAACAAAAATCAAAAATGGACTTCAGAGTTTTTCTACTGACACCAGGGAGGGAAGGCCAATACACAAGGATACACTGAGGGCAAATGGCAAACTCTTGACTACTGCGTTGCATCTAGGACTTGTGTAACAGGTGAAGCATCAGGAAGGCCAATACACAAGGATACACTGAGGGCAAATAGCAAACTCTCGACTACTGTGTCCTGCTTTTGTATGAACTGCATTGCATCTAGGACTTGTGTAACAGGTGAAGCATCAGGAAGGCCAAGAGAATTAGATAAGAGCCCAGCCATCCTAGTCACGGACTGTTTCAGCTGCTACCATCTGATAAACGATATCGCAGTCTCCAGGCTCAGACCTCCAGGACAGTTTTATCCACCAGGCACTCAGGCTTTTGAACAGTGAACAATGAGCCCAGGCCTGTGCCTGCCAGTCTCAAGGCGAACCAACATATCCTTATTCCCATGTTCTCATACAGGCTTTTTCCCCACTCACACTCAAACACTTATGTGCAAATTGGGATAAATGGAATTAAAGCTTTATTGAGCTTTATTATTTATATATTATAATATATATACAATTATTGTGCTATCTTATATATTTAGCTATATTATCAGCATAACAAAACATAATGCTATTTCCTCTTTTATTGTATTTTGCCCAAATAATACACCAGCTGTCTAGCTAGGAATGATTTATTTGTATGGGATGTGTTCTCACATATAAAACAATCATTGTATGGCTACAGGAGGCTTTAGAGGAGGCAACAGACCACGATGGTTCGTTCACTGGGCATTACCCCTTCAGTGTAAGGTATGTCACACGGTTTGCTGCTTTAAAAAGAAAACGTTTCTCAGATGGCTCGCACACACACTCTTTCATTTTCTCATCCTTCCAGGAGGTGCAGAGAGGAAGGTACGGGGAGGCTGGGCCACCTGGCCAAAAAATTCCCAACTGTTCCCTGTGCCGTCATCATCTGCCGACCACTTCCCAAACAAACAACCCCAGCGTACAGACTGGGCAAGAATGAGAGAAAGGAGGTGGTGAAGGATGTGGTGAACATGTCTTTATTTTTGTACCTGTTTACACACACACACACACACACACACACACACACACACACACACAATGACGAGGGATGATGAGGAGAGAGTCTAAATGACCGCAGTGTGCTTCTTGTACGTTCAGATCACATCACATTGCTGGGAAATGAGGGGAATCTGAAGGAAATGGAGATCTCAGTCGGACTGACAGCGTGTCTAGTGTTGCTGAACTCGTCCTCCTGTTAGGACTTGCCTATGGAGACGCAGAACAGTGAACTCCTGACCTCTGGGGGACGGAGCGCTAAGAATCAGATCATCTGATAATCCTGGACTGAGGAAGACAGTGGGACGAATGAAGGATGGGTGAAGAGATTTTAATGGTCTCCTACATACCACGTGACATGTTACCACTTCAATCAATTGTAAATTTTAAACATTTTTCTTAGTAGAAATTTACCTGTAATGTACTTCATAAAATATTGCAGCTCATTTCAATGCTACATCAAATACATTCATCTTGCTCCATATTAAAACTCCAAAGGGAAGTAAAGAGCCTAATTAAAATAGAAACAAAGAGATATAAAACCTCTGCTTTCCCTTTTCTCTCTTTGCATGCAATTTGGTCTCAGGTGCACCAAACAGACTGTCATTTTTTAAGATCCTTTCTTTTTTTAGCAACATTGGGCATTCTACATACACATTCAACATTTTAAATTGTACATACATTCAACCCTCCCCATATATTCAACCCTTTAAATAGACTAATAGCACAGATTCATTTTCATATTATTGAGTTCATGATGTTTCTTCTCCCTTTCCCACATCCATAAAATCAGAGCTTCATCAGAGGGCACCCGAAGCCATAACGCAGCTACATAACAGCAGTCAGAACTGATAATAGTGGGAATACCTAAATAATCTTGTCCCTGTGATGAGAACATGTGACATGACATGCAAAAGCAATGTTAAAATAAAAAAGATGCTCATTTTCAAAGAAAGAAAAAAAACAGACAAAAACTTGGAAAAAGGATGCACATCGTACAAATAAAGAGAAGAACAGAGGAATGAAAAGAAAGGACAAAATGCCTGCATCACTTTGCTCTCCTCCACTGGGGGGTCGTTGTGGTGGTGCGGTTGGGGGAGGGAGGGTGTTGGGGGGTGGGGGGTCGTTGTGGTGGTGCGGTTGGGGGAGGGAGGGAGGGTGTTTGGGGGTGGGGTGGTGGTGCGGTTGGGGGATGGAGGGTGTTGGGGGATTGGGGGTCAGGAGTGGTGGTGCGGTTGGCGGAGGGAGGGAGGGTGTTGGGGGGTGGGGGCGGTGGGGCAGTTGGCGGAGGGAGGGAGGGTGTTGGGGGGTGGGGGGTCGTTGTGGTGGTGCGGTTGGGGGAGGGATGGAGGGTGTTGGGGGGTGGGGGGTCGGGGTGGGGGTGCGGTTGGGGGAGGGAGGGAGGGTGTTGGGGGGTGGGGGGTCAGGGGTGGTGGTGCGGTTGCAGGGTGCTGGTGTGTTTGTGTGCACTGGAGGGAGACGGAGCCGCTTGTTACCCCCAAAAACGCAGCACTGCGCTGCTGGCCTCTTAGCAGGGGGGTCAGCTGCTGAGAGACAGCCTCTTTATCCCACAACGGGGACGGGTGCCACTAATGTCAACGGCCCAGCTGACCAGTGGGAGAGTGGTGGCCTTCCCACATGAATGGGGGACTGAGAGCGCAGATAGAGAGACAGTGAGAGTGGGGGGGGGGGGGGGGGGGGCAGACAGAAGGGGTCATTTGGTGGCCACACAACAAAAAGCCGTGTTTGGATGCTCCATTGTTTGGGTCAAACTTCTTTCTAATCCTTTTCCGGTTGTTGTCCAGCGGTTGTTAGAGGTGGAAATGTGCTGAGGGGAAGAGAAGCCACCATGACTGTTGTGGCCAATGAGAGGGGACAGACGCAAATGCCACCCAGACAGACAGTGCCTGATCTGGGGCACTGCTTGGCGCTGGAAACCAGTCTGGGTGCCATACGGGAGAAGAACCGCTTGCTTCGGTTCCTCACCTCAGGGTGAGTGCCACTGTGGAGAAGCTCCCTGAAACATTTTGTTTTTTTGTTTATGTTTTGTTGTGTTCAGCCATATTGAATCCCCTTCCTTGATTGCACACTCAAGCCACACATCTGTAACTGGACTTCGTCTGTCAGTTTTTCATTCCTAACCAGACGTGATATGCATGATAACAGGTACAGGAAGGAGGTGAAAAGTAAAATCTGTTCTGATGTCTTGGGGCTACAAATAGGGAAGAAGGGAGTCCAGTTCTTTCTGAGCCTCGTAATCCTGAGAGAGAAAATAAAAGAGTGAGAGAGAGAGAAAGGAGAGAGAGAAAGAGTGGAGGCAGAGAGAAAGAAACAGTGAGAGAGAGAGAGAGAGAGAGAGAGAGAAAGACACACACAAAAAGAGGTGAGGTTGATACGGCCACAGCAGAATCCAAAGACCAGCAAGTAGCTTCAGTTTACCAGCCAGTAAAGTTGATTCTGATTGGATGTGTGCTGCCTTACCTCGTTAGTAGTGTTGTCGATGCAGGAGGCAGTGCTGCAGAGCTCCTTGGCCTTCTGCTTCTGCCCCAGGTCCTTGTAGCACTGGTTAAAACAAGCAAAAAGACCTCAGGGGTATATGGCCACAGTACTTCCCCATGGGCTTCATGTCATTCACATATGAGAGCCACTTACCTTTGCCAAGAAGACCAGATTGGCTTTGGAGTACATTGGGCATATTTCTTCAGCCTAATGAGTAAAGATGAAACAAGAAAGATGGATAGATGAAGGGACAAGAGAGAGAAAGAGTAAATATGAATGTAGAAAGAAAGAGGGAAAGAACGAAAGAACTGAGAAGAAGAGTACAGGAGCTCTATAAAGCAAAAAGTAGGTAAGATATTTATGTTGATGCTTTTATTTCTTAATTTATTTACAGCACACGTGCCATGCCACTGGTTAAATTAGGGTGTGGCACGCATCAGGCCTAACTTATCACCCCCCGATCTGAGTTAGTTCTATAAGCCCTCACAGCAGTGCGGAGACGACTACACACTAACACACTACACACTAACACTCTACACACCAGCAGACTACACACCAGCAGACTACACACTAGCAGAGTACATACTAACACACTACACACTAGCAGAGGTCCTGTTATTACTAAAAGCATCTTTGTCTGCGTTCACTCCTGTACTGTTAAACAGGAAGCAGTGTACACTTTCCGACTCATCTCAGAAGCTTCTATACAGCGAAACACATTTGGCAGGAGTAAGCAGGTGGGCCTTTTCCGGGGGGGGGGGGGGGGGGGGGTCTACAGACTGGGGCTGTCTGAACTGTCTGTGTTGTGGCACGAGCAGCAGTCAATTATTCCTCTTTACGACAAATGATTTTGGGATTGCTGACGTTAAAGCAAGAGCTAATGACAGGGCGTAGAGATCTTACGGAGCAACATTTTAACAACAACCCACACTGAAGACAGCTTGAACACTGCTGTGCATCGCTGGGAAGGAATCAATCAAACGCTGACATGAGCTGCAGGGCTTGCAGGAGCAAGATGGTGTTTGTAAACAATTTTCTCTCTGTCTCCAGGCCCAAATTCAGTACAGCGCTTGCCCCATCACAGCTAACTATCAGGAGTTCTCAGATTGCCAATGAAAACACGGAGGATGTCGCAGGGACATTCCAACGAGATTTTATGACTTTAATTCCTCATCTGTATAAATTAAACATCGCAACACATCCCCGTCTAAAACATGTTGTGTCTGTGTAGGAGAGAGTTTTAGATTAGACCCTAGAGGCAGGGTGTAGACAAGACTGTTTTTACCCAGTGCCTAGCCGCAAATGTATGCAACTGTTCAAGAGTTGTAGAGACTGAAGGATGTGTATGGTGCACACAGTATGCATGTCATTCAGAGAAGAGTTTCATTTTGCTGAACATTTTGCAGATGCTTCTTCTGCAGCAAAGCCCCTGAAACTCGTTTTGAGCATTTAGGCAAAAATGGTTTTTTTTCCCCCCAGAATTTGGCAACAGCTCAAACTCCAAGGCTACCTAAAAAGCAGCTACACAATTTCACTGTGTGTGTATGTGTGTGTGTGTGTGTGTGTGTGTGCGCGCGCGCACGCGTGCAAGTGAGCAAGCGTGTGAATGAAAGGATCCAGAGGTGCCGATCTCGCATCTGCCTCTGCTTGCAAAGGCGGCCCAGAGGGCCCATCTCTGACCCGTCTGGCAGGGTGAAGGCCGCTCTTTAGCCACAAAGTTGGCTAAATGAGAGACTCGCTCACGGAGGGACTGGACATGCATAGCTTGCCAGGGCATATACAGACGTGGCCAACAGCTGCAAATTTTAACATTTTGTTGACTCAACCTTCTGGTTGGAAGTCTAGGCGCTCCGAGCCAGTTTTTGTAGGCCAGCACTGCGCAACAACCACAGCTGTTGGATAACTCACCAGGAATTGTTTGTCAAAAGCAACACCTCCCCCTACACAACACACACACACACACACACACACACACACACACACACACGCACAGGTTGTGGCAATAAGGAGTAACAAGTTACAACACACACCACTTAAATGAAATTGATGGGTGAGATACACAAGACGTGAAGATGAGGCTAGGAGCGATTTCAGTTCTCTACATAAACATGTGCTACACGGAACACACATTAAGCCCTTTTTAAATAGGGGGCTTGGCCTGTAAGAATAATGACAAGCGAAAAGATCAACCCAGAGGGAGAGGGAGAGAGAAAAAGAGAAAGAGGGAGGAAGAGAGAGCGAGAGAGAAAATGAGAGTTGGAAAGAAAGGAGAATAGAAGCAACCTAAGGCCATATCCAACTCACACACTCTCACACAAAACAAACACCCCTGTCTGTGTGCACCAGAGGCGGGCGAAGGCAGCTCTGTCCAGAGTGGCTACGAGAATGAGCACAAGTGCGTTGCCATGGTTTCTGTTACTTTAGTTCATGGGCGAGTGGCACTTTGAACACAACCCTGAATAGTGCTTTAGGAACTAGGACAATGCGTTTCACTGAGGGAAGGTCTGAACTTGAGAAACATGCACTTTGGAGGGCAGAAGTCTCACTTACTATTCATCCCTTGCAGGCCTTCAGCCATAGAGTATTGTCAGTATGAAACTAGCCCTATGTGTACAGCATCTGTGAATGCTGCACTGAGCTCCTAGTACAAGATGTTTTAAACAGAAAAATAACACTACAAGAAAAAGGGCAGCCATTTTCCTGTTGATGCTAAAGTGTGGTATAGCGATGCTAAGGTGTGTTATAGCGATGCTAAGGTGTGGTGTAGCGATGCTAAGGTGTGATATAGTGATGCTAAAGTGCACCGTAGCGATGCTAAGGTGTAGTATAGTGATGCTAAGGTGTGATATAGTGATGATAAGGTGTGGTATAGCGATGCTAAGGAGTGGTATAGCGATGCTAAGGTGTGGTGTAGCGATGCTAA
Source organism: Coilia nasus (assembly GCA_027475355.1). Lineage (NCBI taxonomy): Eukaryota > Metazoa > Chordata > Actinopteri > Clupeiformes > Engraulidae > Coilia > Coilia nasus. Next base: position 34,899,429 of record CM050204.1, read on the forward strand.
GGTGTGGTGTAGCAATGCTAAGGTGTGGTGTAGCAATGCTAAAGTGTACCGTAGCGCTGCTAAGGTGTGGTATAGCGATGCTACAGTGTACTGTAGCGATGCTAAGGTGTGGTATAGCAATGCTAAGGTGTGATATAGCGATGCTAAGGTGTGGTATAGCGATGCTAAGGTGTGGTATAGTGATGCTAAGGTGTGGTATAGCGACGCTAAGGTGTGGTATAGCGATACTAAGGTGTGATATAGTGATGCTAAGGTATGGAATAGCAATGCTAAGGTGTGATATAGTGATGCTAAAGTGATGCTAAGGTGTGATATAGTGATGCTAAAGTGCACCGTAGCGATGCTAAGGTGTGGTATAGCGATGCTAAGGTGTGATATAGCGCTGCTAAGGTGTGGTATAGCGATGCTAAGGAGTGGTATAGCGATGCTAAGGTGTGGTATAGCGATGCTAAAGTGTACCATAGCGCTGCTAAGGTGTGGTATAGCGATGCTAAAGTGTACCGTAGCAACGCTAAGGTGTGGTATAGCAATGCTAAGGTGTGATATAGCCATGCTAAAGTGTACCATAGCGCTGCTAAGGTGTGGTATAGCAATGCTAAAGTGTACCATAGCGACAGTAAGGTGTGGTGTAGCGATGCTAAAGTGTGGTATAGCGATGCTAAGGTGTGGTATAGCGATGCTAAAGTGTGGTATAGCGATGCTAAGGTGTGGAATAGTGATGCTAAGGTGTGGTATAGCGATTCTAAGGTGAGGTATAGCGCTGCTAAGGTGTGGTATAGTGATGGTAAGGTGTGGTGTAGCTTAAAGCTGATGTTGTTTCAATATGTAAGGGCAGCTCGGACGACCCAGGGGGTTTAACATTATATGTACTAGTATAACACGTGCTCCCGCCATAAAGGCGAGAGAACACGAGGAAATGTAGCTACAGGGTACACTTTGCATCAGACTCACAGACAAGCCAAAACAGAATTTGGACTTCAGGCTGTTTAGCTTTAAAGAATGGTACCTGTCACTGCTGACTTCCTCTGTGTTATGAGAACGACACCAAATGACTGATGACCTTTGTTGCGTGTGACGGCGTTACCTTGAGGAAGTTCTGCAGGGCGTCCTGGACCGTGGCATTGGGGGGCTCTCCGAAGAGAGTGGCTGCGATCTTCCTCTCAATCCACGTACACTGGGCAACCTGTGTGAGGAAAGGCAAGACACTATGACGACACACACACAAAACACATTTAACATGAGAAAGAGCCTGTCTTTTTGGCTAAGAGCAGGGCGGTGGTGTTCAGTTGCTGTGGTGCCCATGGGCCATAGGATCTCATTACTCTGCCTGACTACAGGGCAAGAGAGTGAATATCAGAGCGATGAATCACATGTAATGTAACAGCAGACAAGAGTGATTGAATGGGTGACATCTGTGAGATGTTTACACAGTGCGAGAGGAGAGAGGGATCAAGTGAGGAGCACAGAGAAAGAGAAAACCAACGCTAGATAAACAGTATGACAACGCTAGATAAACAGTATGACACCGATACTTCACCAACACCTTCGAGAGCTACAATAATCATTAGTGACAAAATAATACCGCCAATCCACATTTAATACCAGTTAACACTTACTGGCCTGCTTTATTGTAGCTGGATTAAGCTTAGGCCTACACAAAAACAAACAATAAAGAAACAATAAAAAACCTCAGTGTTTTTTTAAGTCTGGGACTAGGCTTGATCCATGTATGGGGAATTACTATTTGTTGTCAGACACAATTATTGATCATGAACAATTCTTTTTTCAGCCATTGTTTGTATGCAGGCTAGTTTGGTGGTTTGTTGTTCATCACTAAAATGGGTTGATCAAAGCACCTATGTTCTTATGACTGATCAGCTAGTCAAAGCTCCAAGCTGAATTTAGCGGAATTATAACCCAGCCCTAAAATGACATTAGTAATGAAAATGATGTAAGAAGTACCCAAAACAATCGCTACATGGAGAAAAAGTTGTGGTAGATTTTCATCAGCTCCTTAAAGAGATTTTTCTTTATCATCCAGTTATCCTCTTTTTTATTTTTGTTACAATCATTTCAAACTATAATGGTTTATTTTAGTCTTTTTTTAGTTTTTATGTGTAGGTTAGTAATGTTTCTGTCTTCTCGTTTTGTTCGTCTAAAACAGATGCAATGAACATGTGTCAAGAAAGCAGACGTATAAATATACTTATTATATGGGTCTTTAGAATGCTGACATACGTCCCATTGACTTTGAATGGGCCAGTCCAATGTTCAATGGTCAAATAATGACCACTAAAAATGTATAATGACCGTAGTGAAAGGCAACGGCTTTTGTGCTGCTTTCATATCACTCCGCAAGTTCACTATCATAACAGAATTTCAATAGTAAAAGCTGCAATTACTTATTTAGCAGCCGGACACACTGAAACGCAACACTTAAACATTCTATTTCTTAGATGAACTATTTTTGGCAGCAGAAGCCATGAAGCGGCAACAAAATATAAAAAATATGACATTGTTAGAAGTTTCGAACTTTCTATTAGTGTCTTTTGGCAAGTATAAGCCGTATATTAAGCAGGGAAATGTTCTCGTAAAAATGGCCCTGTAGAGTGATTCCTGCAGGGTCCTGCATCACTCTGTCGGGGCTTATTCCACGACAATGACTGCCGCACAGAACATTATCGCTTACATATACTGTTTCTACACACACCCACACACTTCTGTTATCTTGCAAACATGGAGCACAGCTCCGCCACCCCCCACCAGCACACACACTCACTTCCAGGAATTGGACAGGGCTCAGGGGCATTAGCAGCTGTAAAGCTGTGTGAAGTATTCCTTCTCCACCCATCTGTGTGAGAAGGGAGGTAGGGATTAAAAAAGGTGCTGGCTAATTGCAGGTGTGGTGTTGGCACGGGTGTCCTATAGGTTTGCTCAAAGGCAGCAGTGGTGGCAGAACCCCAGCGTAGGAGGTGACGTGCTGACTAGAAGCTTTAGCACAGGCCGACAGAGAGACTGAGGCCCCTAAGCTTTAGCACAGGCCAACGGAGAGACTGAGGCCGCTAAGCTTCAGCACAGGCAGACGGGGAGACTGAGGCCGCTAAGCTTTAGCACAGGCAGACGGGGAGACTGAGGCCGCTAAGCTTTAGCACAGGCCAACGGAGAGACTGAGGCCGCTAAGCTTCAGCACAGGCAGACGGGGAGACTGAGGCCGCTAAGCTTTAGCACAGGCAGACGGGGAGACTGAGGCCGCTAAGCTTTAGCACAGGCAGACGGGGAGACTGAGGCCGCTAACCTTTAGCACAGGCCGACGGAGAGAGACTAAGGCCGCTAAGTGACGCTAAGTTTTTGTTTTTCGCTTTGAAGTCTGTCCCTTCATTCCCAGCATCTGCACAGCAGTCTATCACAGATCGATTCATGCAACGCCCATCCATCATATCAGAAATTACTTGCACACCCTGCAAGATAATTCTGCTGAAATACAAAAGTAAATAAACTTGGCATTGAGGAGTGGCCGGTTTCTGTTTGGAACAAGAAAAACATTTTTGTGTGTTTAGATGTTAAATGTAAATCACCTTGAATTGCTATGTTGTACCAAAGGCGCCACACAAATGATGTCTGATTGATAAACTGGCTGATTGGTTAAAAGCTCCCTGAGTGAACGAGCGAAGGAGTACAATTAAGTGGGGCAAGCAAACGAGTCAGAATGAGCCAATCTGAATTAATGGGCACATCAGCTGGCCAATCAAACAGAGCCAATCTGATTTAATGGGCACATCAGCTGGCCAATCAAACAGAGCCAATCTAAAATGCAAACATGAGCGTTAAGAAAAGCAACCAAGCTGAAATATCTGCTTTCCTTTTTTTTTTTTTTACTTAATTTCTGTCAATAAAGATATAAAGATACACAATAAAGATACACAATTTTTTAAAAAGACTTTTGTCTTCAGTGTGTGAAACTGTCTTCTTTCATCTTGTGGTTTTCACTGCTAAGAGGGACTTTCATCTGAGCACAACCATGTGCGTGTGTGTGTGTGACTTACGGCATAGCACCAGCGTCCCAGCAGGTAATAGGAGAGCGGATCCTGTGGCTTCAGCTGTATAGCCCTGTCCAAATGATCCTGGAGAGATAAGAGCAAACACAGCTTAGGGTGTGTGTGTGTGTGTGTGTTGCATCCTCCAGCTTGGGTCCTCTGCCATGTATATAAATATACTGTGTGGTGTGTGTGTGTGTGTGTGTGTGTGTGTGTGAGGGTCTGAGTGGCCCTTGTTTGACCAGGCAGTGCAGCTCTAAAGTTCCCACTGAGGTCTTTGAGGGTCCCTGGAGAGACTGAAACACCAGCACACACACTTTACGGCCCCTAAATCTCTCCCTCTAAACAATCCATGGCTTCTTTATCTCTGTCTCCCTTTCTCTTCCACCCATTCTCTCTCTCCCTCTCTCTCCTTCCCTCTCTCCCGCCATCCCTTCCTCACACACGTTTCCTCTGCCATTGTTGACCTGTCAAGCAGATAAACAGTGTTGTAGGTGCGGGCTGACAGGTAAGACGGATGCTACGTGCAGCTGTGCCCGTCTCCTGCTCCACTACTTCGTGCTGGAACAGGGCTCTTACACACACACACACACACACACCATATTTATACACATGGTAGAGGACCCAAGCTAGGAGCACGAAAAACCGCCCACAGAGGGCAAGAGGCCACACACTTCATGTATAGCCTAGTACATGCATAGATCTGATCAAGCTGCTTACACATGATAGGAAGGTATAAATGCTGAGCTGCACGTTCACTCACCTTTAACAGGTACTTTACTCCCCCTAAACAGGTAGAGTGCTCACCTTAAACAGGTAGTGTACTCACCTTAAACAGGTAGTGTACTCACCTTAAACAGGTAGTGTACTCACCTTTAACAGGTACTTTACTCCCCCTAAACAGGTCGATTGCTCACCTTAAACAGGTAGTGTACTCACCTTAAACAGGTAGTGTACTCACCTTAAACAGGTAGAGTGCTCACCTTAAACAGGTAGATTGCTCACCTTAAACAGGTAGTGTACTCACCTTAAACAGGTAGATTGCTCACCTTAAACAGGTACTTTACTCCCCCTAAACAGGTAGATTGCTCACCTTAAACAGGTAGATTGCTCACCTTAAACAGGTAGATTGCTCACCTTAAACAGGTAGTGTACTCACCTTAAACAGGTAGATTGCTCACCTTAAACAGGTAGTGTACTCACCTTAAACAGGTAGATTGCTCACCTTAAACAGGTAGTGTACTCACCTTAAACAGGTAGATTGCTCACCTTAAACAGGTACTTTACTCCCCCTAAACAGGTAGTGTACTCACCTTAAACAGGTAGATTGCTCACCTTAAACAGATAGATTGTTCACCTTAAACAGGTAGATTGCTCACCTTAAACAGGTAGATTGCTCACCTTAAACAGGTAGCCATTTTTGATTTTATTCTGGATGGTGTCATACTCTGATAGCTGTCCACACAGTATGGCAAACCTGCACAGGAAACACAAACAGCAAACTTTTGAAAACCAAAACTCACAGTAAATGTTTTAACATGGGGGTGGGGGGTGGTGATGGTTCTATCTGGGCAGCTGTCTGAGATGTGAGGTGTGGTGTGCTGAGATGTGAGGTGAGGTTTGTGGAGATGTGAGCTGTGCTGAGATGTGAGGTGAGGTGTGCTGAGATGTGAGGTGTATGGAGAAGTGAGGTGAGGTTTGTGGAGATGTCAGGTGTGTGGAGATGTGAGGTGTGTGGAGATGTGAGGTGAGGTTTGTGGAGATGTCAGGTGTGTGGAGATGTGAGCTGTGTGGAGATGTGAGGTGAGGTGTGTGGAGATGTGAGGTGTGTGGAGATGTGAGGTGAGGTTTGTGGAGATGTCAGGTGTGTGGAGATGTGAGCTGTGCTGAGATGTGAGGTGAGGTGTGCCGAGATGTGAGGTGTGTGGAGATGTGAGGTGAGGTGTGAGGTGTGCCGAGATGTGAGGTGTGTGGAGATGTGAGGTGTGTGGAGATGTGAGGTGTGAGGAGATGTGAGGTGTGCTGAGAGGTGAGGTGTGTGGAGATGTGAGGTGTGTGGAGATGTGAGGTGTGAGGTGTGCTGAGAGGTGTGGTGTGTGGAGATGTGAGGTGTGTGGAGATGTGAGGTGTGAGGTGTGCTGAGAGGTGAGGTGTGAGGAGAGGAGAGGTGAGGTGTGCTGAGAGGTGTGGTGTGTGGAGATGTGAGGTGTGTGGAGATGTGAGGTGTGAGGTGTGCTGAGAGGTGAGGTGTGAGGAGAGGAGATGTGAGGTGTGCTGAGAGGTGTGGTGTGTGGAGATGCGAGGTGTGAGGAGATGTGAGGTGTGAGGTGTGCTGAGAGGTGAGGTGTGAGGAGAGGAGATGTGAGGTGTGCTGAGAGGTGTGGTGTGTGGAGATGCGAGGTGTGTGGAGAGGTGAGGTGAGGTGGCGGAGAGGTGAGGTGTGTGGAGATGTGAGGTGTGAGGAGATGTGAGGTATGCTGAGAGGTGAGGTGTGTGGAGATGTGAGGTGTGAGGAGAGGAGATGTGAGGTGTGAGGTGTGAGGAGAGGTGAGGTGAGGTGTGAGGTGTGTGGAGATGTGAGGTGTGAGGTGTGTGGAGAGGTGAGGTGTGAGGAGAGGAGATGTGAGGTGTGAGGTGTGAGGAGAGGTGAGGTGAGGTGTGAGGTGTGTGGAGATGTGAGGTGTGTGGAGATGTGAGGTGTGAGGTGTGAGGAGAGGTGAGGTGAGGTGTGAGGTGTGTGGAGATGTGAGGTGTGTGGAGATGTGAGGTGTGAGGTGTGAGGAGAGGTGAGGTGAGATGTGAGGTGTGTGGAGATGTGAGGTGTGCTGAGAGGTGAGGTGTGTGGAGATGTGAGGTGTGAGGAGATGTGAGGTGTGCTGAGAGGTGAGGTGTGCTGAGATGTGAGGTGTGTGGAGATGTGAGGTGTGAGGAGAGGAGATGTGAGGTGTGAGGTGTGAGGAGAGGTGAGGTGAGGTGTGAGGTGTGTGGAGATGTGAGGTGTGTGGAGATGTGAGGTGTGTGGAGATGTGAGGTGTGAGGTGTGAGGAGAGGAGATGTGAGGTGTGCTGAGAGGTGTGGTGTGTGGAGATGCGAGGTGTGAGGAGATGTGAGGTGTGCTGAGAGGTGTGAGGTGTGAGGAGAGGAGATGTGAGGTGTGTGGAGATGTGAGGTGTGAGGAGATGTGAGGTGTGAGGTGTGTGGAGAGGTGAGGTGTGAGGAGAGGAGATGTGAGGTGTGAGGTGTGTGGAGATGTGAGGTGTGTGGAGATGTGAGGTGTGAGGAGAGGTGTGAGGTGTGTGGAGAGGTGAGGTGTGTGGAGATGTGAGGTGTGTGGAGAGGTGAGGTGAGGTGGCGGAGTCGACACAGCAGTGCTTCCCGGGCAGCGTCGGATAAGGCCACACAGCTTATGAGTGTGTGTGTGTGAGTGTGTGTGTGAGTGTGTGTGAAGAGGTGATGGTGGGGTGATGATAGGCTCTGCACCGGTGTGTGCGTGCATGCGTGCGTGTGTGTGTGTATGCATGCGTGTGTGTGTGTGAGTGTGTGTGAAGACAGGTTGGTAGGGTGATGACAGGCTCTGCAAGCATGTGCTCGGGCAGCAGATTGGGCAAGCTGCCCGCTGGCCAACATGACGGAGCTCAAAGCATCAGAGCAGCAGCGTGGTCAGCTGGTTAACACATCCTGCTCACCAGTTACACACACACACACACACACACACACACACACACACACACACACACATACACACCGGTGGCCAACATAAGCACTACACGAGTTACTCACACACACACACACACACACACACACACACAGACACACCCGTGGCCAACATAAGCACTACACGAGTTACACACACACACACCTGTGGCCAACATAAGCACTACATGAGTTACACACACACACACACACACACACACACACACACACACACACACACACACACACACACACACCTGTGGCCAACATAAGCACTACATGAGTTAAACACACACACACACACACACACACACACACACACACACACACACACACCTGTGGCCAACATAAGCACTACATGAGTTAAACACACACACACACACACACACACACACACACACACACACACACACACACACACACACACACAAACACACACACACACCGGTGGCCAACATAAGCACTACACGAGTTACTCACACACACACACACACACACAGACACACCCGTGGCCAACATAAGAACTACACGAGTTAGACACACACACACACACACACACACACCCGTGGCCAACATAAGCACTATACGAGTTACACACACACACACACACACACACACCCGTGGCCAACATAAGCACTACACGAGTTACACATACACACACACACACACACACACACACACACACACACACACCCGTGGCCAACATAAGCACTACACGAATTACACACACACACACACACACACACACACACCCGTGGCCAACATAAGCACTACACGAGAGTCTTGACTGGTAGTCAGTGCTGGCACACATCCCGCTCATCTCCTGCTACTACTCTCATGCCACACACACACACACACGCACGCTCACATGGACACACACACACACACACACACGCTCACATGGACACACACACACACACACGCACGCTCACATGGACACACACACACACACACGCACGCTCACATGGACACACACACACACACACGCTCACATGGACACACACACACACACACACGCACGCTCACATGGACACACACACACACACACGCTCACATGGACACACACATGCACGCTCACATGGACAGTTGGACACACATACACACACGCACGCTCACATGGACACACACACGCATGCACGCTCACATGGACACACACACGCACGCACGCTCACATGGACACACACACACACATGCACGCTCACATGGACACACACACACACACACGCTCACATGGACACACACACACACACGCTCACATGGACACACACACACATACACACACACTGACATGGACACACGCACGCACGCTCACATGGACACACACACACACACACGCACGCTCACATAGACACACACACACGCACGCTCACATGGACACACACACACGCTCACATGGACACACACACACATACACACACACACGCACGCTGACATGGACACACACACACACATGCACACGCACGCACGCTCACATGGACACACACACACACGCACGCTCACATGGACACACACACACATACACACACACTCACATGGACACACACAAACACACACACACACACGCACGCTCACATGGACACGCACACGCACGCTCACATGGACACACACACACGCACGCTCACATGGACACACACACGCGCACGCACACTCACATGGACACACACACACACACGCACGCTCACATGGACACGCACACGCACACTCACATGGACACACACATGCACGCTCACATGGACACACACACGCGCGCACGCTCACATGGACACACACACACACACGCTCACATGGACACACACACACACACGCTCACATGGACGCACGCACACTCACATGGACACACACACACACGCACGCTCACATGGACACGCACACGCACACTCACATGGACACACACATGCACGCTCACATGGACACACACACGCACGTATGCTCACATGGACACACACACACACGCGCACGCACTCGAGCCTTTTCCTCTGAAGCCAGACTCCAATCTCTGGTCCTTACGCATGGATTACACACACACATGCACACACACACACACACACACACGTATGAAGACACCAGGATGACGGCCACTCTGTGGCTGAGGGGGAGTGTGTGATAAGCAGACACTTGCACTGAGAGGGCGGGGGGATAGCAGACACTTGCACTGAGAGGGCGGGGGATGGGCCGTTTTGAGGGAGGAAGAATAGACGGAGGGAAGGATAAAAGAGCGATAAACGGAGAGATAAAGAGGGCGGGGAGAACAAGCTGGTGAGAGAGTAGAGGAAAGGGGGATGGTGTGATTTTTGTACTTTTTTCCACGCCTCTGCTTCAAGTTGGGTCGGCCCCTAATGTGATTACAGGCCATAAATCTGAGCGACAGGGGGAGGTGTGAGGGAGGTGTGGAGAATAACACAGTTGCATTCCAGAGGTGATTAGGGAATCTTCTCTACATCAACACCTGTGTGAGGAGACTGACAGCAGCACGCTTGCTCAATCTGTGTGCCACCTCTCTCTCTGCAATTCACACGCACAAAGGGGGTGACTTCCCCTCCCCTTTGCTACAAATGGTGTCAGAAGTGGGATGGCTTGTTGTGCGGCCATCGGAGGTGCACCCACTGTGTGAGCCATATGAAGGACCACCAGGTTAGGTTAGGTTAGGTTAGGTTGGGTTAGGTTAGGTTGGGTTAGGTTAGGTTAGGTTAGGTTGGGTTAGGTTAGGTTAGGTTAGGTTAGGTTAGGTTAGGTTAGGTTGGCCCTGGTTTGAGGGACCCTAGTGATGGGTCAGTGTGTGGGGCACCTGGATGGGAGAAGTATGGCGGGAGATGCGTGAGGGACACCTGAGTGTGTGAAGTGCATGGCTGCGCCTCCCGAAGGGGAAGGCAGTGTGATGGAGTGCCCATCACTAGAGTTGTGGGTGTGCTCTGACTGCCATCCCAACAAGCCTTCCTTACCCATGTTTGGTACCCCAGAGTTCGAAACCGGGTGGGGTGCCTTCTCCTCCCCTTCGCTACAGACACAGAGAAAGGAACTGTGGTATACTTTAGATGCAAGTTAAAGGTGATTGACATAGAGCAAAGTAGTGGACAGAGTAGTATAGGACACATAGTACATTTAGGCCTCACTTTCCATAGTACATTTAGGCCTCACTTTCCATATCATGTGGTTTAGTGATGTTTTCACCCAGCTCATGCCTCTCTGCACGTACGCACAGCACGTTTGGAATATATCATACCTAATGGACTATGTAATGTATACATTGATGTGAGGTGGATGTCGCCTTGTATGGTCCGAACCAGGAGCATAAGCCTCAATAAAGGCCTAGGCTCAGATCAGAGAATCTGAGAACTTCGGACGGTCAGGTGTGGTGAAGATTCTCCCGAGATCGTTGGCCAACAATCTTGCTACTCTGGGGCAGTAACACTGGCGACATTCACCTCCAGTTTGCATGTATTTGTGCACGGAGTGTGAAATAAATCCTGTAAGTTTCCTCACTTAGTCGTGTTGTTAAGTCTATTTCATTTGAGTGTTTCGATTCATTTGAGTCAAAGGACGTCTGAGAAGAATTTCCACGACAGAACACATACAAGCAGACACACACACACACACACACACGCATGCACGCACACACACACACCTCACCACACCACTAACCCTAACCACTGAACTGGTTCATGTCCTCATGCACTGCTGCACTACAGGCAGAGCTGTGGTAGCACACACCCCACACCACTCACACACACACAGGACAACACCTATCCAGCCACGCGCACACACACACACTCTTGCACACACACTGTGGGGCTGAGAGACAGAGAACAACACCTGTCAAGCCAAACACACACACACCACACACACACCAATCACAAACACCAATCTAACACACAGCAGACTCTCCATACGGCCCTGAGGCAGCTCCTTGACTGAGTGTCCAGGCAGGCAGGCGGACAGACAGACAGACAGACAGACAGACAGACAGACAGACAGACAGACAGACAGACAGACAGACAGACAGACAGACAGATAGATAGATAGATAGATAGATAGATAGATAGATAGATAGATAGATAGATAGATAGATAGATAGATAGATAGATAGATAGATAGATAGATAGATATAGATAGATAGATAGATAGATAGATAGATAGATAGATAGATAGATAGATAGATAGACAGACAGACAGACAGACGGATAGATAGATAGATAGATAGATAGATAGATAGATAGATAGATAGATAGACAGCTGAGTGAGATGAGTGGCTTGGCATAGTGCAGGTGGTGTAGGAATGTGGGGTTTCCCTGTGGGGTAGTGTTTATGGGTAAACACAGCAGGAGAGGGAAAGTGGATGTCGGGGGGCGTGGAGGGGTAGAAGGAGAAGGGGGGGGGGGGGGGTGCGTGGAGGGGTAGAAGGAGGAGGGGGGGGGTGGCGGGGTAGGAGGGAGCCTCTGTTTGTACCATACTGATGTGGCATGCCTGTAAGGGTGTGAGTCAGTCAGAATTGAAGGTTGCCGTTTTTTTTCTCTTTTAAATATGACAGAAATGATGTTTGTGTCTGTGAGCAAGTTTATTACACGTTACTGGATATTCTACCGACAAGCTATACAGTATTATCATACGGTATGTATAATACAGTATTTATAGTAATGTATACAACTTAAAGATACAAATTAAAAAAATGTAAAATACATACATTTGTCTTCTTTTGCTTTACTTTTGCTGAGCTACTAAGATGTGACATGCATAAGAGAGCCATAATACGCAAGCCTTATGCTGTTGAGGTCTTTAGAGAGGGGGACAGGGTGGGTGGTGCTGTTGAGGTCTTTAGAGAGGGGAACAGGTTGGGTGGTGCTGTTGTGCTGTTGATGTCTTTAGAGAGGGGGACAGGTTGGGTGGTGCTGTTGAGGTGGGAAGAGAGATAAATGAGTGTGTGGGAGCCAATGGGAAGAGAGATAAATGAGTGTGTGGGAGCCAATGGGAAGAGAGATAAATGAGTGTGTGGAAGCCAATGGGAAGAGAGATAAATGAGTGTGTGGAAGCCAATGGGAAGAGAGATAAATGAGTGTGTGGGAGCCAATGGGAAGAGAGATAAATGAGTGTGTGGAAGCCAATGGGAAGAGAGATAAATGAGTGTGTGGAAGCCAATGGGAAGAGAGATAAATGAGTGTGTGGAAGCCAATGGGAAGAGAGATGGAGAGGTGGAGAGGTGGGGTGGGCCAAAACAAAGGAATGACAAGTGGGGGAGTGAAAGACAGGAATGAGAAAGAAGGATGTTGTGCAACACACACACACGGGTCCTGCAGGCAAGTGAGGAGTGAGACAGACATGCCATGCTGAACACTCCCCTCCACTGCACCACTCAACACCTGCCGTGCTGAACACTCCCCTCCACTGCACCACTCAAGTGAAGAGTGCTCTCTGTCTGAGACAGACCTGCCGTGCTGAACACTCCCCTCCACTGAACCTCTCTGAAGCAGCAGCACAGAGGCATGAGAACATCATGAATCTGTACATGACTGTGTTGGTAGACTGTGTGTATGTGTGTGTTTGTGTATATGTGTTTGTGTGTGCATGTGTGTGTATGTGTGTTTGTGTGTGTGTGTGAGTAAAAAAAGAGTTTTGTTTCGTGTGTGCGTGTGAGTAAAAAAGAGTTTTGTTTTTGCTTTGAGCATGCATATGTGTGTGTGTGTGTGTGTGTGTGTGTGTGTGTGGTCCTGATGTAACCAGACAATAGTGCAGGAGTAGCTGCCTTATCTTGCCTGCTACCTTCAAGCGCCACACACACCTGGTTGGAATCTCTCTCTAACAGACACACACACACACACACGTAGTGCCATTATCAACGCCAGCCATCCAACAGCACTACTGAAAACCTAGTGCCATCATTAACGCTAGCCATCCAACAGCACTACTGAACACCAGCCATCCAAAGCTGCTTCGAGCATTACTGCACACCTAGTTCCAGGATGCAGATGGCCAAACACATCAAGGACATGGAGATCCCTTGTATTGTGTGTGTGTGTGTGTGTGCTTAAGGACATGTAGATCACTTCTTCACTTCTTTCAGTGGGTCACCAGTGTGCAGGAGGTGAGGGTGACTCGTGCGTGTGTGTGTGTGTGTGTATGTGTGTGTGTGTGTGTGTGCGTGTGTGTGTGTGTGTGCGTGTATGTGTGTGGGTGTGTGTGTATGTGTGTGGGTGTGTGTGTGTGCGTGTGTGTGTACGTGTGAGAGAGAGAGGGTCTGTAGGACTTATCTGTGTAGCGGAGATTTACACAGCGCTATATTCAGCAGGTGTGTGTGTGTGTGTGTGTGTGAGATTTACACAGCACTATATTCAGCAGGCGTGTGTGTGTGTGTGTAGATTTACACAGCGCTATATTCAGTAGGTCTCTGTGTGTGTGTGTGTGTGTAGATTTACACAGCGCTATATACAGCAGGTCTGTGTGTGTGTGTGTGTGTGTGTGGAGATTTACACAGCGCTATATTCAGCAGGCGTGTGTGTGTGGATGTTCGTTTAAAGTGTCATGGCAAGGACAACTGTCATCAACTCACACCCTCTCCACAGGGGTGTGTGTGTGTAGACCACGTGGCAGCTGTGGGCTAGTGGTTAGGGAGTTGGTCTTGCAATCGGAAGGTTGCCGGTTCGAATCCCACCCTACCCATGGTTGAGATGCCCTTGAGCAAGGCATCTAACCCCACACTGCTCCAGGGACTGTAACTGAAACCCTGTAAATATATGTAAGTCGCTCTGGATAAGAGCGTCAGCTAAGTGTAATGTAATGTAATGTAACGGGTGCCCGAAGGGTCAGTGCTGGGCCCCCTTCTCTTCGCCATCTACACCACCTCGCTGGGCGGTGTCATCCGCTCACATGGCTTCCTATCATTGCTACGCTGATGACACACAGCTGTAACCGTTGTTCCGACCAGATGACACCACCGTCTCCGCACGCATCTCTGCCTGTCTCTCCGAACTCTCCGCATGGATGAAGGAACACCACCTCCAGCTCAATCTGGGACACCCCAGCCCAGGAGTCAATCCACCATGATATCAGCCTGAATATGGGCACTGTCACGGTTGCTCCGAACAAGGTTGCTAAAAATCTGGGCGTCATGATTGATGACCGGCTATCATTTTCTGACCACATTGCCTCCGTAGCGTGGTTGTGCCGTTATGCGCTGTACAACATTAGAAAAATCAGACCGTACCTGACCCAATATGCTGCTCAGATCACGGTACAGGCTATGGTCATGTCCCGCCTCGACTACTGCAACGCCCTCCTGGTTGGCCTTCCTTCTTGTGCAATCAAACCATTGCAAATGGTCCAGAATGCAGCAGCCCGACTGGCTCTCAATCAACCCAAAAGGGCAATCAACCTGCATTGGCTCCCGGTGGCTGCCAGAATTCAAAACAAAGCTTTGACTCTAGCCTACTAAGTCACTTCCGTATCTGCCCCTGCCTATCTTAACGGCATGCTAAATGCTTACATCCCGTCCAAAGCGCTGGCCGTACCCTCTCCTAAGACAAAGCGAGGTCACTCCAAACTTTTCTCGGTTGTTGTTCCCTCAATGGTGGAACAACCTACCAGTCGCTACAAGAGCAGCAATATCCCTCTCGACCTTCAAAAAGCTTGTGAAAACCCTTCTCTTCTGACACTGCTTTCTTTCCTAACAAAACTAATCTCTACTAACCATCTCTTTACATAGGTACCTTCGATGTTCTCTATACATCTGTTAGCTATTATATCCAATTAAGTCGCTTTGGATAAAAGCATCTGCTAAGTGTAATGTAATGTGTGTGTGTGCGTGTGTGTATGTGTGTGTGGATTTACACAGTGCTATATTCAGCAGGTGGGATTAGGGGACCCGATAGGTGGCAGTGGGGTTGCAATACACATGCACAACCCCTTACTGACACACACACACAATCGCATAACCCCCTCATTGACACACACACACACACACACACACACACACACACACACACACACACACACACACACACGCGCGCATAACCCTGAAACAACCGCCGACAAGAACACACTCACACACATATAAAGACAAATGCAGGTGAACATATGAACACGTATCTATGCACATATCTATGCACGTATCTCTGCACGTATCTATGCACGTATCTATGCACGTATCTATGCACGTATCTATGCACGTATCTATGCACGTATCTCTGCACATAGATGCACGTATCTATGCACGTATCTATGCACGTATCTATGCACGTATCTATGCACGTATCTATGCACAATACACACACAGCCGAGAGGCTGAGTGGCACTGGAGTGGTGCAGCATGCTTGTGTTGGCACTACGGTGTGTGACACAGTGGGCTTTAAGCCCTAGCTATGGGTGTGGGCCTTAAACCCTACCTATGGATGTGGGCTTTAAGCCCTAGCTATGGGTGTGGGCCTTAAACCCTAGCTATGGATGTGGGCTTTAAGCCCTAGCTATGGATGTGGGCCGTAAACCCTAGCTATGGATGTGGGCCTTAAACCCTAGCTATGGATGTGGGCTTTAAGCCCTAGCTATGGATGTGGGCTTTAAGCCCTAGCTATGGATGTGGGCCTTAAACCCTAGCTATGGATGTGGGCCTTAAACCCTAGCTGTGGATGTGGGCCTTAAACCCTAGCTGTGGATGTGGGCTTAAAGCCCAAGCTATGGGTGTGGAGCGTTCTCTACTCAGCTGGGGATGCGGAGAGCTCACGTGTATGAGCTCATGAAAGTGGCTTTATGGGGTGAACTAGGCCTCTCTGGAAGTCAGGAGGTTACAGGTTTACAATAACCTTGAGCCACTGAGACGGAAGGTAGTGGCATGCAGTTAGCATCAAACCACAAGGACAGGGACACTGAGGTGATGATACAGGTAAATGGACACTTTAAAAAACTGGAGAGAAAGAGAGAGAGAGAGAGAGAGAAATAGATCGGGAGAAAGAGAAAGAGAAAGACAGAAATAGAGAGAGGGAGAGAGACAGACAGACAGAGCGAAACAGAGAGAAAAGAGTGTGTGTGTGTGTGTGTGTGAGAGAGAGAGATAACGAAGAATAAGAGAGATGGAGGCGTCTGTGCTGGGTTATCAGGAGACACGGCGGCTTCTGTTAGCATTCCTGCTATTAGCATTCCTGCTGTTAGCATTCCTGCTGTTAGCATTCCTGCAGGCCGCGATGCTATCAGCACATCTAGTGCAGTGCAGGAACAACTACTGGTGTGTGTGTGTGTGTGCGTCTCCGTGTGTGTGTGTCTGTGTGTGTGTGTGTGTGTGTGTGCGTCTCCGTGTGTGTGTGTGTCTCTGTGTGTGTGTGTCTCTCCGTGTGTGTGTGTGTGTGTCTCTGTGTGTGTCTCCGTGTGTGTGTGTGTGTGTGTGTGTGTCTCCGTGTGTGTGTGTGTGTGTCTCTGTGTGTGTGTCTCCGTGTGTGTGTGTGTGTCTCCGTGTGTGTGTGTGTGTCTCTGTGCGTGTGTCTCTGTGTGTGTGTCTCCGTGTGTGTGTGTGTGTGTCTCCGTGTGTGTGTGTGTGTGTCTCTGTGTGTGTGTCTCCGTGTGTGAGTGTGTGTGTGGGTGTGTGTCTCCGTGTGTGTGTGTGTGTGTGTGTCTCCGTGTGTGTGTGTGTCACCGTGTGTGTGTCTCCGTGTGTGTGTGTGTCTCCGTGTGTGTGTGTGTGTGTGTGTGTGTGTGTCACCGTGTGTGTGTGTGTCTCCGTGTGTGTGTGTCTCCGTGTGTGTGTCTCCGTGTGTGTGTGCACACCTGTATACTGTTAGGAGAGTTAGGGTAGGGCATAGGGGAGTTCAGGCTTAGAGCGCTTCTTACTGCTGGTGTCGTACCCGAAGTAGGCCACGTATGTGCTGCACACAGTGAGGCTCATGAAGCAGTAGAAACGTACTAAGGTGCTTTTGTGTGTGTGTGTGTGTGTGTGTGTGTGTGTGTGTGTGTGCTGGTGTGTTTGAGAAAGAGATTGTAGGTGTCTGCATGTGTCTGTGTGTGCGCATCTTTGTGTATGAGTACTTTGTGTATGAGGGCACAAGTGTGTTTGTGTGTTGTGTTTGTGTGTGCAAGTGTGTATGTGTGTGAATGCAAATGTGAATGTGTGTGTGTGTGTTTGTGTGTGCAATTGTGTGTGTGTGTGTGATTGTGTGACTGTGTGTGTGTGTGTGTGATTGTGTGTGTGTGTGTGTGCTGTGTGATTGTGTGTGTGTGATTGTGTGTGTGTGTGTGTGTGTGTGTGTGATTGTGTGCGTGTGTGTGTGCGTGTGTGTGTGCGTGTGTGTGTGTGTGATTGTGTGTGTGTGTGTGTGTGTGTGATTGTGTGCGTGTGTGTGATTGTGTGTGTGTTTGTGTGTGTGTGTGTGTGTGTGTGATTGTGTGTGTGTGTGTGCGTGTGTGTGTGCGTGTGTGTGATTGTGTGTGTGTGTGTGCGTGTGTGTGATTGTCCCCCCTTACCACTGGTGGCTCTCGGCACAGTCGGGGTTGATTGCGATGGCGTCCTCGCCTGCCGCTTTCCCTGAAGGACAAGAGGGGGACAGGCGTCACTCACACCTCTGCTTATCTCTGTCATCTGCCTGTCACACTAGCTTAGCGTACACACACACACACAATTCCACTGTTCGTGCCAAGAGCACATCCGTCGCTTCAGTGAAAAGGCAGAGCACGGGCTTCTTCTCACGTCTATATTTAGCCGCCACACTGCTTCCTGCGTAGCTTCTGGCCCAAAATAGCCGCCAAACATCTGCCTGCTCTTAATTAACGACCTGCTCTTAATTAACGACCCTTCAATGACGAGGGATTAGGCAAGAAGAACAGGCCCATCCAGTCCTCATTAAGTCCCTTCTCTCACATACACTTTTGCCTACACACACACACGTACAAACGCACGCACGCACACACACACACACAATCACCAATACACACACATGGCATCGGGTCAAGGGAGTTTAGAGGTCACACACACACACACACACACACACACACGGCATCAGGTCAAGAGAGTTTACACACACACGCACACACACATGGATGTGTTTTGGCACTATGGTTTAGCGTTGCTGTGCAATCACCAACATACACACATGAATGACATCAGGTCAAAAGAGTTTGGTTATGAATGGCCAGCGCTGAGCGCCGCAATCTTCCCCTCAAGATTTCTGGCTAAAAGTGACGCAAACAGGTGGACTAGGTCAGGCACGGAACCACCTTGGGGGCCAAAAGCTTCTAGTCGCTCAAAAAGTTCTAGGGCTACATGCCTACAAAGATTCATGTCTCCCAGACTTCCAGTGTCCCTGCAATCGTTGACGGAAAATCGGTGAAAAAAAAAAAAAACGGGGAAAAAGTATTAATATTACCGCTTTCGCTAGCTTCACTAGTGGCGGTCATAATAATTCTCAAGTACAGGGTTAAGACTCAGTTTCGCTACAATGTGGCCTAATATTTTTAACGTTAAGTGGAGCGCTACGCAGCCCTCAGTCACTGGCCAAATTGGTTGTCAGGGTTACCTTCCATTTGGGAAGGTGATTGCTACTGCTCATGTGGTGTTAGCTAGCTTGGATTGAGCAAGGCGACACATGCGATACTTATTCCAAAACCTTCATTTATTCGTTATTTTCGGTGTAAGTTAATGGAAACTGAACTCCACATTGCCATTAATTATGAAGTTTGATAGGGACGGGTGCTTCCTTTTATTGGGTATTGATATGGAACGGGGCTGAAGTTTTAAACTTTTCTGCCAGAACTGCTTTCGAGGCGTGCATGATATACAATTTTACAGCATGCCTAGCAACCAATCAGAACACAGCATTCTGTTCCAGAGGGTCATAATTTCATTCTACTACAGCTACTTTAATCAATAGAGAACTAAAAACAAATGAAGTCATGAATATTCTGACAAACACTAAAAATAGTAAATAACCAAAATGCTGAGGGAAAAAAATGCACATTTACATAGGCGACACATATATGCACAATATTACATTTAAAAACTATGCAATTTAACGGTTTTATTTTTTTGGTACTGGGAACACTCTATTCGTCTTTGACGAATGCGTTCGATAGAATGTTTTTTTTTTGTTTTTTTTAAGAAAACAGCGTAAGTTTAGTCAGCCACGCGCTGAATACGCAGAGTGTTTGGTGTGAATGAGCCCTAAGAACAGAAAGGTCTGCTCACCAGTATGGGAGCTTTTTTGGAGTTTACAAATCTCATCGTAGTCAGACAAATGTTGTCTGCAAAATATGCAGTAAAACTATATACATATGATAGTTCTTCTCAGGTATCAGGTTTCGCTATGTTTACATTTAACACTTTGCACATGTCTTTATAACACTTCAGCTTTGTTAAGCACTTTATTAGCTTATTGATAATTGTTCCGTTTTCATTGTGATCGTAACATTGAACGTTTGTTGACAGTCATTTTGCCTGAATGCTTATTGCCTGTCAGGCAAGTTAAGTTAAAAATAAAAATGTTTAAATTTAGATTTTTTCCCTCCTGTTACTTATTTTAAATAGGTCACACAATGTTTCAATAATTATCAATATCGACCGATATGAAACACTTATATCGTGATACAGATTTCAGCCATATCGCCCAGCCCTAGTTTCTGGGCTTTCCAATTGTGGCTTATTCATGGAAATCTGATATTTGTGGCCATTTGAAAGCATGCAGATCTTAACACACAAAACTGAGAAAAGTCTTCTTGAAGACTGCCTCACTAGGGCTGTGGGGCAGAATGGTGTCCATTTGCATGCTATTAAGATAAGCCCCCCCCCCCCCCCCCCCCCCCCCCAGTATGTCACCAAGGTGTGGTATTACGACTGTGATGCTAAAGATTTAAGCAACTAGTACTGCAGTATCTACCAGTTGTACTGCAGTATCAAAGCTGCAGTGTTTACTACAGTATTACTGCTATATACTGCAGTAAATGCAATCATGGTTTAATCATTAGCACCAGTCAATTCAAGCAATTCAAGCATTATTCAAATTAATCACCCATCGCAAATCGAGGTTTTGGCTAGTAATATGATGCTAATTTACTATTAAACAAGCCTTGTTGCCCCTTGCCATCACCTAAATATCTCTCTTTTTTAATGCAAAAGTAATATGACAACACGAAAGCTAAATCACTACCAAAGATCTTAGATTCTACAAAGATAAATATAATTCTGTGTAGTGTATTATTGTCTAGAATCATGTACGTATGATGCCAACAAATTCCTATTTTAGTTTTAGTGTGTCTGTAAAGCAAGCTAGCAAGCTAACGAACTAGCTCATCTAAGTGAATGGTAGTAACTATGACACCACCACCAATGTGCTAAACGCTAACAGTGTTTAACTCACCTTGAATTTAAAACATTGCTGTAACCTTACAACTTTATATTACTTTGTTCACTTGAGATAATATCTGTAATAGTATCTAGGTGGGTGTGTGAGTAAAGTGACACCTTTCAATTTAAAACATTACGTCAGCGTAGTTCGCTAGTGTTAGCGCGCTAACAACCACATAGTAAGTGGTTGTTGCCTGACCTGAAAAAAGCTCGTTTTCTCAAAATCTGAATTGCTACGCATTGTGACACATGGTTCCAAAAAAACATCAACAACTCTGTAACAACCAATTTATTAGTTAAACTCCACGCCTGTCCCATTCATTTTAATGAAACGAGTCTTGACTCTGCTCTGCATATAGCTAGGCAAGCTGGTGTTTTCCGATTTTGCATGATATGAGACTACAGCGCCTTCACACCCGAAGTCCCTAACTGTATTACCCTGTTGCATATCTTGCAGCGAGCTTCGTGCCTACAGCCGGGGGCAACTTGTAAACAGCTGCAAGAATTGCTATTATCGAACCAACTCTTATTGAACTGACACTTCCCCATTTTTAAAAACTACGCACTTGCCAACTCCGACTTTACACTGCAAAAATTCGGTGGGAAGGTAGTGGTGGACAAACTGGACCATTGCCTAGCTGCAGCGAACACTATGGGTGGTTAGACCACGCAATGGGATTTGTAGTTTTTTCACATAATAGTAAAACACCACAGCATTTTACTATTTTATTTTCTGCGGACAACACTTATCGGGAGTAAACGGAGGTAAGAAATTTAAAACTTGGGTAAATGAAATTTAAGACCTAGGATGAAAATCTGGGTGTTTTTAAGACATTTTAAGGCCTTAAATTTAACTTTCTGAATTTAAGACTTTTTAAGACATTTTAAGACCCCGCGGGAACCCTGATACACGCAAGGTATATCAGAAGGGCCAGAGGCCAAGCAAAAGTAAGGTGATCATCTCCACATACCTGCCTCTGCCATGCTCCTCTTCTCACACACACATACACAGACACACACACACACACACACACGCACGCACACACACACACACATCTCCACATACCTGCCTCCGCCATGCTCTTCTTCTCCTCCCGCTCCTGCAGCTTCTCCAGGGCATCAGCGTACGCGCGCGCCAGCCGCCACATGAAGGCATAGCTCCGTCCAAACTAGAGAGGACAGAGAACAGGACACATGAAGGCATAGCTCCGCCCACACTAGAGAGGACAGAGAACAGGACACATGAAGGCACAGCTCCGCCCACACTAGACAGGACAGGACACATGAAGGCATAGCTCCGCCCAAACTAGAGAGGACAGAGAACAGGACACATGAAGGCATAGCTCCACCCACACTAAACAGGACAGAGGACACATGAAGGCATAGCTCCGCCCACACTAGACAGGACAGAGGACACATGAAGGCATAGCTCCGCCCACACTAAACAGGACAGGACACATGAAGGCACAGCTCCGCCCACACTAAACAGGACAGAGGACACATGAAGGCATAGCTCCGCCCACACTAGAGAGGACAGAGGACACATGAAGGCATAGCTCCGCCCATACTAGAGAGGACAGAGAACAGGACACATGAAGGCATAGCTCCGCCCAAACTAGAGAGGACAGGACACATGAAGGCATAGCTCCGCCCACACTAGACAGGACAGAGGACACATGAAGGCATAGCTCCGCCCACACTAGAGAGGACAGAGGACACATGAAGGCATAGCTCCGCCCACACTAGACAGGACAGAGGACACATGAAGGCATAGCTCCGCCCATACTAGACAGGACAGAGGACACATGAAGGCATAGCTCCGCCCACACTAAACAGGACAGGACACATGAAGGCACAGCTCCGCCCACACTAAACAGGACAGAGGACACATGAAGGCATAGCTCCGCCCACACTAGAGAGGACAGAGGACACATGAAGGCATAGCTCCGCCCATACTAGAGAGGACAGAGAACAGGACACATGAAGGCATAGCTCCGCCCAAACTAGAGAGGACAGGACACATGAAGGCATAGCTCCGCCCATACTAGAGAGGACAGAGAACAGGACACATGAAGGCATAGCTCCACCCAAACTAGAGAGGACAGGACACATGAAGGCATAGCTCCGCCCACACTAGACAGGACAGAGGACACATGAAGGCATAGCTCCGCCCACACTAGAGAGGACAGAGGACACATGAAGGCATAGCTCCGCCCACACTAGACAGGACAGAGGACACATGAAGGCATAGCTCCGCCCACACTAGAGAGGACAGAGGACACATGAAGGCATAGCTCCGCCCACACTAGACAGGACAGAGGACACATGAAGGCATAGCTCCGCCCACACTAGACAGGACAGAGGACACATGAAGGCATAGCTCCGCCCACACTAGAGAGGACAGAGGACACATGAAGGCATAGCTCCGCCCACACTAGAGAGGACAGAGGACACATGAAGGCATAGCTCCGCCCACACTAGACAGGACAGAGGACACATGAAGGCATAGCTCCGCCCACACTAGACAGGACAGAGGACACATGAAGGCATAGCTCCGCCCACACTAGAGAGGACAGAGGACACATAAAGGCACAGCTCTGCCCACACTAGGCAGGACAGAGGACAGGACACTCAAAGACAGCCCACACTACATGGCGCCCACTGTCTCCCTCTCCTCCTCTCTATTTCCCTCAGCCATGCCTACACCCATACTTCACACGTAGGCCAGGTTTGGGCGCCACCATTCTCTCTCTCATCTCCTCTTCAACAGAATGGCCAAAGCGTCTGTACCTTCACCCTTTAATGCATGCAGCAGAGTATGTCTACACAGGATTTGTTTTACTGAAACCTTTTGCATGAAATGTATTGTCTGTGTGACCTGATACTGTTATAATGACGTGTCTTTGTATTATATCTCATGGTTAAAAAAAAGGAAAATGTGAACATTGTGTGGATAATTGGTGTTTGGATTCTCCAGTAGTCTGCTCCATCGAGCTACACTCTCAGATAATCTCCTAGCTCCTACACTAAGCTCTGCTTATTAGGTCAAATGGCCTACAAATGACCGAAAAAATGACCGAATGACTGAGTCAATCAATTAATTAACATAGTGGAGTGGATTTGGAATAACAGTAAGTTTCTGATGTAGTGTACTGTGTCTGTAAACATGCTCAAGACCACTTGATCAACAACAGCAGGGTTGTTTTTGTAATGAATGCGCCTTCTGACACACTATGTGTAAACTGGGCGTCTTCAGGAGTCGGGCAAACATCCAGGCTACTGTTGTCTGGTGCCAAGATGAAATACTGGTTACCATGCCAACAGCCTGTGTGTCGGCATTTTTCCAGCTGAGCTTAGTCGCCCAGTAGCCCCCATCGCCCAGTAGCCCCCCATGACCTCTGGGAGAGATGACCTCTGGGAACCCCGTCTCTCTCTACATTATTAATCACGAAATTAATTACCCCGGAGAACACTGTGAGGGCAGAGGCAGAAGCTCCGGCGTTACAGCAGCCCTCTGCACTGGAGAGCAGTGAGGGCAGAGACATCCACATTAAAGCCCTCTGCACTGGAGAGCAGTGAGGGCAGAGACATCCACATTAAAGCCCTCTGCACTGGAGAGCAGTGAGGGCAGAGACATCCACATTAAAGTCTTAAAGCCCTCTGCACTGGAGAGCAGATGGAGAAGGCCGATATCGTAAGGCTGGCTGACATGCCCTGGTGCTGGAGAAGAACTGCCCAGTACAGCATACTGGGAATTAAGCCTGTGGCCATCACCAACAGGAATGATTAAGCCTTGTAAGGCCATCACCAACAGGAACTAGATGTACTGATTTGTACAATTACAGCGCCCCCTATGGACCAAATTTTATGGCATGTTCTGTGGTGTTAGAGGTCTTTGTGGTGATCGTGCATGACGTATTTTGCGCAGTTCCCACCTTCTCGGTCCAAGATATTAGCAACTCAAAATCCCAATTTTTGCATTTACCCATATAACTAGGTGGCGCTATGCTTCAATTGAGAGTTTATGGGCTGGGTCGATACATCTCTGTAACACCGTCATACTAACACAAAATCGTTGTCTTGGGCAAAATTGTTGACAAGTTTTTTAACAAAAACTGTTTTTTGACACCTAGCTTCGCCAATAAACATCGCCCCCTATGACGAAATGTCACAAAATTTAGTACACATGAAAAGAAAGCTGTTTAGAGATGGCATGTCAACTTTGATCAAATTTGAGCAATTAAAAGCCAAGATACAGCAATTTGAAGAATTTTAAGCTACGTGTTAAATGTTCATTGACGTGTAACTTCGGAACGGTTTATCTCAAGATAAATCCTTTGATAACTTTTTGTCAGCATTGTCTGTAGATGACATATACCAAATTTGGTGAGATTCACCTGAACGGCCTATGACAAGTTCGTTCAGATTCGTTTTCGCAATATTAAAATTTCACGGAAATTGTTCTCGTTGGAAGTGGGCGTCGACCAGTGTTTTCAATGCGTGAGGGTCAATAGATTTGACGATAAAAAAAAATTGTTGTAAACCTAAGCATTCTCTAGATAATAAGCAAAATGACATTTTCTACAATTACAGCGCCCCCTATTGACCAAATTGTATGGCACATGCTGTGTTTATAGAGGTCTTCGTGCTGATCGTGCATGACGTATTTTGCGCAGTTCCCACCTTCTAGGTCCAAGATATTGGCAACTCAATATCCCAATTTTTGCATTTACCCATATCACTAGGTGGCGCTATGCTTCAAGTGAGCGTTTATTGCCTGGGTCGATACGTCTCTGTAACACCGACATTTTATGTTTTGGGTGAAACGTTCGCTGAGCTATTCAGCAAAAACTTTTTTGCCGGTCTCCCCCTCTTTGACGTACGCTGGGACAGCGGGGGGGTGGCCCCGGGGGACCAAAAGCTTCTATTCGCTCGAAATGTTCTAGGGCTACATGCCTACAAAGATTCATGTCCCATCGAGTTTCAGTGTCCCGGGAATCGTTGACGGACGTTCACTGAAAAAAAAAAAAAAAAAAAAGGGAAAAAAGTCGCGGCAACTCTATAATGACCGCTTTAGCGGCGGTCATAATGATTAAGCCAACTGACGTCCATCACCAACAGGAATGAAGGATACCATCGACAACTGACGTCAAAGGACACTTGCAGTGTCCAAACCATGGCAACCACCACCACCTTGGCAACCACCACCTGCTCAAGCCCACGCGCGAGTGACTTCCAGGGACAAAGCCGTGAGTGAGTCGCATATGTGCAGGCCCGACATATGAAACCCACCTGGTGTGCAGGTGTAAGAAACACACAGGTTAGAAAAGTGACATCAGTGCCCAAACCAAAAGCAAATGCTTCACTGGACTGGGTCCCTCTGGGTCTGCGGCTGCTGTTATATCTCACAGCCTCAGATAATAACAACAACAACAACAACAATAATAATAATAATATTAATAATAATAGTAGTAGTAGTAGTAATAGTAGTAATAATAAGCAGAAAAAGAAGAAGAAAAGGAATCTTCACTTAGCTCATGTCATATATACAGATGTAGCGCATGTTATATATACAGATGTAGCGCATGTTATATATATACAGATGTAGCGCATGTTATATATACAGATGGAGCGCATGTTATATATATACAGATGTAGCGCATGTCATATATATACAGATGGAGCGCATGTTATATATATACAGATGTAGCGCATGTTATATATATACAGATGTAGCGCATGTTATATATATACAGATGTAGCGTATGTTATATATACAGATGTAGCGCATGTTATATATACAGATGGAGCGCATGTTATATATATACAGATGGAGCGCATGTCATATATATACAGATGGAGCGCATGTCATATATATACAGATGTAGCGCATGTTATATATATACAGATGTAGCGCATGTTATATATACAGATGTAGCGCATGTCATATATATACAGATGTAGCGCATGTTATATATATACAGATGTAGCGCATGTTATATATATACAGATGTAGCGCATGTTATATATATACAGATGTAGCGCATGTTATATATACAGATGTAGCGCATGTTATATATATACAGATGTAGCGCATGTTATATATATACAGATAAATCCTTTGATAACTTTTTGTCAGCATTGTCTGTAGATGACATATACCAAATTTGGTGAAATTCACATGAACGGCCTATGACAAGTTCGTTCAGATTCGTTTTCGCAATATTAAAATTTCACTCATGTTATATATATACAGATGTAGCGCATGTTATATATACAGATGGAGCGCATGTCATATATATACAGATGTAGCGCATGTTATATATACAGATGGAGCGCATGTTATATATACAGATGTAGCGCATGTTATATATACAGATGGAGCGCATGTCATATATATACAGATGGAGCGCATGTTATATATACAGATGGAGCGCATGTCATATATATACAGATGTAGCGCATGTTATATATACAGATGGAGCGCATGTTATATATACAGATGTAACGCATGTCATATATATACAGATGTAACGCATGTCATATATATACAGATGTAGCGCATGTCATATATATACAGATGTAGCGCATGTTATATATATACAGATGTAGCGCATGTTATATATATACAGATGGAGCGCATGTTATATATATACAGATGGAGCGCATGTTATATATATACAGATGTAGCGCATGTTATATATACAGATGGAGCGCATGTTATATATATACAGATGGAGCGCATGTTATATATACAGATGTAGCGCATGTTATATATATACAGATGTAGCGCATGTTATATATATACAGATGTAGCGCATGTTATATATATACAGATGTAGCGCATGTTATATATACAGATGTAGCGCATGTTATATATATACAGATGGAGCGCATGTTATATATACAGATGGAGCGCATGTTATATATATACAGATGTAGCGCATGTTATATATATACAGATGTAGCGCATGTTATATATACAGATGTAGCGCATGTTATATATATACAGATGTAGCGCATGTTATATATATACAGATGTAGCGCATGTTATATATATACAGATGTAGCGCATGTCATATACACAGATGTAGCGCATGTTATATATACACAGATGTAGCGCATGTTATATATACACAGATGTAGCGCATGTTATATATACACAGATGTAGCGCATGTTATATATATACAGATGTAGCGCATGTCATATACACAGATGTAGCGCATGTTATATATACACAGATGTAGCGCATGTTATATATACACAGATGTAGCGCATGTTATATATATACAGATGTAGCTTTTTATACTGGGAGTGAATAAAGGCTTTGACAATGATCAGCCTACATGATTTAGAACGATGTCAAATATTCCACTGGCCTTATCAAAGTGTCAAGTTGCACTATCGGTGCAGCGGTGCTTTCTAAACAACGTTTAAAGTAAGGAAACTAGATGTACCGCATAGCGGTACATGGTATGACCACCGCAGTGTATTGAAATGTGGGAACTGTTGGTATGATGAGTGTGTGGAAGAGCAGTGTTGTGAGGTGAGAATTTGTGTGGAAATTATTTCCTGGAAGTGGGCATGAATGTGGGTTTTGAATGAATGACATTGTGTGTGTTTGTATAGTGTGTAGGAGTGATTTCTGAAAGGAATAGGCAAAATGAGATTTTGTACAATTACAACGGCTGCTATAGGCCCAATTTTATGGCATGTGCTGTGCTTTTAGAGGTCTTTGTGTTGATCGTGCATGAGATATTTTATGCAGTTCCTACCTTCTTAGTCTAAAATATTGGCAATTCAAAATCCCAATTTTTGCAATTACCCATATCACTAGGTGGCGCTGTGCTTCAAGTGAGTGTTTATGGGCTGGGCCGATACGCCTCTGTAACACTGACATACTAACACAAAATCGTTGTCTTGGGCAAAATTGTTGACAAATTATTTAACAAAAGCTGTTTTTTGACACCTAGCTTCGCCAATAAACATCGCCCCCTATGACAAAATGTCACAAAATTTAGTACACATGAAAAGAAAGCTGTTTAGAGATGGCATGTCAACTTTGACCAAATTTGAGCAATTAAAAGCCAAGATATGGACTTTTGAAGAATTTTAAGCTACGTGTTAAATGTTCATTGACGTGTAACTTCGAAACGGTTTATCTCAAGATAAATCCTTTGATAACTTTTTGTCAGCATTGTCTGTAGATGACATATACCAAATTTGGTGAGATTCACATGAACGGCCTATGACGAGTTCGTTCAAATTCGTTTTCGCAATGTTAAAATTTCACGGAAATTGTTTTCGTTGGAAGTGGGCGTCGACCAGTGCTTTCAATGCGTGAGGGTCAATAGATTTCACGATAAAAAAAAAAATTGTTGTAAACATTAGCATTCTGTAGATAATAGGCAAAATGACATTTTCTAAAATTACAGCGCCCCCTATGAACCAAATTGTATGGCATGTGCTGTGATGTTAGAGGTCTTTGTGGTGATTATGCATGACGTATTTTGTGCAGTTCCCATCTTCTCGGTCCAAGATATTAGCAACTCAAAATAGCATTTTTTGCATTTACTCTTATCACTAGGTGGCGCTATGCTTCAGGTGAGTGTTTATGGGCTTGGCCGATACGCCTCTGTAACACTGACATACTAACACAAAATCGTTGTCTTGGGCAAAATTGTTGACGAATTATTTAACAAAAGCTGTTTTTTGACACCTAGCTTCGCCAATAAACATCGCCCCCTATGACAAAATGTCACAAAATTTAGTACACATGAAAAGAAAGCTGTTTAGAGATGGCATGTCAACTTTGACCAAATTTGAGCAATTAAAAGCCAAGATATGGACTTTTGAAGAATTTTAAGCTACGTGTTAAATGTTCATTGACGTGTAACTTCGAAACGGTTTATCTCAAGATAAATCCTTTGATAACTTTTTGTCAGCATTGTCTGTAGATGACATATACCAAATTTGGTGAGATTCACGGCCTATGACGAGTTTGTTCAAATTCGTTTTTGAGGGTCAATGGATTTCACGATAAAAAAAAAGTTGTTGTAAACGTTAGCATTCTCTAGATAATAGGCAAAATGACATTTTTTACAATTACAGCGCCCCCTATGGATCAAATTTTATGGCATGTGCTGTGATGTTAGAGGTCTTTGTGATGATCATGCATGACGTATTTTGTGCAGTTCCCACCTTCTCGGTCCAAGATATTGGCAACTCAAAATACCAATTTTTGCATTTACCCATATCACTAGGTGGCGCTATGCTTCAAATGAGTGTTTATGGGCTGAGTCGATACGTCTCTGTAACACCGACATATCACAAAAAATTCATGTCATTGGGTGAAACGTTCATTGAGTTATTCAGCAAAAACTTTTGCCGGTCTCCCCCTCTTTGACGGCAAAGCGGGGGGGTGGCCCTTGGGGACCAAAAGCTTCTAGTCGCTCAAAAAGTTCTAGGGCTACATGCCTACAAAGATTCATGTCCCCCGTACTTCCAGTGTCCCGGAAATCGTTGACGGAAAATCTGTGAAAAAAAAGAAAAAAAAAAGGGAAAAAAGTCTCGGCAACACTATAATGACCGCTATCGCTAGCTTCGCTAGCGGCGGTCGTAATAAAACCAGAGAAACACATATTGTGTTTCTTAAAGTGAGAGATCAACGGGAAACATGGCTATGTGCATCGTCGAATCATGAATCGAGTTTTTTATTAAAAAATCGAAGATCGCCCAGCCCTAGCTCAAAGTGCTTCAACAGAGATACACACGGCAAGTAGTGCCAGAGAAATCCACCAGGGTGCTGTGGAGACTCCACTAATGTTCCCTGTGTGTGTGTGTGTGTGGAGAGGTCCACTAATGTCCCCTGTGTGTGTGTGTGTGTGGAGACTCCACTAATGTCGCCTGTGTGTGTGTGTGTGTGGAGACTCCACTAATGTCGCCTGTGTGTGTGTGTGTGTGGAGACTCCACTAATGTGTCCACTAATGCCTGTGGTTTCCAGGGGAGCTGAACTGCGGTGCGGGTGGAGAGAGTCTCTGAGTCTTTGGTGTAGGAGAGGTGGAACAGGTAAGGTGGAACAGGTAAGTCTTCAGTGTCCGTTTAAAGGTGTCAATGGATTCTGCCTCTATGATGTGATCTCACACCTTTTCCGTCTCGGTATCTGGCGTTATGCTATTGGATTTTGTGCTTTTGTGCTTTTGGATTTTAACTGTGCAGTGTCCTTAGGTATCATGGAAGACACTTGTAATAAAATGTATTATTATTATTATTATTATTATTATTATTATTATTATTGTTACTGCTATTATGATTGTATGATGATGAAGTCCTCACCCGTATGTCAACCCTCACCTGGGCTTTGTGCTCCAGCAATGCTGCCAGTGCTCCTCCCTTCTCCTCCTCGCTGCCATGCATGGCATCCGCTCGGTCCAACAGGGCTCTCAGCTCCTCCGACTCCTCCTCATGGCCCTCCCGCTCCTCCTCGGCCTCCTCGCGCTCCCCCCTCTCCTCCTCCTCCTCCTCCTCCTCAGAGTCGGTCATGGCCGTCATGTAGCTGATACACAGACAGGAGGTGTGAGAGGTATGAGAGGTGTAGAGGTGGAGAGGTGTAGAGGTGTAGGGGTGTAGAGGTGTAGGGGTGTAGGGGTGTAGAGGTGTAGAGGTGTAGAGGTGTAGGTGTAGAGGTGTAGAGGTGTAGAGGGGTAGAGGTGTGAGAGGTGTAGAGGTGTAGAGGTGTGAGAGGTGTAGAGGTGTGAGATGTGTGAGAGGTGTAGAGGTGTGAGAGGTGTAGAAGTGTAGAGGTGTAGAGGTGTAGAGGTGTGAGAGGTGTAGAGGTGTAGAGGTGTGAGAGGTGTAGAGGTGTAGAGGTGTGAGAGGTGTAGAAGTGTAGAGGTGTAGAGGTGTAGGTGTGAGAGGTGTAGAGGTGTGAGAGGTGTAGAGGTGTAGAGGTGTAGAGGTGTGAGATGTGTGAGAGGTGTAGAGGTGTAGGTGTGAGAGGTGTAGAGGTGTGAGAGGTGTAGAGGTGTAGAGGTGTAGAGTTGTAGGTGTGAGAGGTGTAGAGGTGTGAGAGGTGTAGAGGTGTAGAGGTGTAGGTGTGAGAGGTGTAGAGGTGTAGAGGTGTAGAGGTGTAGGTGTGAGAGGTGTAGAGGTGTGAGAGGTGTAGAGGTGTAGAGGTGTGAGAGGCGGAGAGGTGTGAGATGTGTGAGAGGTGTAGAGGTGTGAGAGGTGTAGAGGTGTAGTGGTGTAGAGGTGTAGAGGTGTGAGAGGTGTAGAGGTGTAGAGCGGTGTGAGAGGTGTAGAGGTGTGAGAGGTGTAGAGGTGTGAGATGTGTAGAGGTGTAGAGGTGTGAGAGGTGTAGAGGTGTGAGAGGTGTAGTGGTGTAGAGGTGTAGAGGTGTGAGAGGTGTAGTGGTGTAGAGGTGTAGGTGTGTGAGAGGTGTAGAGGTGTAGAGGGGTAGAGGTGTGAGAGGTGTAGAGGTGTAGAGGGGTAGAGGTGTAGAGGTGTGAGAGGTGTAGAGGTGTAGAGGTGTGAGAGGTGTAGTGGTGTAGAGGTGTAGGTGTGTGAGAGGTGTAGAGGTGTAGAGGGGTAGAGGTGTGAGAGGTGTAGAGGTGTGAGATGTGTAGAGGTGTAGAGGTGTAGAGGTGTGAGAGGTGTAGAGGTGTGAGAGGTGTAGAGGTGTGAGAGGTGTAGTGGTGTAGAGGTGTAGAGGTGTGAGAGGTGTGAGAGGTGTAGAGGTGTAGAGGGGTAGAGGTGTGAGAGGTGTAGAGGTGTAGAGGTGTAGAGGTGTGAGAGGTATGAGAGGTGTAGAGGTGTGAGAGGTGTAGAGGTGTAGAGGTGTAGTGGTGTGAGAGGTGTAGAGGTGTGAGAGGTGTAGAGGTGTAGGTGTGAGAGATGTAGAGGTGTAGAGGTGTAGAGGTGTGAGAGGTGTAGAGGTGTAGGTGTGAGAGGTGTAGAGGTGTGAGAGGTGTAGAGGTGTAGAGGTGTAGAGGTGTGAGAGGTGTAGAGGTGTGAGATGTGTGAGAGGTGTAGGTGTGAGAGGTGTAGAGGTGTGAGAGGTGTAGAGGTGTGAGAGGTGTAGAGGTGTAGAGGTGTGAGAGGCGGAGAGGTGTAGAGGTGTGAGAGGTGTAGAGGTGTAGAGGTGTAGAGAGGTGTAGAGGTGTAGAGGTGTAGAGGTGTGAGAGGTGTAGAGGTGTAGAGGTGTGAGAGGTGTAGTGGTGTAGAGGTGTAGGTGTGTGAGAGGTGTAGAGGTGTAGAGGGGTAGAGGTGTGAGAGGTGTAGAGGTGTGAGATGTGTAGAGGTGTAGAGGTGTAGAGGTGTGAGAGGTGTAGAGGTGTGAGAGGTGTAGAGGTGTAGAGGTGTGAGAGGTGTAGTGGTGTAGAGGTGTAGAGGTGTGAGAGGTGTGAGAGGTGTAGAGGTGTGAGAGGTGTAGAGGTGTAGGTGTGAGAGGTGTAGAGGTGTAGAGGTGTAGAGGTGTGAGAGGTGTAGAGGTGTAGGTGTGAGAGGTGTAGAGGTGTGAGAGGTGTAGAGGTGTAGAGGTGTAGAGGTGTGAGAGGTGTAGAGGTGTGAGATGTGTGAGAGGTGTAGGTGTGAGAGGTGTAGAGGTGTGAGAGGTGTAGAGGTGTGAGAGGTGTAGAGGTGTGAGAGGTGTAGAGGTGTAGGTGTGAGAGGTGTAGAGGTGTAGAGGTGTAGAGGTGTGAGAGGTGTAGAGGTGTAGGTGTGAGAGGTGTAGAGGTGTGAGAGGTGTAGAGGTGTGAGAGGTGTAGAGGTGTAGAGGTGTAGTGGTGTGAGAGGTGTAGAGGTGTGAGAGGTGTAGAGGTGTAGGTGTGAGAGGTGTAGAGGTGTAGAGGTGTAGAGGTGTGAGAGGTGTAGAGGTGTAGGTGTGAGAGGTGTAGAGGTGTAGGTGTGAGAGGTGTAGAGGTGTGAGAGGTGTAGAGGGGTAGAGGTGTGAGAGGTGTAGAGGTCTAGAGGTGTAGAGAGGTGTAGAGGTGTAGAGGTGTAGAGAGGTGTAGAGGTGTAGAGGGGTAGAGGTGTGAGAGGTGTAGAGGTGTAGAGGTGTGAGAGGCGGAGAGGTGTAGAGGTGTGAGAGGTGTAGAGGTGTAGAGAGGTGTAGAGGTGTAGAGGGGTAGAGGTGTGAGAGGTGTAGAGGTGTAGAGGTGTGAGAGGTGTAGAGGTGTAGAGGTGTAGAGAGGTGTAGAGGGGTAGAGGTGTGAGAGTGTAGAGGTGTAGAGGTGTAGAGGTGTGAGAGGTGTAGAGGTGTAGAGGTGTAGTGGTGTAGAGGTGTGAGAGGTGTAGAGGTGTAGAGAGGTGTAGAGGGGTAGAGGTGTGAGAGGTGTAGAGGTGTAGAGGTGTGAGAGGTGTAGAGGTGTAGAGGTGTGAGAGGCGGAGAGGTGTAGAGGTGTAGAGGTGTGAGAGGTGTAGAGGTGTAGAGGTGTAGGTGTGAGAGGTGTAGAGGTGTGAGAGGTGTGAGAGGTGTAGAGGTGTAGAGGTGTGAGAGGTGTAGAGGTGTAGGTGTGAGAGGTGTAGAGGTGTAGAGGTGTAGAGGTGTGAGAGGTGTAGAGGTGTAGAGGTGTGAGAGGTGTAGAGGTGTAGGTGTGAGAGGTGTAGAGGTGTGAGAGGTGTAGAGGTGTAGGTGTGAGAGGTGTGAGAGGTGTAGAGGTGTGAGAGGTGGAGAGGTGTAGAGGGGTAGAGGTGTGAGAGGTGTAGAGGTGTAGAGGTGTGAGAGGTGTAGAGGTGTGAGAGGTGTAGAGGTGTGAGAGGTGTGAGAGGTGTAGAGGTGTAGAGGTGTAGAGAGCAGCGATGGTAAATGGGCCACAGAGGCAAACAGAAACAGTAGGTCATGTGGACGCACTAGAGTGTGTGTGTGTGTGTGTGTGCGTGCGCATGTATGCCTGGGCATCTACTAAGGGCTCATTCACACCGCCTTGAGCGTATTCAGCGCGTAGGCGTATTCAGCGCGTGGGCGTATTCTGAGCGTATGACCATTCACACCGGACATGTCAGCGTATTCAGCGCGGGAGCGGGAAGCCCCGTCTTTAAATGCACTTGGCCATTGTCTTTAGGTGCGTAGCCATGTTTCCCTTTGTACAGGGTTTCAGTTACAGTCCCTGGAGAAGTGTGGGGGTTAGATGCTCAAGGGCATCTCAACCATGGGTAGGGTGGGATTCGAACCAGCAACCTTCCGATTGCAAGACCAACTCCCTAACCGCTAGGCCACAGCTGTCCCAGTTTAAATGTTGTTTAGAAAGCAGCACTGCACCTATAGTGCAACTTGACACTTTGATAAGGCCAGTGGAATATTTGACATCGTTCTATATCATGTAGGCTGATTATTGTCAAAGCCTTTATTCACTCCCGGTACAAGAAAAGCGAACGCGTTTTAACCCCTTCTATAAAGTTATGATTACTCTACCTCTTTGCCAACAGTCACTTTGCCTACATCGGGTAAATAAATTATTAAATGTAGTGACTTATGGACCTCAGTTTTGCCTAGTGGCTTGTTGACTAGATTTATCAAACCAAGTAGGAAACACTGAATGACAAGAACGAGGTTACTATTTTTTTATAGCTCGAGTGGTCGACAGAAGACCGATTGAGGCTCTTCTTGCATTAAGAATACTCCGCCGAAGAAATCTAAAGCGATATCTTGCTTCTTCCTATTAAGAACATAAAAGCTCCACCACTATTACCTACAACATGTTTGACTGGACAGCGTGACAACTTCAAAGGTATTTCAGTTTGTGTGTTTATGTAGGATAGTCAATGCCCTTGTAGTGCAGATCTGATATGATAACCCCAATATTGATAGCTTTCCAGCGTACGCTCAGAATACGCTCAGAACACGGTTGCGGTGGGAATGGTCTCATCTGCTAACGTGCATTCTAAATGAATACGGACAGAATACGCTCAGAATACGCCTACGCGCTGAATATGCAGAGAGTTTGGTGTGAATGGGCCCTAAGACTAGCTATATGCCACAGTGCCAAACTTGTGGCATTTTACATAGTGCACACGTACACAGTGTGCTAAGCACACTGACAGACATGCTAACATGCTAACACCATCAGCCTCCACTTCAGTACAGTGGAGCTTATGGCTCACTTTCATCCACCTAGTACACACACACACCTTAACACACAGTAAAGCATGTGTGCACACACACTTGCACATTATGCACACACACATATACACACTAACACAAACTAAGCATTCACATGCACCCACCTCAACACACAGTAAGCTATGTGTGCGCACACACACCCTTGCATGAATGTACACACACACTAACACAAACTAAAACATGCACACACACACACACACACACACAAATTAAAGTGCAGGTGTCAAACAGTCCTGGAGATGTACCATCCAGCTGCATTTAGCCACAACCCACATCATAACACTGCCAAGTCAACAAATCGCAACTGGCTCAACATTTATGTGATCTTCACATGCCAGGCTCATCAGGCCCCTCCTCTCACACTAAGAATTGTAAACAGTAATTTCTACCACTTCCCGCCTCTGTGTGTGTGTGTGCGTGTGTGTGTGTGACTGTGTGCGTGTGTGTGTATGTGCGTGTGTGCGTGTGCGTGTGTGTGCGCATGTGTGGTGTGTGTGTGTGTGAGTGTGTGTGTGTGTGAGTGTGTGAGTGTGTGCATGTGTGTGTGTGTGTGTGTCAGTCATGCCACGACACGAATCACCCCCATTAAATGTCTGATGCTTTTTCTTTCTTAAATACTTCATGAGTTCCTTTTCAAAACAGAAAGTTCCCCCACTCCACCCCACCACTTTACCCAACTGTGTGTGTGTGTATGAGTATGTATAAGTGTGTATGAGTGTGTATGGGTGTGTGGGTGTGTATGAGTGTGTATGGGTGTGTATAAGTGTGTATGAGTGTGTATGGGTGTGTGGGTGTGTATGAGTGTGTATGGGTGTGTATGAGTGTGTATGAGTGTGTATGGGTGTGTGTGGGTGTGTATGGGTGTGTATGGGTGTGTATGAGTGTGTATGAGTGTGTATGAGTGTGTATGGGTGTGTATGGGTGTGTGGGTGTGTATGAGTGTGTATGAGTGTGTATGTGTGTGTATGGGTGTGTGGGTGTGTATGGGTGTGCATGAGTGTGCATGAGTGTGTATGTCTGTGTATGTGTATGCATGAGTGTGTGTGAGTGTATATGTGTGTGTATATGTGTGTGTATGAGTGTGCATGAGTGTGTATGAGTGTATATGCGTGCGTATGGGTGTGTATGTGTATGCATGAGTGTGTATGAGTGTGTATATGTGTGTATGGATGTGCATGAGTGTATATGTGTGTATATGTGTGTGTATGAGTGTATGTGTGTGTGTATGTGTGGGCATGAGTGTGTATGTCTGTGTATGTGTATGCATGAGTGTGTGTGAGTGTATAAGAGTCAGTTTGCTACTGTATAAGAGTCAGTTTGCTACTGTATTCATCTGCTCCGGCACCGCTGGACTGCAAGAAATGTTGTCCTGTAACAACCCTGCTAAACTGTAAAGCACTTTGAGCTGCATCTTGCATGTATGAACTGTGCTATACAAGTAAAGCGTATTATTATTATTATTATTATTATTATTGTAGGTACAATCACAAAGAGACTACACTACCCATGGTTCCCCTGGCCACACCTCAGGTGATAAGCCCTTCTCACATTTCACACCCTTCCTTCAAAACCCCTGGCGCGCTACAGCTCCTTCTCTCTGTCGGTGGACCATCGGGTCACACAGACGTAAAGAGATGCACCCTCTCTCTCTGTCGGTGGATCCTCGGGTCACACAGACGTAAAGAGAGGCACCCTCTCTGTCTCGCAGACCAGGCAAATGGCAGCAGACCTGGGGAGACACTCTCCCTCTACTGCAGGCCATCGGGCCTAGCAGACCACAAAGGAACTCGTCAACATGCGCAGCTAAGTAGACAACAATGGACCAGAAGGTCAGAAGTACTTTAACTCGAGTACGTTTTACTGGAAAGGCGACCGGATTCCCTTTCCCCAGTTCTGTAGCCGCGATTACAGGGCGACCGGATTCCCCTTTTAGGCTACATTTGTTGAGTTTGATGAAACGAACTACTCCTAATCCACAGGATTCCCAGCATGACGCTGAGGGAGTACAGTTTCTGTAAATGTCTAATGCGCGACGAACCATAGTAGGAAACCTCTTAATCGAGCACTCGGTTCCCAGCTATAAGCTGAGAGAGGATTCTCCTACGGCAGTCAAAAGGACTCTTCTTCCCTCGGATCACCGCTGATCGACGACCTCGCCACGGATCCTCCAGCACCCAAGGGAGGACTGGAGCAACTCCACCCGAGACAAAGGACACGCTCAAGCAACATTTGCGTAAGGCACTTGGGCATAGTTAGAATATTGCTTAGCACAGCAAGAATGTTTAAACTTATGTCTGATGTAAACATGCACACTGTTTTCATATAGACTTTGAGTTGACCACTTGTTATGTTCTTTTATTCGCTACTTTGATAGACAGATCATGCATGCTCTCTCTCTCTCCCCCTTCTTACTAACCCTGATCTAATGCCCTGCATTGATATCTGGTTAAGGGGAATGTTTAGCTAACAATAGCCTAGCCTATTGTTTCAAAGCGATTTAATCATTTGCCACGTGCACACCCCCGCTCTCCTGTGATCAGGCAAAAGGCCTATCTCACATACCAAATGGGGGGTGGGGAGCCGTGACCCCCTCCTTATCTCTCTCCTCTCTCACTCACACACACACACACACCACCTTATTGCCTTGCATAGACACACACACACACACACACACATACATCACTACCTGTAGGATTAGTTCACACCTGTAGTTGTTAGTTAATAAACTAAACCTTTTGAAATAAACTGTGTCTTGTCTGTTACTGCAACAAATACTCTGAGAGCCACTGCCAAGAAAGATCCTCACTCACCTTCAAGACTAATGAGACTGATATGAGACTGATTTTAATGAGACTGATATGAGACTGATACAATCACAGGTCCAGTGAAATTAGCAAGGTAGATATTTATGTGTGTTTTCAGACAATCTGTATTATTGTGATATTAACTATCACCAAATACTAAGTAGCTGATATCAGTAACCAAGAGAGAATTCTTTTCAGGAAACAATTTCTGTTGCCATAGCCACCTACAGAAAGTCAACACATTTTAAGAGAGTAATTACCAATTAAAGAAGTAAAATTAAGATTGGTTATCACCCAAGTGTTTGTGTAAGCCACAGGTTAAGCAGCTCTTGCCTGTGCATCATTCAAGTGTTGCTTTAACCCCTTATTTGCCTTGCGACCCGACCCCCGCACCTCCAGTTGTGCTTAAATAAACAAGCAGGATGAGTCGTAAAAGCTCACATGCCTTAGAAGGCGAGGACAATGTCCACTCTGATAAAGAGAATGTTGAGCTTGTTAAGCTTATCTCAAATCTCCTTAGAATAGACACTAAAGCAGAATTTGAGCAACTGAAGGAGTGTCGATCAGAAATAGACAGCATAATGCAATACATCAATAAAACTGCCAACATCCAGGAAGTAATTGGTAGGCTGTTCCTGCATCACTCCCAGGAATCCCACCTGGAGATAGAA
Source organism: Coilia nasus (assembly GCA_027475355.1). Classification (NCBI taxonomy): domain Eukaryota; kingdom Metazoa; phylum Chordata; class Actinopteri; order Clupeiformes; family Engraulidae; genus Coilia; species Coilia nasus. The sequence goes on from CM050204.1 coordinate 34,939,054, forward strand.
ATCCTTCGCAAGGAAAACACAGCGCTAAAAGCTAGCCTTCATAGTTTAGATGCAGCTAACCAAACCTTGCGTAATGAACTACAGTTAACTAATGACTTGATACAGAAGTATGTTAACAGACACCAGCTAGATCTAGCAAGATCTGAGCAAGAAATTGCTGTTGACCAGGCCCTTAAAAAGAGCCGTGAGATACGTGCCAGGGCCCAGGCGATGCTTAAAGCATCCCCCACACAAGTGGAGACAAAAGCACAGCTGGATACCAAGGAACAGGCCCTGCCTGATCACTACATTAAGGCCCCGTCCACACGACAACGTTCCTGGATTTTTTTCTTGCCGGGTAAGAAAAAAAGTCGCGTCCACACGACAACGGAGCAGGAAATATTCGCGTCCACACGACAACGGTACAACGAGTGAAAACGATGTAATACATATGCCACACCTACATGTGGCGCTGTGAAGATACAGCCAGACACACCAAAACGACACACAGCGCATGCGATAAATACTTCCTCTTCCGCTTGCTCAGTACAAACACAATAACAAGAAGACGATGGCGAACGGACGTGCGAAAATCGAGTGTCTTGTGTGGACTGACGACGAAGTGGAATTACTTCTTCGAGTGACTCTGGATTATAAAACTGTTAAATATCAGGAAAATGTTGACTGGGAGACATGTCAGACTAAATATACGGACATATTGTTGGCTTTTCGTCAACAGTACACCTCAACAGACATGGCTGCAGGGAAGGACTTCCCTCACGACCCAAGTACTATTACCAAGGTACAGATCGCAGCAAAACTTAAGGCAGTCAGGAACAAATACCGACATGCTGTAGACGCGGGGCGTCGGAGTGGCCACGGACGTGTGGTCCTCATATTTTTTGAACTCTGTACCGAAATCTGGGGTGGATCGCCAGCTACGACGGCCCTTCCATCTGGCTTCGAAACCGGAGATCTGTTGGACAACCAATCTACATCCACCAACTCGCCGAACTCACCGGGTTGTTCTGGTTCCCCTCAAAGAAGTGATTGTCTGTCTCCTGCAGTGGTCAAGGAACGGAGGGATTTACTTCAGGTGGGTTTGATCACGGTTCCAGTCTAGAATAGCTGTTTGCAATGAGCTGTCTGCTAGGTTACATCAGAGATAGCTAGCATGCTGTAAAGGTGTTTTAGCTCAGTTACAACGACACGTGTTCTTTCTTTTGGCCTGTTGTTCATGTTGCTTAACGTGGTGTTTGTTATGAGGTGATGTTACATTCTAAAAGTTGTTCACTGTGTTCACATAGGCAAGACTCAACAACCACAGAGGGGACAGACTCAAGCGAAAGGCCCCAACGGACCCTGCAGTGCTTGAGGATCTGCGACTAAAGCAGAGAATGGTGGAGATCATGGAGGAGGAGGGGAAGAAATACAGCAAGAACATGGAGACAACGAGCAAGAACATGTCAGAACTCATACACACCATCAGGGAAGGTTTTGCCCTGTTAAAGACTATGGTAGACAGGCAGCAATATCAGATGCCAGGCCCTGCTATAGTGGCTTATGGTCAACCTGGCACAAGCATGTACCCAAACATGCATGGACCTATACCCTCCGTAACGCCATCTTACTTGCACACACCACTTCATCCTGCACACACACAAAGACGCACACCTTCACGTTCCACCCCATCTGGCCCACCCCCTCCCCGCGCCTTTTCTTACAGAAGAGCTCTGCTGCAGGAGGATGACGACGAGGAGACATTGTGAACATTGTTCTTCACCTAGTTGTACAGTTGATTGTAACAGATTGTAATATAGTTGTGTTTCTTCTGTAAGTAGCTGTAGTATGTGTGTAAGTTTGTTTTTTTGAAGATTTTTACTATTTCATGGGTACTTAATACTGCCTTTTTGCACTGTGTACTTTGACACTTTTTGCACTGCACATTTTGAAACAGCATTTTGTACTGCACATTTTGTAAAATAAAACAGAGACAAGAAATGGTTGCGCTTACTGTTTATTTACAGCACCCACACAATCCTCACATTTTCAACAAAAGCTATATACAGATGTGACGAGCAAAGTTCAAGGGTCAAGGAACTTTGTGACCACTCTCCTGACCCTCCTCCCCTCTGTCTCATTACAGTCAGTCAGGTAATTGTTGATCTCTCCGGAAGGCTGTATCTCCTGGTCACATTGTAGGGCACTCATCACAGACTGTTCGTCCATAGTCTCCTTACTTGCCTCACAGTAGTTGTGGAGAACAAAGCAGGCGTAAATTACGTCTGGCAAGTCATTCAGGTTAATGTCCATTGGCCTTTTCAGGGCTGCAAATCTAGCTTTCAGCCGACCAAAAGCACACTCAATTACCATACGTGACCTACACAAACATAACCCAAAGTACTGTTCTTGAGGTGTGGCGCCACCGTTTGCATATTCCTTCATCAGGAAAGGCATCAATGGGTAGGCTGGGTCACCCAACAGAAATATGGGTATGGGCTCCTCATCCTCCACTATACGCTTTTTCAATGCTGGGATGGTTCCATTTTTAAAGTATGAGTTCAGCTTTGAATTGGCAAACATTCGAGCGTCATGTGTACTGCCAGGCCACTTTACAACTACATCCATAAATCTGTACTTGTAGTCACATACTGCTTGTATATTTAGGGAATGTCTACCCTTTCTGTTGATGTAGTCCATAGTGTTGGAGGATGGTTGCTTTATTTCAACGTGGGTCCCGTCGACCGCTCCCAAACACTGTGGCATGCCATGTACACGACGAAAGCCTGAAACAAGCTCCTCTGCCTCGGGTTCCGTGAAAGGTAGCTTGATGTATTTCGGACCGAGATGGACAGCAATGGCTTTGCATGTCTGCCTCACGATGGCGGAGACAGCCTGCCGCGACAGTCCGAAGGCGTTAGCTGTCTTCCGTAGCCTTCCCTCGTCACTCAGGTAGTAGAGCGTACAGGCAACCTTCTTTAACGTGCCGACTGCTTCTCTCATATTGGTAGTTTGGCCTTCGATATGAGGGCACAGTTCTTCACTCAGGGCCACAAGAGAAGCTCTAGACATTCGAAAATTCGCTCTCCATTCATCATCCACAACAATGCCATTAACGAAGTTGTCCCACCAGCAACTGGTTCTCCCAGGTCTCACCCAAAATCTTCTTCTGGTGACCCTTCTAGTTGTTCTCTGTGGTGGATTTGCACAAATCCTACGCGCGTAATTGTAGATTTGTCTCCGGCGGTCTTCCATACCACGAAGCTGGGAGTGGTATCTCTCCAATAGTCCTAATAAATTTAGAAGTATGTGCAGCACAAACACAGCTCCGTTTTCTGCCATTGTTGTTGTTACTGGTTGTTGTGTGCGGTGTTTCTTGCTGGCAGTTCTGGTCACGTGACGGTGATGCGGCGGCGGCGACGTCATCGTTTTCAAAAGGATGCGTTTTGCCTGTCCACACGAGAACGAAACGGTGGCGTTGTCAGACTTTCTCACTTTGGAAGCCGTTCTCAAAAGTTATCGTTTTCGGTCACCCAAAACGCCGGCGCCGTGTGGACGGAAGGCCAAAACGCAAACAAACTTTACCGTTTTCACCCGAAAACGTTGTCGTGTGGACGGGCCCTAAGTATTCCAGGGACCAACACCTATCTCCCTGCTTAACTAAACAAACATGCTGTGACATAAACCCCCCTCATAGTTCAGATGGAGTTAGCTCACACCCAGTGGCACCTGGACAGCTCCTAAAGCCCCAAGGTACTGAGAAACACAAGAGGTCACAAGGTCACTCCAGGACCATGCGCCAGGAAACCTCATCCTCTGAAGAATATGGGGAGAGGCTTCACCCTCTAGGACAACCATATTCAAGTAGCTCAGAAAGTGATCACACCGGGAAGCTAGTGAAGACACACAGAGACCGCTTCCCCACCCCTCGCATACACTATCTTGACTCCCTTGCAAAGGACATTGAATGCTTTGACCCTGATAGCTGCAATGGTAACATTGACAATTACTTTGATATGATTGATGACCATCTTTCTGACTTGCCTCATGCTACCACACGTGAGAAACTCAAATTAATTTGGAAGTCAACCAGTAAGAGTGTTCACGATTTTATCAAAACTCAGCCATCTTACATTCGTGATAGTTACTCGAGACTAAGAAAGGTCCTGATTGAGGAATACTCCTCATATGTTGATGAAACATCAGCTTTCATTAGTGCCTTTCAGATCCGGCATAAGAGAACAGAATCCCCTCGCGAATATTATCACCGGATACAGAACGCATACTTCCAGGGCAGAAACACACCAGGCCTGGAAGAAGACACTATTACACTATTAGACACGTACATTATTATTATTATGTGTGTATATGTGTGTGTATGTGTATGCATGAGTGTGTATGAGTGTGTATGTGTGTGTATGAGTGTGTATGTGTGTGTATGGGTGTGCATGAGTGTATATGTGTGTGTATGGGTGTGCATGAGTGTATATGTGTGTGTATGGGTGTGTATGTGTGTGTATGAGTGTATATGTGTGTGTATGTGTGTGTATGAGTGTATATGTGTGTGTATGAGTGTATATGTGTGTGTATGGGTGTGTATGTGTGTGTATGGGTGTGTATGTGTATGCATGAGTGTGTATGAGTGTATATGTGTGTGTATGTGTGTGTATGAGTGTATATGTGTGTGTATATGTGTGTGTGTGAGTGTATATGTGTGTGTATGGGTGTGTATGTGTGTGTATGGGTGTGTATGTGTATGCATGAGTGTGTATGAGTGTATATGTGTGTGTATGTGTGTGTATGAGTGTATATGTGTGTGTATATGTGTGTGTATGAGTGTATATGTGTGTGTATGGGTGTGTATGTGTGTGTATGGGTGTGTATGTGTATGCATGAGTGTGTATGAGTGTATATGTGTGTGTATGGGTGTGTGTGAGTGTATATGTGTGTGTATGAGTGTGTATGTGTGTGTATATGTGTGTTTATGTGTGTGTATGTGTGTGTATATGTGTGTTTATGTGTGTGTATGTGTGTGTATATGTGTGTTTATGTGTGTGTATGTGTGTGTATATGTGTGTTTATGTGTGTGTATGTGTGTGTGTGAGTGTATATGTGTGTGTATGAGTGTGTATGTGTGTGTATATGTGTGTTTATGTGTGTGTATATGTGTGTATATGTGTGTTTATGTGTGTGTATGTGTGTGTATATGTGTGTTTATGTGTGTGTATGTGTGTGTATATGTGTGTTTATGTGTGTGTATGTGTGTGTATATGTGTGTTTATGTGTGTGTATGTGTGTGTATATGTGTGTTTATGTGTGTGTATGGGTGTGTGTGAGTGTATATGTGTGTGTATGAGTGTGTATGTGTGTGTATATGTGTGTTTATGTGTGTGTATGTGTGTGTATATGTGTGTTTATGTGTGTGTATGTGTGTGTATATGTGTGTGTATGAGTGTGTATGTGTGTGTATGTGTGTGTTTATGTGTGTGTATATGTGTGTGTATGAGTGTGTATGTGTGTGTATATGTGTGTTTATGTGTGTGTATGTGTGTGTATATGTGTGTTTATGTGTGTGTATGTGTGTGTATGAGTGTATATGTGTGTGTATATGTGTGTGTATGAGTGTATATGTGTGTGTATGGGTGTGTGTGAGTGTATATGTGTGTGTATGAGTGTATATGTGTGTGTATATGTGTGTTTATGTGTGTGTATGTGTGTGTATATGTGTGTTTATGTGTGTGTATGGGTGTGTATGAGTGTGTATGAGTGTATATGTGTGTGTATATGTGTGTTTATGTGTGTGTGTGTGTGTATATGTGTGTTTATGTGTGTGTATGAGTGTATATGCATAAGTGTGCATTGGGCTGCAGGAAAGAGAGAGCTCGGCGCTACAGAAACGACAGCAGAGAGAGAAAGAGAGACAGACAGACATAGAGATAGAGAGAGAGAGAGAGAGAGAAAGACATAGAGAGAGAGAGAGAGAGAGAGACAGACAGACATAGAGAGAGAGAGAGAGAGAGAGACAGACAGACATAGAGATAGAGAGAGAGAGAGACAGACATAGAGAGAGAGAGAGAGAGAGAGACAGACAGACATAGAGATAGAGAGAGAGAGAGAGACAGACAGACATAGAGATAGAGAGAGAGAGAGAGACAGACAGACATAGAGAGAGAGAGAGAGAGAGAGACAGACAGACATAGAGATAGAGAGAGAGAGAGAGAGAGACAGACATAGAGAGAGAGAGAGAGACAGACAGACAGACATAGAGAGAGAGAGAGAGGCAGAGAGAGACAGACATAGAGATAGAGAGAGAGAGAGAGAGACAGACATAGAGAGAGAGAGAGAGAGAGAGAGACAGACAGACAGACATAGAGAGAGAGAGAGAGGCAGAGAGACGTAGAGAGAGAGACAGAGAGAGAGAGAGGGAGAGAGAGGGAAGGAGAGAGAGAGAGGCAGAGAGACAGACATAGAGAGAGAGAGAGAGAGACAGACAGACATAGAGAGACAGAGAGAGAGAGACAGACAGATGTAGAGAGAGAGACAGAGAGAGAGAGGGAGAGAGAGGGAAGGAGAGAGAGAGAGAGAAAGAGAGACAGACAGACATAGAGAGAGAGAGAGACAGAGAGAGACAGACATAGAGAGAGAGAGAGAGAGAGAGAGAGAGAGACAGACATAGAGAGAGAGACAGAGAGAGAGAGATGATGGAGGAGTGGAAGACATGAAAGGCCTTCATTAAGTGCTGGCAGCAAGATGTGCTCACGTCATCTGCGGTGGGAATGACGGAATGGGTGGGCGGAGGGTGTGTGTGTGTGTGTGTGTGTGTGTGTGTGTGTGTGTATGTGTGTGCGTGTGTGGATTTGTGTAGTGTGTGTGTGTCTATGTGTATGCGTATGTTTGTGTGTGTGCGTGCGGGCGTTTGTTCGGGATTGTGTAGTGTGTATGTGTATGTGTGTTTATGTGTGTGTGTGTGTGTGGGGGGGGGGGGGGGGGGGTGGGACTCGGAGCTGTTTGGGATGTGTTGCTGCCGGTAAAGAGCTTAGCACCTTTGGTTACTGATGTACTAAACATGCACACGTGTGCTTGCCCACACTCGCACACTCACACACACACACACTCAACACACACACACACACACACACAGTCCCAGAGGAACACAGACGTACACATAAAAACATATGCAATCTGAGCACACACACACACACACACACACGTGCACTACACCCACGGCCACATGATCTGCTGCACCTGCGTGCGACTGATTGACACCTCAGCCATCACTCCCCATCAGGCTGTGCAAAATATCACTACCATTTCACTCATTTTTTAAAAGAGAGAGAGAGTGTATGTGTGTGTGCACGCTTGTGTCTGTGTTTGTGTGGGTTTTGCATTGCTATACATGTGGGGACCAAAGTTCCCCTGTAAGATAGGAAACTCAGACAAAATGAGGTCCCTGCTAATCTAACAGTGTTTTTGTTCGCTATTTTGTTGCTAATGACCTAAACTAAAAGTGCAAAAACACTGCTTTACTGACAGGTTAGGGACAGGTTTGGATTGGGCACAGTTTAACATTCTTTAGTTGTATTATAAAGGGAACCAACTGGAGGTCCTCATAAGGATAGCAATGCAAACATTTGTGTGTGTATGTGTTTAAGGCCACCACCACACTACAAGGAAAACGTTACGATTTTCGCTCCGTTTTGACCCTTCCGACAATCGGGGGTGCCGTTACCATGACAGCTTAATCGGGGCCGAGAAACGGGCCTGATCGCCAGGTCTGGCCGAGCGTTCTAAGATAGAATCCTAGCCGTTCCAAAAGTGCCCGATCGCAAAATCGGATGTAGGCCTATATCAAACATGTTTGATATTTCAGGCTGGACATAGAACGCCGACCGAGAGTGAGAGACGTTCTATTTCATATTTTAACTGAATTTCAAACAAGAAGACGCATTTGGCTTTATCTCTCAACATATTAATGTCACTGGCCGCCAGGTTTCCTTTCTTTCTTAGCGCTAAGATCTTCTGATCTGCGTTTGAGAAACCAGGCCCTTGTCTGTCTGTATGATCATATTGTTTTAATTCATTGGCACCTGCAGATGTACACCTGTATGTATGTAGGCTACTGTGCATACAATTTGGCTACGGGGAGGCAGGCAACACGTAATTTACCTTACCGAAACATTAATGCAGATTAAGATACATCGCCTTAAAATAGATGAGCTGTATGTTTTCCTCTTGCCATGTGCGAGTCCCTCACTCTCAACTAACAGCAACAGTCAGCAGGTGATTTGCAATTTGGCATCGCTAATTTTGTCCCCACCGCTCTAAAGAAAAGAAAAATACCACTCCTTTTAATACATTACAAAACCTCCCTGTCTTATGGGAAGTATAGGCTAATTAAACTGATAGCCTGACCACCTAAGTCGTGTATAGGTCCCTGCTTGCTCAAGTGCAGTTACGGAATAGCGTTAAAATCCTTTTCTTTCGCGTTGAATCTGCGGCGACTGCGCTGTAAACATATTATGTGTATATTTTAGCGATGTGTGTATTGTTATTTACGGGATTTTGAGAGTAATTTACAAATGATAACTGTTTCTCGCTGATTAACTGCTGAGGTAAGGCGATAGGCTACCTTTAAGACGACCCTGGAAGTCCTCTCTAAAATCACGTAGTCTGAACTTGTCATAAAAGTTTATCATCAAGTTTAACAATTTTTTTGACGGTGTGAGCATAATATGTTGCAACAGAACCTCAACAGGCCAAAAATGATTTGTCTTTGTACATGACATAAAAGAAGGTCAGTAGCATAGCTGCCTGTACTGACACCGCTCATAGAATGAAGCGGCAGTCGGGCACGATTGTCGTGTAGTGTGTGGTGTTCCTCTGTACGTTCGAATCTTCTGCGATCGGAACGGGACGTTTATCGGATAAGATTCTCTTTATGTGTGGGGTGTAGTACCGATTGAAGAATCGGATAAGATTTAAAAATCGTGTAGTGTGGGGTCAGCTTAAGGGGGAAGTGGTAGCCACAGGAACCAGACTGTGTGTTGTGACTGATAATTACTGCAAAAGACTCGTTCCTCTCTGAGCAGGCCTCAGCCAAGCACAGCACTGATCGCCAGAACAGCGATTAGCCAACACGCCAAATTACAGCACTGACTCACTGGGGCACTGCCAACCTGCCACAAGGTTGTGATTTGGGTTAAAGGGTTAGGCTTAGCTCTGGTCTTGCTATTATGGTTGTGATTTGGGTTAAAGGGTTAGGCTTAGCTCTGGTCTTGCTATTATGGTTGTGATTTGGGTTAAAGGGTTAGGCTTAGCTCTGGTCTTGCTATTATGGTTGTGATTTGGGTAAAAGTGTAACTTAGAGTTAGTTTTGTGGCAAGCACAGTGGCAAAGACCATCTGTCAAAAAAATGATTGAATTATTTAATCAAACAATGCAATGCTTGATTTGTGTATTCTAATTATGACCGCCGCTAGCGAAGCTAGCGATAGCGGTCATTATAGTGTTGCCGTGACTTTTTTCCCCTTTTTTTTTTCCCAGCAATTTTCCGTCAACGGTTTCCGGGACACTGGAAGTCAGGGGGACATGAATCTTTGTAGGCATGTAGCCCTAGAACTTCTTCAGCGAATAGAAGCTTTTGGCCCCCAAGGGCCACCCCCCCGCTGTGCCAGTGTCCGTCAAAGAGGGGGAGACCGGCAAAAGTTTCTGCTGAATAACTTAATGAACGTTTCACCCAACGACATGAAATTTTTGTCATATGTCGGTGTCGCAGAGACATATCGACCCAGCCCATAAACATTCACTTGAAACATAGCGCCACCTAGTGATATGGGTAAATGAAAAAATTGGATTTTGAGTTGCCAATATCTTGGACCGAGAAGGAGGAAACTGCGCAAAATACGTCATGCACGATCACCACAAAGACCTCTAACACCACAGCACATGCCATAAAATTTCGTCAATAGGGGGCGCTGTAATTGTACAAAATGTCATTTTGCCTATTATCTAGAGAATGCTAACATTTACAACAATTTTTTTTTTATCGTGAAATCTATTGACCCTCACGCATTGAACGCACTGGTCGACGCCCACTTCCAACGGCCCACTTCCAACGAGAACAATTTCCGTGAAATTTTAACATTGCGAAAACGAATCAGAACGAAATTGTCATAGGCCGTTCATGTGAATCTCACCAAATTTGGTATATGTCATCTACAGACAATGCTGACAAAAAGTTATCAAAGGATTTATCTTAAGATAAACCGTTTCGAAGTTACATGTCAATGAACATTTAACACGTAGCTTAAAATTCTTCAAAAGTCCATATGTTGGCTTTTAATTGCTCAAATTTGGTCAAAGTTGACTTGACATCTCTAAACAACTTTCTTTTCATGTGTACTAAATTTTGTGTAATTTCGTCATAGGGGGCGATGTTTATTGGCGAAACTAGGTGTCAAAAAACAGTTTTTGTTAAATAATTCGTCAACAATTTTGCCCAAGACAACAATTTTGTGTTAGTATGTCGGTGTTACAGAGGTGTATCAGCCCAGCCCATAAACACTCACTTGAAGCACAGCACCACCTAGTGATAAGGGTAAATGCAAAAATTGGGATTTTGAGTTGCTAATATCTGGTGGGAACTGCACAAAATAGGTCATGCATGATCAGCACAAAGACCTCTAACACCACAGCACGTGCCATACAATTTGGTCCATAGGGAATGTTGTAATTGTACAAAATCTCATTTTGCTTCTTCCTTTCACAAATCACTCCTACACACTATACAAACACACACAATGTCATTCATTCAAAACCCACATTCATGCCCACTTCCAGAAAATCATTTCCACACAAATTCTCACCTCACAACACTGCTCTACCACACACTCATCATACCAACAGTTCCCACATTTCAATACACTGCGGCGGTCATACCATGTACCATACCATGAACTCAGCGCACTAAAGACTGTCGAGATGGTTGTGGACTTCAGGAAGCACCCATCACTGCTGCACCCCCTCACAATATCCCACAGCCCAGTATCAAATGTGGACTCTTTCAAGTTTCTGGGATCCATCATCTCTCAGGACCTGAAGTGGGAGTCCAACATCAACGCCATCCTCAAAAAGGCTCAGCAGAGGATGTACTTCCTACGCCAGCTGCGGAAGCATGGCCTACCACAAGAACTGTTGGTGACCTTCTACACAGCTGTAGTAGAATCCATCCTCTGCTCGTCCATCACAGTCTGGTTTGGAGCAGCCACACAACATGACAAACACAGACTACAGCGCACAATTCGGACTGCTAAAAAAATCATCTGTGCCCCCCTGCCCTCCCTCCAGGACTTGTACATTGGGAGGACCAGGAAGCGGGCAGAGAACATAATCAAAGATCCCTCTCACCCTGCACACACCCTCTTTGACCTCCTTCCCTCTGGTAGACGCTACAGATCCCTGCGCACCAAAACTACCAGACACAAAAACAGCTTCTTCCCCACTGCCATCACCCTACTGAACAGCTGAACTACACATGCATACATACATACATGCAAACATGTGTATATGCTTACTGTTATGCCCTTGTATCCCCCCCCCCCCCCCCCAAGCGCTTCTCTTGCACATGACACAAGCAAAGACTTGCCTAGGTGTCCCCTGCCCAGCAACTCAAGACTCT
>CM050204.1:34955709-34995709 GCA_027475355.1 Coilia nasus
AAAACTGATGAGTGCAGCATTTGCGCAGGTCGCTCTTCCTCACTTTTGAAATATATCAACACGCCGTAATCTCTCCATCCCTCTGCCAAAAGCGGCTTTCATTAGCGCGCACTAAGATGAGTGGAGACGCACGGTGGGTTAATAACGTTAATACTGCGGAATGTGCCAACACACGACACACACACACACAGCGGGCCGATGAAGCAACTGTGTCTGTCTCTGGATGTGTCTAAACTGGCAGATGTGTGCCAGCGCAGTCCTGCCGTGTAGTACACTGCGCTCCGATGCTATTTAACGAATGATCTGATAAACCCGTCTGTTTGGCAGCTCTGTGACTAGCCTGGTGCATACGCTGCGGTTATAAGATAAATGACTTAGGGATTGAGTGAATGCTCAGGGGCATTGCTGTCCTTGATTGGGGCACTTTGCGGAGCGGTTGAGGTCTCTACTGTGCTCGAAACCTCAACTTGTCACATCAGCCACAGCTGCCAAGATTTTTGTGTTGTTGCATTTTGTTAGGCTATATCTGAAATGTCCACTTACTATGACCGCCGCAAAAGCGGTCATATTGGAGCTGCCGCAACATTTTTTATTTTTTTTTCCACCGATTTTTCGTCAACGATTCCCGGGACACTGAAACTTGGGGGGACATGAATGTTTGTAGGCATGTAGCCCTAGAAGTTTGTGAGCGAATAACGCCTTTTGGTCCCCCAGGGCCACCCCCCCCGCTGTGCCAGTGTCCGTTAAAGAGGGGGAGACCAGCAAAAGTTTTTGCTGAATAACTCAATGAACGTTTCACTCAACAACATGAAATTTTTGTGATATGTCGGTGTTACAGAGACATATCGACCCTGCCCATAAACGCTCACTTGAAGCATAGCACCACCTAGTGATATGGGTAAATGCAAAAATTGGGATTTTGAGTTGCCAATATCTGGACCGAGAAGGTGGAAACTGCGCAAAATACGTCATGCACGATCACCACAAAGACCTCTAACACCACAGCACATGCCATAAAATTTGGTCCATAGGGGGCGCTGAAATTGTAGAAAATGTCATTTTGCCTATTATCTAGAGAATGCTAATGTTTACAACAATTTTGTTTTTATCGTGAAATCTATTGACCCTCACGGATTGAAAACACTGGTCGACGCCCACTTCCAACGAGAACAATTTCCGTGAAATTTTAACATTGCGAAAACGAATCTGAACGAACTCGTCATAGGCCGTTCATGTGAATCTCACCAAATTTGGTATATGTCATCTACAGACAATGCAGACAAAAAGTTATCAAAGGATTTATCTTGAGATAAACCATTTCGAAGTTACATGTCAATGAACATTTAACACGTAGCTTAAAATTCTTCAAATGTCCATATCTTGCTCAAATTTGGTCAAAGTTGACATGCCAACTCTAAACAGCCCTCTTTTGAGTATCGACCCAGCCCATAAACAGTCACTTGAAGCATAGCACCACCTAGTGATAAGGGTAAATGCAAAAATTGGGATTTTGAATTGCCAATATCTTGGACTAAGAAGTTAGGAACTGCATAAAATATGTCATGCACGATCAACACAAAGACCTCTAAAAGCACAACACATGCCATAAAATTGCGCCCATAGGGGCCGTGGTAATTGTACAAAATCTCATTTTGCCTATTCCTTTCACAAATCACTCCTACACACTATACAAACACACACAATGTCAGTCATTCAAAACCCACATCCATGCCCACTTCAAGGAAATCATTTCCACACAAATTCTCACCTCACAACACTGCTCTACCACACACTCATCATACCAACAGTTCCCATATTTCAATACACTGCGGTGGTCATACCATGTACCGCTATGCGGTATATCTAGTTGTATCTTGGGCTGTTTTTGAGGCTGCACGGATGAGCTTAGGGCTCCGTGCGGAGGGCATGACATGAAGACCATTACACCAATGCATGCGGCATGAGCCAAACGACTTCACCCAACCTCAGCTCGCAACCACCGCTTGGCATCGCTGAGCAACGCACATTTAAGCAGCCATTGCAGAGGATTCTGGGATTACAGGGATGGACGTAGGATCATTTCATGTCGAGGCACACCAGCACTGGAACTCTCCCATCCAGCAATTTCCCCCATGTCTTAATCACAAATGCTTTTATCGCAAACCCCACTAAACAGCAATGTCCCCCATGTCTTAATCGCAAATGCTTTTATCGCAAACCCCACTAAACAGCAATGTCCCCCATGTCTTAATCACAAATGCTTTTATCGCAAACCCCACTAAACAGCAATGTCCCCCATGTCTTAATCACAAATGCTTTTATCGCAAACCCACAATAGAGCAAATGCCAAAAAATGCAAACGCTCTGAGCACGCAGAAACACCTCAACAGCCACACACCCCCCCCCCCCCCCCCTCACACACACACACACACCCCCACACACACACACACACACACACACACACACACACACACACCCCACACCCCCCCCCCCCCCCCACACACACCCCCACACCCCCCCCCACACACACAGAATGTAGCGCTGCACGTTAACCTAAAAGCAAAAGCACTGCAAGGACAGATGCCAGTCCCAGTCCCAGGCCAGCAAGAGCAGGGACAGAGCCGAGAGGCTGTGATTGGAAGAGAGACTGTGATTGGCAGAGAGGCTCTGGGCTCTGATTGGTAGAGAGGCTGTGATTGGCAGAGAGGCATAGATGAGCAGAGAGGCTGTGATTGGCAGAGAGGCTGTGATTGGCAGAGAGGCTCTGGGTGCTGATTGTTAGAGAGGCTGTGATTGGCAGAGAGGCTCAGGCCCACAGCCTTGCACAGCACAGAGGGGGTCAACCCAGGTGACGCTCCACCTACTAGCGTAATGATGGCTCCACCCACCCCACCGTCCAGCCCTGCCCTGTCAGGACAGGATAAAGCATTCTGGTGGGAGACATGCCGTGGCAGTGCTTACAAAAGAGACCGACTCACCAAAACAAGGCTCTGCGCGCACACACACACAGACACACACACACACACTTCCCTAGCTTGAGATAAAAACAGGCATATATGCACATATGCATGCACAAATACATACACACACACACACATGATTAATCTCACATGCTATCCACACATCTCTGACTGCACTGTATGCATACTGCACTATTCCTGCTACAGCTGCACTGTATGCATAGCACGTCATCTTTTGCAATGGCTGTCCAAGTGATTTCAATACAACTGCAGCATAAAACAATGAATTTCACCTCTTCACACACAAACACATAAAACAATATGTATCATGCATTGGTCTTACTGACAGTCTACAAATTACTACCCAGCCAACGCCGACAAAAGCCTGGGGCCAAACCAGTCACAAAGATACCTTTGTGCTGAAAGCTTTTAAAAACGACTTATTCATTAACACATGGAGGCACAGTGTTATTGGTACATCAGAAAGATGCCTTGTGGAGTCAGTCTGGCACTGAGAGAATGTAATTATGATCAGTAGGTTGAAGAATGAGTGCATACCATTTCCCTACAAATTACAGAGCGACTGTAACCCAGGCTCTGAGGCTACATGTACACTAATTTTGTTTTGGTTCTAAAACTAAGTGTTTCTGTTCCAACTATGCCAGTCATCCACACAGCATTGATAATCCAGAATTCCGAAAGCTTTGGAATGTCGCTGGCCCCAGTGTTGTTTGAAACATGTAGGGTTGTGTGTCAGTGCGGATAGATACAAACGCTGGCCTTTGCAAACGCCCATGTTTTCCTTCCTGGTTGCTTCTTATTGTAACTCAAAATATTTGCAGAGAACGGTGACAATGGTCATAACACTACGGCCCTACAGCAGGATTTAAATGAGCACAGCTCAGTGCTTTGTGGAGGAATGGAAGCTTTAACGGAGACAGAAATTACCAAGGCAAAACTGGAGCTGCAATCTATGCAGGTACATGGCATATAATATAATAATTAAAGGTGTACTTCCATCGTGTTTTCATTCATTTTGCGGTGTTCTCTAGTATTAATAATTGCCCTGTGTGCTGGTTTTGATGAAAAAAATGTTCTAGTGCTTCTGTTTCAGGCTGTTTTAGTTTGGTGGAGGGGGTGGGGCCGGGAGAACGACACGATTTCACCAGAGTCATGACACGCTCCCTGCAGCTTCCTTTGCCCCACAGTCAACTTGATAGCAGAGTAAGGTAAAGGGGAAAAGACAACTTGACAGCGCTAAAACTGCACACAGAATGTCTTCGGAGATACAGCCTTATGTTTGATCCTGTATCCGAAGAGGAAGGAGAGATGGCACAAGCACAGTCGCTTCCTGACCGTTTGTCAATGAACGTTTCAGAATGGTAATATTTGCATGACAAAACAGTGCAAGTGCCCGGCTAAATGCAGTTCAGTCATTCAACTAGCCTGCTAATCTTATGCGAGTCAGTCACAGGCTAACATCATTTAAAGCCCATTCGGTCAGTTTCTCTTATATGCATTTGCACGTCTCCGTCACGCTGCAGGCCCTTTTCGCATTGGGTCATTTTTTCCGCCTATTGTCTTCTTTTGACTGATATAGAAAATGGGGGTAGAAAACCATTTTGATATGCAGCATGCATATGCAACTCGGGGTGACCTATCATATTTCAAAAGAGCGAGTACTAAACGGTTTCTCGTGGAAGTACACCTTTAAAAAAAATGGTTGATGTGCGTATTTCCACCAAAACATATACGCAGATGCACATGAACATGTTTGCAGTATAAGCGTGCTGATGGTTGTCCGTGTTGAGAGAGAAGGTGAGAAGGACTGATCACAGTATACCATCCTGCTCACTGTGAGTTCTAATTAGTAGAGTCTAGATTAGAAAAGTGTAATAAGAATTACCTTAAAAAAGCAACCGACTGCCTTGAAAAAACAGACTGAAGTGTACTAGGAAGTGAAAGTTGAGCTTACTTAGTGCAATGTTGCTTGTAAACTTTCAATCCAAATCCCCACTTTAGTCTATTTTGTAAGGCAATCGGTTTCCTTGCTTGTTTTTAGGCTACTGATTAGACGTAGCTCTGTAACTAGACTGCAGTGTCTGGAAGAACTCAGCTCAGTACACACACACACCAGTGCAATCACACAACTACACCATCACCTCCACACTAGCTCTCAGTCTCACACAGCACACAACTACACCATCACCTCCACACTAGCTCTCAGTCTCACACAGCACACAAGCCTTGTCTGTTTGTTTGCATCTTGCTCTGTTTTTGTTAGATATAATCTTGTAGACATTCAATCTCACCACAATCCCTACCACACTACTTAATCCTGAGGCCTGATGCCAGAGGGGGAAACTGAAGAGTGGAAGTCATACAAACAAAGCTGTGTTAGGGTAATCAGAGTAGTGCATGCATCCATTAGGTAACGAGGCTGTGTTAAGGTAGTCAGAGTAGTGCATTCATTTATTAGGTAACGAGGCTGTGTTAAGGTAATCAGAGTAGTGCATGCATCCATTAGGTAACGAGGCTGTGTTAAGGTAGTCAGAGTAGTGCATTCATTTATTAGGTAACGAGGCTGTGTTAGGGTAATCAGAGTAGTGCATGCATCCATTAGGTAACGAGGCTGTGTTAAGGTAGTCAGAGTAGTGCATTCATTTATTAGGTAACGAGGCTGTGTTAGGGTAATCAGAGTAGTGCATGCATCCATTAGGTAATGAGGCTGTGTTAAGGTAGTCAGAGTAGTGCATTCATTTATTAGGTAACGAGGCTGTGTTAAGGTAGTCAGAGTAGTGCATTCATTTATTAGGTAACGAGGCTGTGTTAAGGTAATCAGAGTAGTGTATGCATTCATTTATTAGGTAACGAGGCTGTGTTAAGGTAGTCATAGTGCATGCATTCATTACGTAACAAGGCTGTGTTAAGGTAGTCAGAGTAGTGCATGCATTTATTAGGTAACGAGGCTGTGCTAAGGTAATCAGAGTAGCGCATGCATTCATCATGTAGCTTTCAATCAGGGCTGCATGATATTTAGTGCATGCATTCATTACGTAGCTTTCAATCAGGGCTGCATGATATTTAGTGCATGCATTCATCATATAGCTTTCAATCAGGGATGCATGACATTACGACTGCGTGATATTAAGGCTGTGCAATAGTAGGACGGCACGATAATAGGAAAATGTGCGATATGTGATAACATTGCTGAACGTTGCGATGTGATGTGACTTAAGATAAATACACAAATTCCTAAATATATAAAGTGTTACTGCCCTTAAGCTCTGTGTTCCCTGCTAAACCTCTGACAGCACGTAGCCTATGCTATAAGGAATAGCATGTAGGCGATGTATGAGAAATGGCATGTAGCCAATGTTATAAGGAACAGCATATAGCCGATGCTATGAGAAACAGCATGTAGCTGATGCTATGATGAATAGCATGTATCCTATGCTATGACGAACAGCATGTAGCCTGTGCTATGACGAATAGCATGTAGCCTATACTATGAGGAATAGCATGTAGCCTACGTTATGACAAACAGCATGTAGCCTATGCTATAAGGAATTATTACATTACATTACACTTAGCTGACGCTCTTATCCAGAGCGACATACAGATATTTACAGGGTTTCAGTTACACTCCCTGAAGCAGTATGGGGTTAGATGCCTTGCTCAAGGGCATCTCAACCATGGGTAGGGTGGGATTTGAACCGGCAACCTTCCGATTGCAAGACCAACTCCCTAACCACTAGGCCACAGCTGCCCGGCTAGGCATAGCGTGTAGCCTATGCTATGAGGAATAGCATGTAGCCTATGCTATGAGGAATAGCATGTAGCCTATGCTATGACAAGTAGCATGTAGTCTATGCTATGACAAGTAGCATGTAGCCTATGCTATAAAGAATAGTGTGTAGCCTATGCTATGATGAATACATGTAGCCTATGCTATGACAAATAGCATGTAGCCTATGCTATACGGAAGAGTGTGTAGCCTATGCTATGACAAATAGCATGTAGCCTATGCTATGACGTATAGCATGTAGCCATTGCTATGAGGAATAGCATGTAGCCTATGCTATGACGAATATCATTTAGCCTATGCTATAAGGAATAGCATGTAGGTCAGCAGGGCTACCACAGAGTACTGCAGCAGAAAAAAATATTAAGTAGTGGTACTATGACAGTGATGGCCGAGCTATGAAGTTCTAGGTTATGCGAATATACAGCTTATTGCAGTCATTGCATATATATATACAGTATGTATACACACACACACATACATATATAAACAAGATGTACCGCATAGCGGTACATGGTAGGACCGCCGCAGTATATTGAAATGTGGGAACTGTTGGTATAACTAGATGTACCGCATAGCGGTACATGGTATGACCGCCGCAGTATATTGAAATGTGGGAACTGTTGGTGTGATGAGTGTGTGGTAGAGCAGTGTTGTGAGGTGAGAATTTCTGTGGAAATGATTTCCTGTAAGTGGGCATGGATGTGGGTTTTGGATGTGTAGTGTGTAGGACTGATTTGTGAAGGCAAGGAATCGGCAAAATGACATTTTGTACAATTACAGCGCCCCCTATGGACCAAATTTTATGGCATGTTCTGTGGTGTTAGAGGTCTTTGTGGTGATCGTGCATGATGTATTTTGTGCAGTTCCCACCTTCTCGGTCCAAGATATTGGCAACTCAAAATCCCAATTTTTGCATTTACCCTTATCACTAGGTGGCGCTATGCTTCAAGTGAGAGTTTATGGGCTGGGTCAATATGCCTCTGTAACACCTACATACTAACACAAAATCGTTGTCTTGGGCAAAATTGTTGATGAGTTATTTAACAAAAACTGTTTTTCAACACCTAGCTTCGGCGATAAACATCGCCCCGTATGACGAAATGTCACAAAATTTAGTACACATGAAAAGAAAGATGTTTAGAGATGGCATGTCAACTTTGACCAAATTTGAGCAATTAAAAGCCAAGATACGGCCATTTGAAGAATTTTAAGCTACGTGTTAAATGTTCATTGCCGTGTAACTTCGGAACGGTTTATCTCAAGATAAATCCTTTGATAACTTTTTGTCAGCATTGTCTGTAGATGACATATACCAAATTCGGTGAGATTCACATGAACGGCCTATGACGAGTTTGTTCAGATTCGTTTTCGCAATATTAAAATTTCACGGAAATTGTTCTCGTTGGAAGTGGGCGTCGACCAGTGTTTTCAATGCGTGAGGGTCAACAGATTTCATGATAAAAAAAAAA
Source organism: Coilia nasus (assembly GCA_027475355.1). Classification (NCBI taxonomy): domain Eukaryota; kingdom Metazoa; phylum Chordata; class Actinopteri; order Clupeiformes; family Engraulidae; genus Coilia; species Coilia nasus. Next base: position 34,963,947 of record CM050204.1, read on the forward strand.
TTGTTGTAAACGTAAGCATTCTCTAGATAATAGGCAAAATGACATTTTCTACAATTACAGCGCCCCCTATGGACCAAATTTTATGGCATGTTCTGTGGTGTTAGAGGTTTTTGTGGTGATCGTGCATGACGTATTTTGCGCAGTTCCCACCTTCTCGGTCCAAGATATTAGCAACTCAAAATCCTAATTTTTGCATTTACCCTTATCACTAGGTGGCGCTATGCTTCAAGTGAGAGTTTATGGGCTGGGTCGATACATCTCTGTAACACAAACATACTAACACAAAATCGTTGTCTCGGGCAAAATTGTTGATAAGTTTTTTAACAAAAACTGTTTTTTGACACCTAGCTTCGCCAAAAAACATCGCCCCCTATGACGAAATGTCACAAAATTTAGTACACATAAAAAGAAAGCTGTTTAGAGATGGCATGTCAACTTTGACCAAATTTGAGCAATTAAAAGCCAAGATACGGCCATTTAAAGATTTTTAAGCTACGTGTTAAATGGTCATTGACGTATAACTTCGGAACGGTTTATCTCAAGATAAATCCTTTGATAACTTTTTGTCAGCATTGTCTGTAGATGACATATACCAAATTTGGTGACATTCACATGAACGGCCTATGACGAGTTCGTTCAGATTCGTTTCAGCAATATTAAAATTTGACAGAAATTGTTTTCGTTGGAAGTGGGCGTCGACCAGTGTTTTCAATGCGTGAGGGTCAATAGATTTCACGATAAAAAAAAAATTGTTGTAAACGTAAGCATTGTCTAGATAATAGGCAAAATGACATTTTCTACAATTACAGCGCCCCCTATGGACCAAATTTTATGGCATGTTCTGTGGTGTTAGAGGTCTTTGTGGTGATTGTGCATGACATATTTTGCGCAGTTCCCACTTTCTCGGTCCAAGATATTGGCAACTCAAAATCCCAATTTTTGCATTTACCCATATCACTAGGTGGCGCTACGCTTCAAGTGAGCGTTTATTGGCTGGGTCGATACATCTCTGTAACACCGACATACTAACGCAAAATCGTTGTCTTGGGCAAAATTGTTGGCGAGTTATTTAACAAAAACTGTTTTTTGACACCTAGCTTCGCCAATAAACATCGCCCCCTATGACAAAATGTCACAAAATTTAGTACACATGAAAAGAAATCTGTTTAGAGATGGAATGTCAACTTTGATTAAATTTGAGCAATTATTAGCCAAGATACGGCCATTTGAAGATTTTTAAGCTACGTGTTAAATGTTCATTGACGTGTAACTTCGGAACGGTTTATCTCAAGATAAATCCTTTGATAACTTTTTGTCAGCATTGTCTGTAGATGACATATACCAAATTTGGTGAGATTCACATGAACGGCCTATGACGAGTTCGTTCAGATTCGTTTTCGCAATATTAAAATTTCACGGAAATTTTTTTCGTTGGAAGTGGGCGTCGACCAGTGTTTTCAATGCGTGAGGGTCAATAGATTTCACGATAAAAAAAAATTGTTGTAAACGTAAGCATTGTCTAGATAATAGGCAAAATGACATTTTCTACAATTACAGCGCCCCCTATGGACCAAATTTTATGGCATGTTCTGTGGTGTTAGAGGTCTTTGTGGTGATTGTGCATAACGTATTTTGCGCAGTTCCCACCTTCTCGGTCCAAGATATTGGCAACTCAAAATCCCAATTTTTGCATTTACCCTTATCACTAGGTGGCGCTATGCTTCAAGTGAGAGTTTATGGGCTGGGTCGATACGTCTCTGTAACACCGACATATCACAAAAATTTCATGTTGTTGGGTGAAACGTTCATTGAGTTATTCAGCAAAAACTTTTGCCGGTCTCCCCCTCTTTAACGGACACTGGCACAGCGGGGGGGTGGCCCTGGGGGACCAAAAGGTGTTATTCGCTCACAAACGTCTTGGGCTACATGCCTACAAACATTCATGTCTCCCCGAGTTTCAGTGTCCTGGGAATCGTTGACGAAAAATCGGTGAAAAAAAAAAAAAAAAAAAGGGAAAAATTTTGCAGCAACTCCAATATGACCGCTTTCGCTAGCTTCGCTAGCGGCGGTCATAATGAGCTTGTGGTAGAGCAGTGTTGTGAGATGAGAATTCCTGGAAGTGGGCAAGGATGTGGGTTTTGAATGAATGACATTGTGTGTGTTTGTGTAGTGTGTAGGAGTGATTTGTGAAGGCAAGGAATAGGCAAAATGAGATTTTGTACAATTACAGCGCCCCCTATGGACAAAATTGTATGGCACGAGCTGAGGTTTTGGAGGTCTTTGTGCTGATAGTGCATGAGGTATTTTGTGCAGTTCCCACCTTCTCGGTCCAAGATACTGGCAACTCAAAATCCCAATTTTTGCATTTACCCTTATCACTAGGTGGCGCTATGCTTCAAGTGAGTGTTTATGGGCTGGGTCAATACGCCTCTGTAACACCGACATACTAACACAAAATTGTTGTCTTGGGCAAAATTGTTGACGAGTTATTTAACAAAAACTGTTTTTTGACACCTAGCTTCGGCGATAAACATCGCCCCCATGACGAAATGACACAAAATTTTGTACACATGAAAAGAAAGCTGTTTAGAGATGGCATGTCAACTTTGACCAAATTTGAGCAATTAAAAGCCAAGATATGGACATTTGAAGAATTTTAAGCTACGTGTTAAATGTTCATTGACGTGTAACTTCGGAACGGTTTATCTCAAGATAAATCCTTTGATAACTTTTTGTCAGCATTGTCTGTAGATTACATATACCAAATTTGGTGAGATTCACATGAACGGTCTATGACGAGTTCGTTCAGATTCGTTTTCGTAATGTTAAAATTTCACGGAAATTGTTCTCGTTGGAAGTGGGAGTCGACCAGTGTTTTCAATGCGTGAGGGTCAATAGATTTCATGATAAAAAACAAATTGTTGTAAACGTAAACATTCTCTATATAATAGGCAAAATGACATTTTCTAAAATTACAGCGCCCCCTATGGACCAAATTTTATGGCATGTGCTGTGGTGTTAGAGGTCTTTGTGGTGATCGTGCATGACGTATTTTGCGCAGTTTCCACCTTCTCGGACCAAGATATTGGCAACTCAAAATCCCAATTTTTGCATTTACCCATATCTCTAGGTGGCGCTATGCTTCAAGTGAGCGTTTATGGGCTGGGTCGATCTGTAACTGTAACACTGTCTCTGTAACACCGACATATCTATATAGCGGCGGTCATAATTATTCCCTTCGGGATCAATAAAGTAACTCTACTATATGAATGAATGAATGAATAAATGAATGAATGAATGAATGAATGAACAGAGAGATAGTTCAGCACTGTAGAGAAAATAGTTACTGGCCTTAAAAGTCCACCTGATGTGTGGCCCTCCACTTTGAAAAAAAAAATACACCTGTTGTTTATGTTGCTTGTTGCTGGCGCCGGACCAAGCTACTTGGCAGCGGGAGCTGAAGATGACTGGGCATGTAGCATGGCAAGATTCCGGCGAGGCTCACTGAAAAAGTGCCGTGGGCAGACCTACACATATCTCATCAGGGAGGCTCGTTGAAGAGGTGCCGTGGGCAAACATACCCAGATCTCTGTCAGAGAGGCTCATTGAAGAGGTGCCCTTGGCAAACCTGCACATAGGATCAGGGCCGTCCTGTACAGAGGCAGTGAGCTTCAGAAGTGTGATAGGGGGCGAGTGTGTGTGTGTGTGAGTGTGTACTGTATGTGTGTGGGTATGTGTGTGGGTACACACACACACAAACTCGCATGGGTGCTAGTGTGTGCTACACAGCTGAACTATACAGGGTTTTAGAAAAACATACACAAACTAACAAACAAAACCTTTACAGTAAAGCTTCCTACCTCCCCTCTGTGTGTACTTACAAAACACACTCAATCACACAACCTTTGACCCTAAACTCTACCTGCCCAGTCAAGATGAGACACACACTTGCAAAACACTCTCCCTCCCTCCCTCTTTGTTTCACATACATACCAATGGACATCACAGACACACACACACACATGTACACACACACTCTCCCGCCCTCACACACGCGGACACACACATATGTACACACACACATACACACCTCTACACACACACTCTCCCGCCCTCACTCTCTGGACATCATACACGCACACACACACACACATGTACACACACACACTCACCCGCCCTCGCTCTCTGATCATACACACACACACACACACACACACATGTACACACACACACTCACCCGCCCTCGCTCTCTGGACATCATACACACACACACATGTACACACACACACTCACCCGCCCTCGCTCTCTGGACATCATACACGCACACACACACACACACACACACACACACACACACACACACACTCACCCGCCCTCGCTCTCTGGACATTATACACGCATACACACACACACATGTACACACACACACTCACCCGCCTCTCTCTACACATCACACACGCGGACACACACACATATGTACACACACACACACTCACCTGCCCTCGCTCTCTGGACATCATACACGCACACACACATGTACACACACACACTCACCTGCCCTCGCTCTCTGGACATCATACACACACACACACACACACACATGTACACACACACACTCACCCGCCTCTCTCTGCACATCGCACACACACGTACACACACACACTCACTCACCCTCGCTCTCTGGACATCACACACGCACAAACACACACACTCTCCCGCGCTCGCTCTGTGCATATCACACACGCATACACACACACACACATATGTACACCCACACACTCACCCGCCCTCGCTCTCTGCTTCCTCCGAGCTCTGTCCCTCATGCCTCACCGCGGCACCCGCTAACCGTTTCCTCCGGGTGGGAGTGGCTCTGCGTAACTCCACCCCTCGCCGCGAGCCGCCCTGCAGCTCGTCTCGGACACGGTCCTGCAGCAGTGGCAGCGCCGTCTTCAGGGCCCGCACCTGTAGGGGGGGTGACATGGTCAGCTAATACTCACCTGCGATTGGTGACACAAGGTCAGGTAAGTCACAGTGTTTCCCATACATAGACCATGGCGCAGCACCACAGAATGAAAACCGAGCGCCACAAATTGATTTCGTTTTTTTTTTCCCAACGCGATTCTGTCATTCTCACTCACACATACAGAGAGTGAGAGAGAGCGAGAGAGAGAGAGATCAACATCCGCGCATACATGTCAATGGGGATACACTTATAAAACACCTGCACTGGTCCGACATTTTCAACCAACCCAAGCGCAACTCGGAACTCAAGCTATTATTAACCCTATGGGCCCGATGGACGCAAAATGCGGGGGTTTGCATCATCAGCACAATGCAACTTGGTCTGTGGGAAACACTGAGTCACCTGCGATTGGTGACACAAGGTCAGGTAATAGTCACCTGGGGGGGTTGGACAAGGTCGGCTAATAGTCACCTGCGGTTGGTGACACAAGGTCAGCTAATACTCACCTGCAGGGTAGGGGACACAAGGTCAGGTAATAATCACCTGTGGGGGGAAGTGTGGGTGACACAAGGTCAGCTAATAGTCACCACGTGGTGTCCAGTCATATCCTGTTGCCCTCGGCAACGTACCTTACTGTATGTTCAGACCGACACTGGCTACAGCATCGAAGCAGATGAAGACGGCCAAACAGCAACCCTGTACATTCAGACTGACACCAGTGGAAGCAGCAAAGTAGTCATAACCCAACGTTTGATCATGCCAACATATGCTACTAATGACTCGATGCTGCTGAACCATAAAGTTAACTGAATGTCATCATTCTCCTGACTCTCTCAACGCACCAAATGTTTCAGCGATGGGCTTGCCGCTCTCTGCACCAGAGACGCTGTGTTTCAGGAGACAGTTAAAGGGCGTGCTGCAGGGTTCCATAAATAACACATTTACACCACTTTCTTGCTGATAATACACATTTAAACTGTTATCCATTGTATTTGATTTTGATGGGTATCACAAAACAGAATATAATACGAAAAAGTTTTGCAATTCGCAGCCCCTCAAAACATTCCGTGACGTCACATTGGGGAGACGACCTGTAGATGACAGACCGAAAGCCATAGAGACAGACGAGAGCAGGAGACAAGCCAGCGTGTTTAGCAGCAGTAGATAGATACATAGATAAATCCATATATATATGTAGATAGATATACAGATAGACAGATAGTCTAGATAGACTGATACATATTTATATAGAGAGAGGGAGGCCGATAGGAGACCGCTAGATAGCATAGTATAGATAGTTAGCCAGATAGCTAGATATACATTTTTATAGGCAGGTGGGTTGGTAGGATTCATATAAAATGGTCAACTATTGAGTTTATTAGATTTATATGCATGATCCTAAACTCCACTTTGTAACAGTGACATGGTTCAAGGTCTCTAGATCACAAGGTCATGGCATTTTACATTATATTGCATTTAACTGAAGCTCTTATCCAGAGCAAATTAGGTATGGGGGCTGTTCCCCTGGACCAATGTGGGGTAAAATGCCTTGTTTAGGGGTACTTCAACCATGGATAAGGGTGCGTTTTAACTCCCCACCCACATTTTTTCCATGATCTACATTTATAGCTTGCAACAGAAACATATGAATAGTAATTACGGCATGGTATGCTGGAAGACATGATAGTGTTTCGATACAATGTCATAAAAGTTAATGACGTGACATGGCTGCATGTTTCCAGTACAGAATCAAATGCGCACCCACATCATGCACACACAGTACCTCCTCCTTCAGCTCGGACACACACTGGATCAGCGCCCCAAGCCGGTCCAAAACCTCCCTCTGGCCCGCCACAGTCACGCTCACGCCGGGCTCCACATGGCGGTCATTGCTGGTGAGGTACAGCTCCTGCGCCACCATCCTGCTGGCGCTGCTGGGCCAGCGGTTCTGGTACCAGACCACGGCCAGAGTCAGGCCCGCTGCCCCGGCCAGGGCCCCCAGCAGCAGCCCCCGGCTGTCGGCCTGAGACATCCCAGAGACCTGGGGCCAACGGATGGCAAAAACACAAATTAGAGCATGATTAACACGGAGGTGACTTTGCATTGCCCAGTATTTTCAAGTCAAAGCACCAAAGTCTATGGGCCGGACCGGATATTAGCCGTTTAACATGCAAACCCTAACTTTTCTACATACAAAACCAAGTGTGAGGTTCTGTTTTTTTTTTTTTTTAATGAAAAACCCAGGAGCGCAAATTCAGGAGGGGGCAACAGTGACAGCCCCTGACAATTTTTTGTCCTACAGCCTACTGTTCTGAAACATAAATTATGTTTCACTAACTTTGTAACTTAGTATAACCTGACCTGACTATAATATGCTAGCGAATTTTAGTCTTTAATGACCGGTGTTATGACCAAAGCTTCAGGACAAACTGAGTGATCTTAATGTACTCTCCCACAATGCATTCTCAGGGATAGCACAGGGTGTAAACATTGTTGATTGGCTGGCTAGGTAGCTAGGTCTTTAAAGGCACGTCTAAATAAAACAATAATAAACTCGCGACTGTCATGTGCCTAGATACGAAGACTTTACTTACGAAGATTAACTTGCTATACTTGCCGTCCGTGTCCTCTGACAAACACTCCTAATGAGATTACTCAAACTGACCAGACAGGTAGTAGTAGCGTAGTGTCGCAAAGCGTAATGGTTGCTACAACGTGTTCCAAACAGCTTTGTATTCAAATACTGGCCAAATGTTAATCATGACTTCCTCGTGACTTTAGATCAAGTCAATGTGTAGACGTAAAATCCACCATTTACAGCGTGGTCGTCTACACCTTTCCAAAACCGCACATGACATTCCAAAGGTGAGCCTATTGATGTGAAACATCTTTGTCACATATGCACACTTTCTTGGTGCCACTAAGGGAGTAACTACAACAATTTCATACACGTATGTTACTTCATAAAATAGGTGGAAGTAAGACCTTACTGCGTTCAAGAGCGCAGTCCTCAGAGGGAAACTCTCTCAGACGTTTGACAGCTTGATGTGCAACACTAAAAATATTCCGTCGGTAAAGAACGAGCTATCCAAGAACAGTTCCTAGAGCGTTCCAGAAATTCAGTTAAAGCACAGTGAATTGCTGTAACGATTGAAACCAAGACTTAGATGAAAATGTGATGATAATGCAAAATTATAATAGTAATAGCGCAGGACTCGACACTTGTTCTAATTCACTTAACATTGCTCGACATGCTGCTTTAAAGCAAAAAATCCTCCGTTTTTTTGTTTTGATGGCCTGCAACTCAGAAATCACCAGTGTACAGTGCATTCTAATGATACAGTATCTGTTAGATCCCACCTCAGATCAGATCCGACAGGCCTATCTTTCAAGGTTATTAGAAACAAGAAAACAAGTTTATGCGTTTAACCTTGATATACCTATTATGAAGTCTATATTTTGAGCCTTTGAGTTTGGTATTTATGCAATCACAAAAACTACACTGATACTGTTAGATTACAAGTGGTTAAGACCCAGCCAGCAGCAAAACTCAGTGTATCAACACAATACATGGCTACACCAACCAGAAGGCAAAGAAACAAAGTTCATGTTCATTATCCATTAACCTTTCTCTGCTACTGAACAGCAAAACAGCCCGTGAAAATACCTCTGCGGTCGGTCTTCTTCTACTCTTTTCATGGAAAATGCGCAATTTTACTGCAAATTTGCAAGGATTACAAATAACAGGACTTCTTGACCATAAGCGATTCATGTAGCCCAAAACCCAGCTGTGCAGATAACATATCAAATGATAGAACTGCATTAACATCTGCTCAGTGAAATGGCAGTATCCAAAAATGTTAATGCAAAGCAGGACAAGAATGTAAATCAACTTACACAAATTGGACTGAAAAATGTGCGCTCCTCACTCTTGACAGTTGTTACGGCGAACTGGGGCAATGCGCTGCAGTGGAGTATAAGTATAATCTGATTAACCTTGAACTATGCTGTCTGAACACACTTCGCTGTCATCCCGTTCTCAACACTGAACTCTACAGCACATCCACGAGGCTGTAAAATATAGTTTTAGTGAATCTTATAGTAAAATAAAGACAAATAGTGTACACTAGCTGGATGCTGAAAGAGTAAAGAATGCACTGAGGAACCTACTTTGGGATTGCACGAATGTTGGTTTTGTTGGCTGTATTCAGCAGAAGAAAAAGAGTACTCTTACAAGGTTTCAAATAAAACATAATAGTGTAGAAATGACAGTGTCGAGTAGAAAAAAGTAACAAAGGCAAGGCATCTGACAGGCCTTTTTATAAGAAACATTTTATATAGTGATGTTTAGTTATTTATTTGCTAATCCAACAGCGACACTACCGTAACTCACTTATGTGCAACAGTGTGTCCAGCACATAACACTTAATGCTAGTACTTCTTGTCTACATACTTTTTGTCCACTGTTCATAATGACCTCCTTGCCCTGGGTGTCTCTATTATGTATGCAAGCAGGCAATCTAGATTAATTTTTATCCTGCCTGGTATAATTTCACATTAGCCCAAAGAAAACCAACGCTTCATCAACGCTTCTGAGTTTCATGCCTGTGTGACAATGACAATAAAGATGACAAAAATACATCTATTCTGGGGTTTTTTTCTAAAATGGGCCTGTCCTGTCCTATGTCCTGTGCGTAAGATATTCATTGTAAAAATGATTCGTTGTGACATTGTCACGCAAGAGCCCGCATCAACGGGGAACTGCATCACTGCGTGATTGCATTATTGTGTTCTTCCGCTCTGGCGCCACTTGACTGCAAGAAATGTTGTCTTGTGTTTTTCTTGCCAAACTGTGAAACTGTCAACTGCCAAACTTTGAGCTGCATCTCGTATGAACTGTACGAGTACTGTTCTGTACACAAGTAAAGATTATTACTATTATAATTATAGATTATTATTATTAATCTTTGAAGTCAGTTTCCTCAGGATATTGGCCTGTTAGATGACTCTATATTGGGAAATTTTAACTTTTTGGCTCCTGATTTGTGCTTGGGACATAAGAAACATAAGAAACATAACATACATAAGAAGCTTTTAGTTTCCGCTTCCCCCACCCTGTGCCTACTGATCAGTGCTCCCCCCACCCAGTGCTCCCCCCACCCAGTGCCTACTGATCAGTGCTCCCCCCACCCAGTGCTCCCCCCACCCAGTGCTCACCCCACCCAGTGCCTACTGATCAGTGCTCCCCCCACCCAGTGCTCCCCCCACCCAGTGCCTTAGTGCTCCCCCCACCCAGTGCTCCCCCCACCCAGTGCCTACTGATCAGTGCTCCCCCCACCCAGTGCCTACTGATCAGTGCCTCCCCCACCCAGTGCCTACTGATCAGTGCTCCCCCCACCCAGTGCCTACTGATCAGTGCCTCCCCCACCCAGTGCCTACTGATCAGTGCCTCCCCCACCCTGTGCCTACTGATCAGTGCTCCCCCCACCCAGTGCTCCCCCCACCCAGTGCCTACTGATCAGTGCTCCCCCCACCCAGTGCCCCCCCCCACCCAGTGCCTTAGTGCTTCCCCCACCCAGTGCTCCCCCCACCCAGTGCCTGTTGATTTAGATTTAGAGGGACTTTAGCACATTTTTACATTGTCCTTAATCTACATCTCTATTCATGAGATGCATACTGTTACGAGAGTGTTTAAAAGAGGCTCGAGTTAGAAACCATCTAACTGACACTTTAAGTATGATGCCGCCCTGTGGTTTGACCTCTGAAAAAGCCCACAAAATGCAGCAGCCTCTGATTCCTCCACCTACCATATTCCTCCCGTCTTTCATTTTGTCACAACATGTCTTCAGCCTCTTATCTCTAGAACAATCTTTTCAGCACATTTATATCTCTTACCACCCAATCTCGTGCTCACACACGGCCACACTATAACATAGCATAGCATAGCATAGGTCTTTATGAAGTGTCATGCAGAACGAGAGAAATTACCCGTAACGCTGTTTTAGGTCATGCTTCTGATTCCCTTGTAAACAGAAGAGCGTCTTTTTCTCTTTTTTCTCACATTTTATTAAAGCGAAAAACAGGAATAAATGGAGGTGTTTGTCCCTTTTTGGCAGTGCATTAGGGGACACAGTGCACCCCTGCCCTATATTTCAGCGCGCCAGCAGCAAGGAGGATGCGGGGGGTTCCCGCGCTCACAGTGCACCCCTGCCCAATATTTCAGCGCGCCAGCAGCATGGAGGATGCGGGGGGGTTGCCGCGCTCCGCACAGGCGGTCGTGCAGATGGCTACGTGCTGTTTTCTCAGTACACCCTCCACTCCTGGAGCACACGCCATTGTTCCCTGCCCACAACCTGCATGCATGCATGCCACCTAAGGAACCCCCACAGCAGGGCCGGCCACCAGCCGAGGCCTCATCCCGCCCCTCCCCACCCGTTCCAGCCTCTTCTCCATAACAGCTGTGTATCCAGCCATGGCCTTGCCTGAATCGGGTCAAAGCCTTCAGATTGGGGGCCATCGCTCCGAAAGCAAAGGCACAGCCCACACACTACAGCAACCTCTTATCACTCTCTTTTTTGAAGCGTGTGTGTGTTTGTGTGTAGGGCCTGCAAGGGTTGTCAGGTTGCACAAAAGGAAAAAAAGGCAGGGAAAGTACACCAACTGCCTCTTCATTTTGTGACCGCAGGCCCATTTTGAAGGAGTCTCCTGGTGCAGGGCAAAACACCACATGTTTCAGCAGAATTCTTCAACACACAAAGAGAAGTATAAACATTACAATAACGCCATATCCCATGGCACACAACCAAGAATTTGAAGCAACAACCTGAAACGTCAGTGGCAGTGCCAGCAAATAGCAATCAGGCTACACGCAAGCGCTGCCACAAATTTCGATGTAAGTATTTATATTATGATCTATATATAAGTTATATAGTTTAAGAAAAACGTTGACTGAATCACTAGGCACACGTCAGATACGCGAATTTCTGAAGACGTACGTCGGGAATAGCTTAATTTAATGATGAATTGGTTGGCTAACAAGGTCTCCTACATTAAAGCGACTCCCGGATGGTCGCAAGTAATGGAAACCTCGGTCCTGTGTAGTGTTTTTGCAGACGCAGTAGACGACCACTGTCTTCCTCATAGCTATCCAGCGCGACGGAATTGTCCTCAAATAAGGTGTTGTTGACCTCCCTGAAATTACTTTTTTGCAGGTTGGTGTGTCTGCCTTTTTGGCAATGACAAACCAAAAATACACAGAGTTCATTACAACAACATTTTGAGCTCACGCTGAAAATTATTATGCGCATAAACGCATCACAGAGGAACACAGTCAACACAAGCTAACCGCGCGTTTGCAGTTATTGGCTAGCCCCTTGATTGATAACTTACGTTTTGTAGCCTCTGTGTCTAGCCCGAATCTCCAGTCGTTGCATTGAGGTTGTTCTGTCAGCAGACGACAGCTACGCAGAGGCGAGGTCATGTCGGCGGCCTGGATGTGCCTTCATACTCTTGTAACCATGTGGCCTGTGGAATTGTTACAATATTTTTTTAATCGGCAGGAATTCACAGGCTGTCTTCTTTAAATATCACTGTACTGTGTATAATGACAATAAAGGCTTTGTATTCTATTCGATTCGATTCTATTCTATTCGGTCAGCAGCCCAGTTTGCTAAGCGACGCAATGAAAAGCCTTCTCTTGAACAATAGCCTAGTATAATTGAAGTCAGTATTCTTTTAGTGAAATGGAAAATGTTTAACTGTTAAAGTATAGAAATAATCTGAGAACAGAAATGAACCTCTGATCTTAATTTTAACTTAACATAAGACACAAACGAGGCAAAAGTTATGATAATCAGTTTGATAATGGATCAGGAAAACTGCACCCACCCAAAATCATTACAAATGACAGAAACAGGCCAGGTGAGAATTTGAGATTGATTCTGACTAAGGCTCAGAGAAACTTAGTTGTTGAGTTTTTCTCATTTAGCCTCCTTTGAATAACTCGCATAACCCACACAGCACATAAACCATTACAAAAGTATGAATCTGTTATGTAAACTACGTAGCCATGGCTACACTTTATGAGTTTCTACAAAATGCAGTAGCCCTGGGCAAGAGGAAAGGTTGGATTCAGTCTCTGACTTTTATGTGAGACATCATATGTGGCATGAAGGAATGTGTTTACTGTTTTAATATTAAACAACAACTGCACATACATTCTTCATCTGTTATTGACTCTGTAGTTTTATGCCAGAAAAACAAGAGATGCTAGTATTTGAATGAAAAGTGTGACCAATGAGAGAGTGTGTTTGTGTGTGTGTGTTTGTGTGTGTGTGTGTGTGTGTCTTAATTTCAAAGTGACATACTTGAATGAGCAAATGCTCATTACAAATGCTCTCTAATTGTACATCAGATACTCCTTTTCTTTGAGGAACTCCTGACTGTAAAGGCTTGGGCATTTCATACGCAGCCCTAATTTGATTGCACTCCCCACTGAATGCTGGTGAGATTAAACATAAAAGCATAAAATGTGTTCCTCAAGCTGGAATCAAATAGTTCAACCATAAAACGACAACTGAGTCATGTTCTATTAAAACTCCACCAAACACTAATGCTTTATGAGGGCTCATAGCAGTGCTTAATTTGTAAAGTGGGAGGTCCCGGAGCCCAGAGGATGAGTGACTCCGACAGGGAAAAAAAGAAGATAAAGCTGTGTGCGCGCACCAAAACGAAACTGTATTGTAATAACACTAGTCACATCAAATTCAGTACCAATTCATATATTTAATGCCGTATTTAGTCAACAAAGCAAGACAATGTAACTAAAAAAATGTTACATTTTGTTACTTAGTCAAAAGAGGTGACGGGTCAAGGATCAAGTATAAATAGCTGCCGGAGCCAACGTCGGAGGTTCCGGAGCGCGCTCCGGCTTGCTCCCCCTCAAATTAAGCCCTGGCTAATAGGTATTAGCTTGTCATACAAAGTTATGTATTAGTTTCAGTATCAAGGGGCATGAGTTTTAAAGCTCACTTTAGTTATAAAATATAAAAAGGAACAACAAAAACAAGTTGATTTTTTATCACACTGTATGGTTAACAGTATTGCAAAATCAAACTGCTAATGTAGTTCCTAAAGTCAAGTACACTCTATATTTGTACTGCTGATATAGTTTCTAAAGTCAAGAGTACTTTGCTGTCAAATTGCCAATTTCGTTCCTGTCAAGAGTACTCTACAGTCTGTCATACAGTATTTGCATGATGATAAAGCAACTGATTGTGTGTGTGTGTGTGTGTGTTTGTGTGCGTGCATGCATGTGTTCACCTGCATGCGCATGCTCGCCATTTGTGATGACATATTTCCTATGCCGAGAGACCCTTGCTTTGAATCCCGAGTAATGCTGCTCCTGAGGACCTGTGTGGCCACTGCTGGTACTGCATGCTCAAGACCAGTGAGGGACATAGGTGTGTAGTACACCTGACCTGGCCCAGAGTTAAGGAGAAGCAAATGGATTAAAACGGCAGATGTGAAAACAACAAGAATTGTTAACTTTGTCTCTCATTAAATCAATACTTTTTTGTGAGTTTTTTCTTTAGTTTTTCTGACACCACATCAATGTGTAAAAATATTTTACATTTAACATTGTACACCTTTATGTATAAGGGGAAAAATTAGTCACAACAATGCCACCCCCTAACATGTCTGATTTTACATATACAAATAAAATGAACAAAAAAGAGAGTAAAGGTTTCTCCCAAGGAGATTTAGTAAAAATATTTCTGATGAAATGAATGCAAAAATGAAAGAAGTGTTATTAAGTTTGACTGTGTTGTCTTCCACTATAAAGGGCTCCTTGTGAGCTAACTTCCTCTTGTGAGGTGACATACTATGCACGTGCAGTAACTGTCCTTCACACAGATGGAAATCTATTCTGAGCATGGGCTGCATGTCAAACTGAGTTAAAGTGAATTGTTTCCTGTGCACTTCAGGAAATGCAGTGCCACGTTCCTGCCCCCCTAAACTTATGATGATACAAGACCTGCCACCCTACCCTTATGATCATACACCTGCCCCCCTAAACTTATGATGATACAACACAGCAAACAGCATGGCTATCACACCACACCACCACACACAGAAACACATGGCTATCACACCACACCACACCACCACACACAGAAACACATGGCTATCACACCACACCACCACACACAGAAACACATGGCTATCACACCACACCACCACACACAGAAACACATGGCTATCACACCACACCACCACACACAGAAACACATGGCTATCACACCACACCACACCACCACATACAGAAACACATGGCTATCACACCACACCACCACACACAGAAACACATGGCTATCACACCACACCACCACACACAGAAACACATGGCTATCACACCACACCACACCACCACATACAGAAACACATGGCTATCACACCACACCACCACACACAGAAACACATGGCTATCACACCACACCACACCACCACACACAGAAACACATGGCTATCACACCACACCACACCACCACACACAGAAACACATGGCTATCACACCACACCACCACACACAGCAAACAGCATGGCTATTGCACTACGCCATGACAGACAGACAGATTATCAGCAGTGCAGGCATTCTAGTTTGGGGTCAATGTGTTTCTGCGACTTCTAGGAACACTACAGTGTGCACATACTCACACAAACCACACATACAATCACACACACACACCACACATTTACACACACACACATACACCCCCCCCACACACACACACACAAACCACACAATAGCTGTATTACCACCTGCTGTTCAATCAAACAATGTGCAAATCACATGAAATCAGCCCCAGTGATTCTATGTGGACATAAAAGCAGATAAAGTATATATTTTATATATATCTAATGCTTACTGTAAACTATTACAATGCTTTTCAGGACTCAGGACATGGCTAGAGTACAAGTGTGGACAGAATGCCACGCCCTTGTTTTGTGGCCAGGTGAAGACCTCAGGATGAACATCAGTGCTGCCTCAAACCTCAGGCTTTATTTTTCAGTATTTTTATTTTTTGAGTCATATTTACTGATGAAGAACATCAGTGCTGTCTCAAACCTCAGGCTTTATTTCTGAGGAACTCATGGTTACATGCATAAGTTACAAAATTACTAAATTATCTTTCACTGTAATTCATATAGTCAGTAATGGGTATTCAACATGCAGTTTTCCAAACTGTAGGCTCAAACAAAGAAGGCTTTTGAGCCAGGACCTTAAAAATGATAAATGTGAAACATTTACCAGATAAGCTATGATACATTTCAGACTTTTTTTCATGGCCTCAAAGCAACTTAACCCTCCATGACCAAAGAGCTAGAAACACCAGCATCAAATTCAGCACCACTTGTTATATGTCCTTGTCCATATCAAATGCATCCTTTTTTTTTTTTCAAAAAAGCACACATAGCACTTCCCTGCAAATTAAACCTGCACGTTGGTTTACCTGTAGTACATTTACACGTCTATTCTTTCTGTATTTTACGAAATAAAGTGTGTGGTTGTACAGTTGTACTAATAGTACATTTCTGAATTTTAGTCACATGACTGACTGAAGTTCACAATCTGACCAGCAGGTGGCGTATGAACACTTTATTGTCGGGCACTAGGGCTGTCAAAAGAGTGGGTGTAAATTAAAGCTTTCCTTTTCCACAGGTTATAAAGAAAACAAAAACAAAACAAAACAAAAAATAAATAGATAAATATATTTTGTTGACTTTGCCTGCAAAATAGTAAAACCTCCCCAGTTCTGTCACTACGCCATTAAACACACATCTGTGCCATATTGAGAAGTAATACAAATTCCAGTAATTTGGGAAATTCCTCTAAAAATATGAGGATTCCACTGGAAAAACAGGCATGGTCACAAAATGCAGACATTGAGAAAATGTAAATTATATGTTTGATTGTTGATTTTATTTTAAAAGTAAATGCTGTTTTAAAATGCGTATAGCTCAAGACTATGCTCATTTATTCACAGGATTACGGATTGCAGGACAGCTATTAATAGGGGGAGTAACTTAAAAATATATATTTTTTTGTGGTCATTCTTTTAGCATATTTTGTTGTTCTTGTTGTTTTTGTCTTGTTGTTTGTTAATTTGACTTTTCTTGTAAATTTAACAGTT
Source organism: Coilia nasus (assembly GCA_027475355.1). Lineage (NCBI taxonomy): Eukaryota > Metazoa > Chordata > Actinopteri > Clupeiformes > Engraulidae > Coilia > Coilia nasus. Next base: position 34,981,104 of record CM050204.1, read on the forward strand.
TCTGTAGCTTGTATTTCATGTGGACTTTTGCACAGCAGAACATTTTTAAAGTTTGATGGTGATGGTGCTTGATGTTTGACTTGTTATGAATCCTCTGCACTGGGCTCGGCTGTTTGCAGCATGTAATTAAACATTACAAACACCCATCTATCCCTGTGCTGCTGACTAAGACCACAGAAAGATTTGGTTTTAGTGAAAACCAACAAAGACTTGTGTCAGCATTACTGTTGACTCTGCTAGACACCTGGACTTGAAGTCATGTCTGTATAGGGTCCACCCCTCCCCTGGACAAGCCGCATAGGGTCTCTCCGCTGGACAAGCCTATTACCTCGCCTGAAGCACCGCAGAGACTTTTCTGTGCTTGTTTTTTTTTCTTATTTTCTGACAACTTGCTTTGAATCCTTGAGCGTGTGGCAATGTGATACAATCACTTCAATATCGTCGTCATGGATACGCGGGTGCTTGTGTGATGTGGTGTTATTCTGATGTGATACAATCATTTCAATATCGTCGTCATGGATACGCGGATGCTTGTGTGATGTGGTGTTATTCTGACAGATAAGGGGACATACTTTGAACTTCAGTGTGAGAACATATCTGCTATGAAAATATAATACGGGAATACTACAGCAAGCCCTAAAACTACACACAGAGTAGCCCTGAGACATGTCCCAGCAAAACACACCATGGAGTGGGAAACCTTATGAAACCTGGACATAGCTAGCTTCTCATTATTCTTGGAGCGCCTACAAAGGTCTCGGCTCTAACTCATTTTACAATAAATTATTCATTTACACCACCCTACCAAACATGCACAAACACACACACACACACACACACACACACACACACACACATACTTCTTCCTCTCTGTTTAACATTTATTTCTTTCTCTCTGTCTCTCTTCCTCTTTCTCTCTCTCTCTCTTTCTCTCACAGACACACACACACACACACACACACACACACACACACACACTTGCTGTGCCACTGTTCTGTGCCTTTGTGGTGGTTGGTTGAAAACACCCAAACTGTAGTGAGAGGCCCAGAATAGCTCAGGGCGTGGAGACAGCAGCAGCAGCAGGCTTGCATGTGCGTGTGTGTGTCTGAGAGCCTGTGTGTGTGTGTGTGTGTGTGTGTGTGTGTATGTGTGTGTCTGAGAGCCTGTGTGCGTGTGTGTGTGTGCGTGTGTGTGTGTGTCTGAGAGCCTGTGTGCGTGTGTGTGTGTGTGTGTGTGTGTGTGAGAGAGCCTGTGTGCGTGTGTGCGTGTGTGTGTGTCTGAGAGCCTGTGTGCGTGTGTGTGTGTGTGTGTGTGTGTGTGTGTCTGAGAGCCTGTTTGCGTGTATGTATGTGTGCGTGTGTCTGTGTGTGTGTGTGTGTGTGTGTGTGTCTGAGAGCCTGTGTGCGTGTGTGTGTGTGTCTGAGAACCTGTTTGTGTGTCTGTGTGCATGTGTCTGAGAGCCTGTGTATGTTTGAGAGCCTGTGTGTGTGTGTGTGTGTGTGTGTCTGTGTGTGTGTGTGTCTGAGAGCCTGTGTGTATGTGTGTGTGTCTGAAAGCCTAGTGTGTCTGAGAGCCTGTGTGTGTGTTGTGTGTGTGTGTGTGAGTGCATGTATGTGTGTGTGTCTAAGAGCCTTGTGTGTCTGTGAGAGCCTGTGTGCTCAGAAACCATATCCCTGCCAGCAAGCACAGGCTGCTTCCCTATGCATGCCAGTGGTCAAGGCCTGGCCTACCCGCCCTCAGCTATTTCAGGCCTCTCAGTTGCTCGCTCTCTTTCTCTCTCTCGCGCTCTCTCTTACTCACTCTTTCTCTCTCTCGCGCACTCTCTCTCTCTTGTGTGCATTCTCTCTCTTACTCTCGCCCTCCCTCTCTTACTCTTTCTCTCTCTCTCTTACTCTCTCTCTCTCGCGCACTCTCTCTCACACACTCACTCTCTCTCTCTCACTCTCTCTCTTTCTCTCACTCTCTCTCTTTCTCTCTCACTCTCTTCCCCCTCAGAGTCCAGCTGTGTGCGACCGAACAGCCCAGCCTGGGGTAGAGGAATGAGGGAACGCGGGGACCAGAAAGCAGGAGTGGGTGAAAGAGAGAAAGCAGGAGTGGGTGAAAGAGAGAAAGGCTGAGCTGATGGGATTCGAGATTTAAGACTTGGCGACATCAAAAGTTGAACGTTTGTCTGACAAAGCCACGCGGCCACGCTGTTGCAATGCATGCGCAAACCACATGGCATACAACATGGCTTATGGAAAAGCAGTGTAAAGCATCTGGTTTGTTTTACATGGACATGAGCCACTCATTTTGACCGGGAGGAATGTGAATATATATACACTCACACATGCAATCGCACGCTGGTGCACACACACACACACACACTTGCAGGAGCCAAATAGCCATTTAAGTGTTTGAACTGCAAACAGACCTGGTCTGACTGATGAAATGTATGAAGGAACACTTGCATAACACTCGCACACATTCCAGGCTCAGCTACAGTACACCAGAAGGCTTTCCATAGCACAGAGAGCCCAGGATGACCCTCTTCCTCTTCTTGAGCCAGATAAACACTAGCCAGGCCAACGATGACAAGGGAGTGACTGTGCAGTGTGCTGTCTCTTGAGCATGGTGGGCGTAAAGGGTAGCAATGTGTGGAGGGGGAACGTAAGTTGTAGATGATAGACTCTATTCCATAAATACTGTCAACTTAAAGGTTTTGTGGTTTAATGAGCTAATGGACCCTATGCAGGCCAATTCCTTCTCATACCAAACCCTGGCACTAAAAATCCCAGCTAATTTTCTTTTCATTAATAGAGCAATTACGCTATGTGTAAAATGGTTCTCTGTACTACAGCAATTTGAAGCCTCTATTAGCTAACAGGTCTTAAGGCCTGGGCATGTATGGTTATATGTAATGTAATATAACCAGGCCTCATCCTCCATCATAGCCTTAAACTCTGTACGCCAGTCTAAATCTGTTTCAAGACAATGTGGAGTTCAACTTCAGAGTTAATGTACAGAATTAAACAAATCATTCACCTTTTCTATAAAATCAAATTATTAAAATACCATGTGGTCTCTCTATCTAAGATAGCTCTTGGACTCAGGAAAATGAAAATGAAGACCTGGGAGTACCTAAAAAATCCTGTAAAAGACAGCAAAGGCCATGCTACATAAGAGCGTGATGCTCAAATACATTTTACTATCATAGTGTCCTATTAGTCATTGTGAATGCTACACTTGCTTTTTAAAGTTCAAGAAAACTTTCAGTTGGTGACAGACAAAGTTTGGCACAGATATCAACCCTCTGCTCCCCTGTCATGACTTTCAAACCCTTCCACATTTGGATCCATGCTTTTGCCCATTGGCAGCGAGGGTCTCGAACCCATCAGGCTGACTCAGGTCTGGGTGACAGAGAGAAGGGGAGGCTTAGTGATCACATCTCCCCCTTGCTCCGCGATGATTTACTCTGGCTATAGTGACAGGCTGAGGAACGTAAGGAACCTGCGGTTCTCTATCCCCACACAAATGCACCGGGGGAAACCCAAACCACATGGGAATGTCCCGTCAGATCCCCTTTTATGTGTCCCATCGCATCAGGCTCGCTCGACCAATCCCAGCGATCGCACCCAGGCTCGCTCAACCAATCCCAGCGATCGCACCCAGGCTCGCTCGACCAATCCCAGCGATCGCACTCAGGCTCGCTCGACCAATCCCAGCGATCGCACCCAGGGTCGCTCGACCAATCCCAGCGATCGCACTCAGGCTCGCTCGACCAATCCCAGCAATCGCACCCAGGCTCGCTCGACCAATCCCAGCGATCGCACCCAGGCTCGCTCGACCAATCCCAGCAGCCGCACTCCTCATCCCCATGGTGCCGCGCTCCCATTGGGCTCGGAGGAGTCAACCAACCACAGCGCCTCCTGGTGGAGGAGTTTAGACCCCTACTAGCTCACTAAGAATTTAGCCCCTACTAACCCACTAAGAGTTTAGACTCCTACTAACCCACAAAGAGTTTAGACTCCTACTAACCCACTATGCCACAGGACCTCCTGGTGGAGGAGTTTAAACCCCCACAGGACAGAGGCCTCCACCACATGTTTCTAAGCTGATATTATTCTTGTTCCATGTTTATTAGTTGTGAAACACAAACCCATTTGAATCATATTTGTATCCTATATTTATATTTAAGAAATATGGACTGTCGCTGGCTAAAATATCCAGTACTGTTGGAAAGTTTGGAAATATCCAGAAAAAGACACAGCTTCAGGAAAAGCTCATATTTTATCAATAAAAAAGGAGTCACATCAATCACAATATATAGGCAAAATTACTTGATATTACAGTGTTGCACTTGATAAAGTGCTTACATCACAGAATCTCCTATTCAAAGCCATTTTTTATTTATGACAGCTTGACTGTTTCTTTCCCCAAAAGGAGGAGGATTTTGGAGCAATTCTTTAGTTCTTTGCCTTGGTATGAATTATAGAATTGGCACAAGTCAAAAGCCATCCACAGGGTGCAAATAGAGTTACAGCTTTCCCCACTGAAGGCTCATTTTACTTATATTGCTTATATATTACTTATATAAAACACACACACATGCATATACACAATACTGAAGGCAAACATCAAGTTCGACAGTTTCCTTCACTGTGTCCCTACCAAGCCCATCAACTGTATATTTTAACAATTACCTTAAAAAGGCTATTGCCTGCTTTGTTGGTAAAACTAATGATGGTACAGGTGTCGTCATGTCTTCTGATCTGTTCAGCATTCAGCTGGAGGCAATGCCTATCTATGTATCTACAATAATATGCATCTTCAGATTCCCTTTCATTTCTTGCTAAAGATTATGTGTACTGTCAGAAAATATACATGAATTTAATTTCCTGTGTAGAATAGCTTTCCAAGGAAAAGAATTGGCTTATATAAAGATATGCTTCTTATATATAGAAGCATTTTAGACTATAATTAATTCAAGTGTTGATGCTACAGACAGTCAAGATGTTTTATTGCTTCCTCAAACAGCACACCAGTCCTCAGCTACACAGACCTAATTGCAAAAAGATTGTACAATGTTAAATTAGCCCTTTAAACATGATGATTTAAGATTAGCAGACAATGTGCCATTAAAACATGTGGGTGATGGCAGAAGATAAACCTTTTACACCTGTGTAGTTCTTCCATTCCCAATTAACCATTTCCAGCTGCAATACGTATTAACAACATTAACAATGTCTATGTTGTAATTCTAAGCAATTTTATGTCATCTGATTTTAAAAAAAGCTTATAGTTTCCCTAAACATCTCTTCCAGTTTTGTACTTTTGGGAAGGATGTTTATTATTCTGCATTGGCAACTCCAGTCAAAGCATGCAGTTTATTTCAGCTCTCCTTAAACTCCTGGTGGAGGGCACCAAATGTCAAATCTGTGTAATGCTCCTGAAATGAGAGACTAAAATGTTCTCTTTAGACTAATGCTTCAGAGCACAGTACATTCAGCGCATTATGTAACATGATTTCAGGTATGTGTTTTTACCTGAATACAGCTCCATGTGGTTTTAATAGAACAGCAAAGACCAGGGATTGAACATGAGGCAGAAGGCACACAGGGCTTTCTGTTGGGGGGGGGGGGGGGGGGTCCTCAAACACTGGCTCCACTCCTCAAACACTGGCTCCACTCCCAAAAAGATGTATTGCACAAAAGCCTGAACCTGTGTGCCTTCAGACATAATTGTACCCTTCATAAGCCTCCAGCCGTTTGTCACTACCTGTCCACGGCATCTGCCGCTAGATTACAGTGAGTCAGGAGAGATTAGCTTTGTGGGGGTTTTAGGAGAATGAAGAGTGGACAAACTTGCCTGCAACAGCAGAGACTGGTTAGTTGCACAATAAGCGCACTCTGAAGTGGGCTAGTGGTCACAACTGCCCTGGATCACTTGAGTGGTAAGGCCAGGCACAGCATTGAGTCCTGGAACAGTCTACGAAAACAAGAATAGTAATAATAGCTGTAATGTGCGGTGTAAAGTGTGCTGTTTGTTTGTGTTTCATGGGCTATGTTTTTCTATGAAGCTCATCTCTATACGTATTGAAATACACCTTAATGACACAGGGGAATGAGAGGAAAACACATCTAGCCTAGCTAGCTATTCCTAAAACATCTAGCCTAGCTAGCTATTCCTAAAACATCTAGCCTAGCTAGCTATTCCTAAAACATCTAGCCTAGCTAGCTTTCCTTGAAAAAACTGAGTGTAGTTGGTGTATGCATGACAATTTTGTCTTTTGGCCAATTAGCATGTTAGTTTCAGCTACAATTCTGAAAAAGCCCCTTTACATTCACTACTATCAACGCCATTACATAACAAACACTTTATTCTGACACAACAAAATTATAGTTCATTTGAAATGATCTATTTGGTGCATTCATGTTTCCCCTATTAAGTATTGCATAGGGCTTGAAATTTCTTTCCATGAACAACCTTTCACAACCTTTTGACTCCCTGCACAATTTGCACATAACCCTAAAAAGAGCCAGCCCATCCATCTCCATCTCTCCGCAGCTGTACATATCTGCTAAAGTAGAACATACTGTTTGAAACAACGCCTCTGGAACCTACACATGGCACCCTGTCTTTACACATAATGCCATAAATCTCTCTTTCTCTCTCTATCTCTTACACACACACACACACACACACACACACACACACACACACACACACACACACACACAGACCCACCCTACTGATAAAGACCTTTACCCGTGAGCACATTTGTTTCTGAATTATGCGGCAGAGCAACCATGGCTTAAACAATTACACAAGTGTGCTACTGACAGTCAGCAGGAACATTACAAAACAGCCCTGGAATTCTGTCTGAACACAGCAGAGCTTCACAGGTCTAGTACTGCCAAACAAGAGAGAGGCAGAAGACATAACTATTACTATAGGGTTTAACATATTTGCGAACGATTGAAGCCCAGTTTTTCTTAGTTGCTAATGATTGACTGGATGGAAAATAATGAAATAATGTGGATAATGACACACCTTTTCAGGTGTCAGTGTGCAAGAGAGGTGCTGATTTACTAATGAACTCATTTGAATTTTCTAAGACAAGGAAGGAGGACCTTTCTTTACTGAACACCTGTGCATTTTTCCCAGCAGCAGATAATAACAAAAAAATAAAAAAATAAAATAATAATAACAATAACAATAACAATAATAATAATAACAACAAATAACACAAACACACAATTAGATTTTTATTTATTGTAGATTTCAAGCCTTTTCTTTATAGCTTCCACATTGTATGTGTAAAAATTAGGCCTGTAATTTGCTGCTAGTGTTTTTACAGCTTTTTAATGCCATGCATTTAGAGTTTAATGGAGTGTGTTTATAGCCCTCTCGTGTCATCTGGCTTTGGCTGTGTGGCCATTGCTGGAGCTAGCAGCTCTTGTCTCATGGCAACTGCAGAACTCAGGGCTGGCACTGAGAACCCAGGGTTGCCAGCCAGTGCACATGCTCCTAGTCGCCCCTCGTGTGTGTCTCCGCTCAGTGCACATGCTCCTAGTCGCCCCTCGTGTGTGTCTCTGCTCAGCTGCACACGCCCAGTGGCTCTCTAAGCCGCCCAAGCTCAGTGGTATCTGTGGCATGTGCCCTGGCCCACTCAGCCACACACACACACACACACACACACATACACACATCGGTTGATTCTGCTACTCTGGTTTCCTCCATAACTGCTTGTTCATGACCTTCTAATGTTAGATCATTTGTCTGCTTGAATAGGGGAAACTGGAAGCCAAAGCTTTATTCATTTGTTAAAAATGTCAGGCCCAGTACCTTTGCAGGTGTTATGGGTCAGAGAATTAACTCATTGAGGAAATGCTGTGACCAAACACTTAGCAAGAGTTTGTTGATAGTAGCTATGCATTTCTGAATCATATCTTATTTCCCATTTTAAGTGATTACATGTTTGTTCTTGTGGGTTTGAAACAAAAAAAAAGGTTTTGGAGGAACATGTTTCTCGTTCTTAAGTGTTTTTAATGCACCTCTCATCCACCATCAGGACTCTGGACAAGTCTCAGCAGGACTCCTGCACTTCTGCCTGCCCACCTTAAAGCATGACGGCCCCACTAAAGCCTCCACACACACACACACACACACACACACACACACACACACACACACACACACACACACACACACACACACACTAAAGCCTCCACAAAGCCTCTGCTTCTTTTACAATACCATCATAGCGCTACCACTAGATAGAAGATAAATGGTTGTGATAGAACCATCTTTCTCTCTCCCTCACTCTCTCTCTCTGTCTGTCTCTCTCTCTCACTCACACACACTCTCTCTCTCACACACACACACACATTCTCTCCTCTGTGGTCTGGAGGTCCCGTGCTGAGATGTTCACTGCGTGCTGTGTTTATAAAGGGGTCGAATACCATCACAATTAATCCTGCTGCTGACGCAAGCAGACATGAAACAGATGTGTGCCACAAAAGGGCGGAGAGGGTCTGTATGTGTGTGTGTGTGTGTGTGTGTGTGTGTGTGTGTATGTGTGTTTGGGAGAGGGGGCAGGAGGCTTCAGCCGAAGATGTTTAATTTGTCGAGTCAGACATTATAATTCAAAACACGTTGAATTCAAATAACTCAACTAGGGTAGGGGGTTGGAAAACCAAACCTTTTGTGTAATTTGAGATGACACGTCTCCTTTGATGTGCTGGGTGAGTGCTAAACTGCCAAGCAGAGTGCTCCAGTGCGCTAATGACCTGTCCTTGCTGCAGCAGTGGGTTTAAGTCACCTGAGCCTCTCTCCTGCCCTGGTGTACCTGCCGTCTGTGCATAGGCACCCTCCATATGTTTACTTCCTGGTGGGCAGATAGGTTGTGTGAATTGGGTCACTGAGCCTGCCCTCAACCAATCCTGGCTCATTGGAAACAAAAAATAGGTTGAGGCAAGCTGGAGTGTTAGTAGAGTTACCTGTGGATTACTGCAGAGAAACGCTATATTGAGCCTTAGTAGAGTTACCTGTGGACTACTGCAGAGAAACGCTATATTGAGCCTTAGTAGAGTTACCTGTGGACTATTTCAGAGAAACGCTATATTGAGCCTTAGTAGAGTTACCTGTGGACTACTCCAGAGAAACGCTATATTGAGCAGAGGTACTACAGCAGCGGTAGCCTGGCTACCGTCATCAACGCTGCACAAGGAAAACAAACAACCAAAAATAAGAACAATAACAACCATAGCTTGTACAACCAACAGTGACAGAGACGGACAGAGAGAGAGAGAGAGAGAGAGAGAGAGAGAGAGAGCATAACAAACCCATGTCAGTCAGAAAGGGAATCCCAGGAAAGAAAACAGGGTGCTCCAGGGCAAGAGCTGGCTTGACGGAGGAGGGCTGGAGGTTTCCCAGCGATCTGTGCCTCAGTCAGAGAAGCTGATGAGAGAGGGGTGATAACGAGGTCAGGGGGTTTGAGTGGGCATGGAGATTGAGCCATTTGGCATATGTACAAACTGGTATTCAGATTAGAAGAAAACTTCTGCTTGCCTCCCTTAATGGCTATCAGTAGATACTCTTGTCTATGGCGGATGTAAACAGATGACATTCAGTGGCCTTGTGCATTGTTAGAGGCAGATGTTGGGCATGGCTACAGAATAGCTTGGGGCTAAAATAAGACACTCAATGATATAGTTCATGTTTTTGTCGTAATTTAACTGCAGGCTCTGGAATGCTAAAGACTGAATGTGCTGATTTAGGGGAGGAGGGGGGCAAACGTCCGGAAGTCCCACAGGGAACGACACGGAGAGTCCCTGTGGAATACTTGGTGTACACTCAGCCTGCTCCCATATCAAACGGAAAGCCAGGGAACGTCAGGAATGTGCTTTATGAAACCTTCATTTAGTAGTTAACTGTGGGTTGTGTGTCACATAACAAATACTATGCTCAGGGATCAAGTGCTTTCTTTTTTCTGTTTTAGTTAGTCAGTGGGAAGATGGTTAATGATGTCATCAGATAATTGCCGAGTAATTTTTCTTTACTAGTGTTGGTCAACTGAAAATACTGTTGTTTATCAGATGGTGGGAGGGGCCAAGGTATTATGAAACCTTGTTGACATACCTACAATTCCGGGCCTGTTCAATATGTTACCCAAGACCCCATCAGTCAGCTAATGAGAAACAGCCCTGGGCTAGAAGCTCATTTCTGGAGGAGCAAATAAGGCACTAGTGACAGGCAGTTCGCCTTTAAATAACTCCAGTCTTTACCAGCTAGGTAAAAATGTGAGAAAATCTAACAGCCTGTCAAGGGTTTTTTTCCCTTCACCCAGCCTGTTAGATTTAAATACCGGTCTATGGCAGTTCACTAAGGATTTACAGCTTGAAAACACTTCCTGCTGTTTGTCAAGACTGATGCTAATCTTGGTACAATACTCTAGTGATGCTGATATTGTTGGCACCTAGTGATGGGAGTATTGTTATTTGGTGGGTAAACATTGTTAGTTTGACTGTCTGGAACGTAGAATACTGAGAGAGTGCAGAGTAACATATGAGTTCCTGACAAAGTCCTGGACCATCTGAGATAAGATGGTGTATTGCGCTGGGGTCTGACTTTGACAGTGCGCCAAGCCGTGTTGCAGCCGTGTTCTAGGGTGGGATTGAATCATAATAAGTGCTTTGGGTTGGCCTCTGTGTGACTCCCAGGCTGAATCTGTCCTAACCTACCACTCCAGTCTTTAATATGTCTGATAGTCACTGCCGAAGTTTTTTTTTTTTCAAATATAGCTGTGCTTCTGTGGTTGTTTTTTCAGGGCAGCTGAAGGCGCTGGTTCCTTTGGCCAACCGCAATCTGATTACAAGAGCGCAGCCTATGGGAACGCTTCTTCCTCCTCCTCCAATCCATAATTGACTTTTTCACTTTTCTCCTTCTCTTTTTTCTGAAGGATGTGTGGCAGACATCATGGTGTCATCAGCAGCAGTGGAGAGGGCAGCTCATTTTACAGCTGAGGCTGTCCTGTCGCATCTGCACCACAGCCCGCAGAAGCAGTCTTTGCTGCTCCACGTCTAGAAATAGCACTTCGAATCACCCCCAGGGAGTTTCCATCACAATAACAGAAAACAAGAACAACAATAATAATCATGTTTACAACACTGAAATATCTTTGATCTTATCGGGAAATGCCTCTTGTGAAAATAAAATGTGTCTTGTCTTAAAGTACAATGAAGAAAGAAAAAAAGTCCGCTTCAATCAGGATTTTTATGCTCCCGCTAAGCGTAAAAATCCTGGTTGAAGCGGACTTTTTTTCTTTCTTTATTGTGACTATTGCTTGTCCAGCTCCCAGGTCAGACGCTTGGATGTGCGAGCTTTTATCTACCTCGTTGTCTTAAAGTACAGCCATGTTTTTTTATGTCCTAGAGCAAAGCATATGATGCAGTACTGAGGATCACACACACACACATGTGCGCAGGCACACAGACACTGACACACACACACACACACGCATACACAGAGACACACACACTTGCACCCAAACACACACACAGTCATGTACATGAGCTCGCTGAGGAAGTTACCCTACCCTACCCACAACACACTGGCTGATCAGTCGGGGTCTTCTTCTGTTAGGCGAAACGCCTGCCTGTCACATATTTTCAAAAGTCTTGCCCTGAAGTGAAGGAACAGAGTGTTCTGGTCTACTCTGGTCTGTTCTGTCACTAGAAGGATAAATAAGAGTGTTCCAGGTAGCACTACAGCAGCAGTCTAAACTCCAGGTAGCACTACAGCAGCAGTCTAAACTCCAGGTAGCACTACAGGCAGCAGTCTAAACTCCAGGTAGCACTACAGCAGCAGTCTAAACTCCAGGTAGCACTACAGCAGCGATCTAAACTCCAGGTAGCACTACAGCAGCGATCTAAAGTCCAGTTAGCACTACAGGCAGCAGTCTAAACTCCAGGTAGCACTACAGCAGCGATCTAAACTCCAGGTAGCACTACAGCAGCGATCTAAAGTCCAGTTAGCACTACAGGCAGCAGTGTAAACTCCAGGTAGCACTACAGCAGCAGTGTAAACTCATGAGGAGCTTCATATGACTCAGCCGACACTCAGGCTGCACTAACAAGCTACAGTAGCTTTGCTGTGTGTGAGGTGAATGCAGTGCATTCATTTTCAGTTGCTAAACTTTCATGGCCTACAACAGTGATATTTTAGTGAAGACAAGATAAGCTGAGCAGGTGATTTTAGCAAACTGCTGGTGCAATGTGTTTGTCTTCGCCCTCTCACACATACACACCACTCAGATCATCATGCTTCTTCTTAAGATCACAGTCATTTATTCCTGGAGATACACACAGGCACAAACCTTCAGAGAGAAAGAAGAAGAAGAGAGAGAAAGATAGAAATAGAGAGAGAGAAAGATATATGTACAGAAAGAGAGAGAGAGAGAGAGAGATGAAAGAGAGATCTGCGGTGACATGATATTGTTTCACATCCAACTAAAATTACAGTTGAAACATGCATGTGTGGGAAGGAACCAACGCAATGATCACATGATCACTGACGTCATGGCCTTACCTCACTTCCTGCCGGAGCTAATTATAACGTAATTACCACTGGGAGACACACACATGCATGGGAAGCCTCATCCGGTAATGAGCTCTACTGTAGACAACAGTCAAACACAATTCAATGAGTATCCCAGATACAGATTCCACACAATGCCACTGTGAGGAGGGGAAGCAGATTTTTCAGTTTTTCTTAGTAGTTAGATTACAGTCTTAACAAAATCAAACTGACATCAAGTCTGACAAGGTTTTCAGCTCTGTCGGTTCTGAGTCCTAGTTCAGTGTGTTTTGACCAGAGCCTGGATAACCTGAGAGTGAGAGCTGTGCCAGCTGAAACACTTCAGCTCTGTCTAGGCCTCTCAGGTCTTAAAACACTTCAGCTCGGTCGAGGCTTCTCAGGTCTTAAAACACTTCAGCTCGGTCTAGGCTTCTAAAGCACTTCAGCTCTGTCTAGGCCTCTCAGGTCTTTAAACACTTCAGCTCTGTCTAGGCCTCTCAGGTCTTTAAACACCTCAGCTCTGTCTAGGCCTCTCAGGTTTTTAAACACTTTAGCTCTGTCTAGGCCTCTGAGGTCTTAGTGTAAAACACTTCAGCTCTGTCTAGGCCTCTGAGGTCTTACTGTAAAACACTTCAGCTCTGTCTAGGCCTCTGAGGTCTTACTGTAAAACACTTCAGCTCTGTCTAGGCTCTCGTTTCTTAAAATACTTCAGTTCTTTTTGTCCATTTGTTCAAGTTCATGGACGCACACAAACTGATATGTTGCTCTTAGATGTAGGTTCATTAGTTCATTGCTAAGTGGCGCCAAAAAAGGTAGTGGGAATTTAATGGCCCTCCACCTGGGTGGATGTTTGAGATGTTTTCAGACTAGAAATGCCCCTGCGCTCACTACAAGTCTCACATGACACAGAGTTACACAACCAGCAAAGAGACACACATCCTCTGTATGTGAAAAAGGAAAACATGAATGTGTATGGAGATCCTGGACATGCTGGAAAGAAGTGTGACACAGAAAGAACTTTCCTGCCCTTACAGGCACTCAGTGTCCACTCTGTGGATGTGAGGGAAAACCCAGGCAGACACAGGGGCTCACACATACACAAGGAGCCACTTGTTAGCAGAGTCCTCCGCACATGGCCAAAACAAGCACGCTGACACGAGTGAGGTGGAAGAATTTCCTCACAGACCACCACCCACGCCCCCCACTCACCCCTCCTCGCAAACGCGGCAAAACATAACTTAGAGAGTACAGCACAGTAAGACGTTGCACTCTTAGCCTGGCTAGCAGCCTTAAATGACCTGAATGTTCCTGGCGATCTACACACACACACACACTCACAGACACAAACACATACGCACACAAGAAACACACACACACACACAACACACACACACACATTCACACTCACAGACACAAACACATACGCACACACAAGAAACACACACACACACAAGAAACATACATACACACACACACACACACACACACACACACACACACACACACACAAGAAAACAGTTTGCATATAGTGTTTTTGCTGTTGCTCTAGGCCTGAAGCATTTTTAGAAGACCAACAGTATCAGACCCTGGAATAACAGTCCTCAAAGCTGATTATAAAATCCAAATGAAATTCAAACAGCAAACATTTTAGCTTCAGTCTGAAATCTGCCAGAAGTAACTTGCTTTTAAATTAAGTAGAAAGCTTTGGCTCGATTTCAAATGAAAAGGCAGCTACAGTGGTGTCTTGTTGCTGTTATTATGCTAATTGCACCATGCTCAGCCAAGCTCTTGGGTGAGGGAGGATATTGATCTAACATGCACAACACTGTCCTAAAATGGTCATTTGGAGAGAGGAACAGACCGACAGAGAGAGCATGCAGTGTGCATCCATTAGTATGGGAAACATAAATAAATATACAGTATGTAGTCAGAAAATGAATTGATAATTCCTGTTTTGGACAAAGGAAAGACAACATTGAATTTGAATGATAGCAGTGTGTGTAACAAAATGGCTTCTCAACATTTTTTAACAACTAAATACAATTTGT
>CM050204.1:35000709-35003209 GCA_027475355.1 Coilia nasus
ACTGTAACATACTCTATGTGTCAGCATGTAACATACTCTATGCGTCAGCATGTAACTGTAACATACTCTATGCGTCAGCATGTAACATACTCTATGCGTCAGCATGTAACATACTCTATGTGTCAGCATGTAACATACTCTATGCGTCAGCATGTAACATACTCTATGTGTCAGCATGTAACATACTCTATGCGTCAGCATGTAACATACTCTATGCGTCAGCATGTAACATACTCTATGTGTCAGCATGTAACATACTCTATGCGTCAGCATGTAACATACTCTATGCGTCAGCATGTAACTGTAACATACTCTATGTGTCAGCATGTAACATACTCTATGTGTCAGCATGTAACATACTCTATGTGTCAGCATGTAACTGTAACATACTCTATGCATCAGCATGTAATATACTCTATGCGTCAGCATGTAACATACTCTATGTGTCAGCATGTAACATACTCTATGTGTCAGCATGTAACTGTAACATACTCTATGCATCAGCATGTAATATACTCTATGCGTCAGCATGTAACATACTCTATGTGTCAGCATGTCCCATACTCTATGTGTCAGCATGTAACATACTCTATGCGTCAGCATGTAACATAATCTATGTGTCAGCATGTAACATACTCTATGCGTCAGCATGTAACTGTAACATACTCTATGTGTCAGCATGTAACATACTCTATGCGTCAGCATGTAACATAATCTATGTGTCAGCATGTAACATACTCTATGCGTCAGCATGTAACTGTAACATACTCTATGCGTCAGCATGTAACATACTCTATGTGTCAGCATGTAACATACTCTATGCGTCAGCATGTAACATACTCTATGCGTCAGCATGTAACTGTAACATACTCTATGTGTCAGCATGTAACATACTCTATGTGTCAGCATGTAACATACTCTATGTGTCAGCATGTAATATACTCTATGCGTCAGCATGTAACATACTCTATGTGTCAGCATGTAACATACTCTATGTGTCAGCATGTAACATACTCTATGTGTCAGCATGTAACATACTCTATGCGTCAGCATGTAACATAATCCATGTGTCAGCATGTACAATTGGCCAGATTTAAATGGACAAAATTAGAATGTAATTGTAGAGAGCAAAAGAAAGCAAAAGACTGAAGGGGGGTAAGGGATTCCCTCCCACTGTCACTGAAGACCTCCATTAGATTTACACAGCAGCTTTATCAGGTCCAGGCAGAGCGGCAGCCAACTACAGTGCGTGATAAAGAGAGAGAGGGAGAGGAGGGGAGGGAGAGAGAGAGAGAAGGAGAGAGAGGGGAAGAGAGAGAGAGAAAAGGAGGGAGGGAGAGAGAGAAAGAGATAGAGAGAGGGGGAGAGAGAGAGAGGGAGGGAAGAGAGAGATAGAGAAGGAGAGAGAGGGGAAGAGAGAGAGAGAAAAGGAGGGAGGGAGAGAGAGAAAGAGATAGAGAGAGGGGGAGAGAGAGAGAGGGAGGGAAGGAGAGAGAGAGGGAGGGAAGGAGAGAGAGAGAGGGAGGAAAGGAGAGAGAGAGGGAGAGAAGGAGAGAGAGGGAGGAAAGGAGAGAGAGAGGGAGGGAAGGAGAGAGAGAGAGGGAGGAAAGGAGAGAGAGAGAGGGAGGGAAGGAGAGAGAGGGAGGGAGGAAAGGAGAGAGAGAGGGAGGGAAGGAGAGAGAGGGAGGGAGGAAAGGAGAGAGAGAGGGAGGGAAGGAGAGAGAGAGGGAGGGAAGGAGAGAGAGAGAGGGAGGGAAGGAGAGAGAGAGGGAGGGAAGGAGAGAGAGGGAGGGAAGGAGAGAGAGAGGGAGGGAAGGAGAGAGAGAGGGAGGGAAGGAGAGAGAGAGAGGGAGGGAAGGAGAGAGAGAGAGGGAGGGAAAGAGAGAGAGAGAGGGAGGGAGGGAAGGAGAGAGAGGGAGGGAAGGAGAGAGAGAGAGGGAGGGAAGGAGAGAGAGAGAGGGAGGGAGGGAAGGAGAGAGAGGGAGGGAAGGAGAGAGACTCTACACTGGCTGTTTCAAACGGCATTCTGTTTTGGAGAGGCAGGACTTCCACAGCAGCAGCAGCGGCAGCAACACTGGCTGAGTGTGCTCATTGAGTGCTCATCTCCTTTAATTCCCTCCTCCCCCACAGCACGGCACAGCACGGCACGGCACGGCACGGCACAGGAGCACCTTCCATCCTCAGCACTTTCCTCTCTCTCACACTCGTCTCCCTGACCTCAGGAACAGAAGGGGGGAAGTGGAAAAGAGAGAGAGAGAGAGAGAGAGAGAGAAGAGCTGTGTGGAGACAGACAGGGACAGGTGCTGTAGCGAGCGAGAGTGGAGAGAGAAGAGAAGACCACAAAGCGGCGTTTCGACTGAGCAAGCGACTCTAGAGCACTAGAGAAGAGAGCTGAGAGGAATTCCAAAACAGCTGTCCGGCAGACGTCCTCTGAAAGGAGCACCCTCAGGCAGAGAGAGAGAGAGAGGGAGAGAGAGAGAGAGAGGGAGAGAGAGAGAGA
>CM050204.1:35008209-35025709 GCA_027475355.1 Coilia nasus
GTCATGTAGCCCATCTTAGTCACTGCAGCCATGTAGCCCATCTTAGTCACTGCAGCCATGTAGCCCATCTTAGTCGTGTAGCCCATCTTAGACACTGCAGTCGTGTAGCCCATCTTAATCATGTAGCCCATCTTAGTCATGTAGCCCATCTTAGACATGTAGCCCATCTTAGACACTGCAGCCATGTAGCCATCTCAGTCATGTAGCCCATCTTAGTCATGTAGCCCATCTTAGACACTGCAGTCATGTAGCCCATCTTAGTCACTGCAGCCATGTAGCCCATCTTAGTCATGTAGCCCATCTCAGTCATGTAGCCCATCTTAGTCATGTAGCCCATCTCAGTCATGTAGCCCATCTTAGACACTGCAGTCATGTAGCCCATCTTAGTCATGTAGCCCATCTTAGACACTGCAGCCATGTAGCCATCTCAGTCATGTAGCCCATCTTAGACACTGCAGCCATGTAGTCCATCTCAGTCATGTAGCCCATCTTAGACACTGTAGCCCATCTTAGACACTGGCTCGGTGCCAAAGCCCTCCCTCCCTCTCTTCCTCCTCCTTCTCCCCCCCCTCCCTCTCTTCCTCCCTCTCTTCCTCCTCCTTCTCCCTCCCTCCCTTCCCCCTCTTCCTGCTCTTCCTCCTCCTCTCCTCTCTCACCCTCTCTTTCTGCTCTTCCTCCTCCTCTCCTCTCTCACCCTCTCTTCCTGCTCTTCCTCCTCCTCTCCTCTCTCACCCTCTCTTTCTGCTCTTCCTCCTCCTCTCCTCTCTCACCCTCTCTTTCTTGTCCCTCCATCCCCCTCTCCTTCCTCCCCTCCCTCTCCCTCAATCCCCCTCTGCCCCCCCCCCCCCTACTCCTCCTCCTCCCTCTCCCTCAACCGGGAGCACCATCGACTCAGACATGCATAACAAGTAGTCCCACAGCCTTACACCAGCATAATCTCATCTGTTATGATTGACCATTGTGTGTGTGTGTGTGTGTGTGTGTGTGTGTGTGTGTGTGTGTGTGTGTGTGTGTGTGTGTGTGTGTGTGTCTGTGTGTGTGTGTGTGTGTGCGTGTGTGTGTGTGTCTGTGTGTGTGTGTGCGTGTGTGTGTGGGTGTGTCCAGCATGTAGCCTAAGCTGAGCAGGAGCATTGGCATGCTTGTGTGTATGTGTGTGTGTGTGTGTGTGTGTGTGCATGCAGCATGTAGCCTGACCAAAAGCATTGACATGCAGCTCCTGGCATGCCCAACCCCCACAGTCTGAAAGCTCCCACAAGGTCCACGCGTGGGGAAAGGTGGGACTGGAAGCAAGTGATAGAGAAATGTGGGGAGAGGAGAGAAGAATAAAGAGACAATTGAAGGGAATTGAATTAAAGAGAGACAGGTAGAGAGAGGTAGTGTGTGAGAGAAAGAGAGAGAGGGGGGAGAGATAGAGAGAGCGAGAGAGAGAAAGAGCGAAAGAGAGAGAGAGGGGAGAGATAGAGAGAGCGAGAGAGAAAGAGCAAAAGAGAGAGAGAGGGGAGAGATAGAGAGAGCGAGAGAGAAAGAGCGAAAGAGAGAGAGAGGGGAGAGATAGAGAGAGCGAGAGAGAGAAAGAGCGAAAGAGAGAGAGAGGGGAGAGATAGAGAGAGCGAGAGAGAGAAAGAGCGAAAGAGAGAGAGAGGGGAGAGGTAGAGAGAGCGAGAGAGAGAAAGAGCGAAAGAGAGAGTACTGATGCAGTGAAGACAGTGTGATGCAGAGCTTAACTCTTAACGCTGCTTCACTGCCCCCTTTCCTATTTCATTTCTTTCCTCCTCTCTCTCTCTCTCTCTCTCTCTCTCTCACACACACCCTCCTCCATCTCCTGTGTCACTTGACAGTTACTCCCCCTCCCACACACACACACACACACAGGTGCTGGCAGGCATTTGGGGATTCACAGCCAGCCTTTCACAAACACCACAAACACCTTACCCACATTCACACTGCTTAAAGCAGGATGGCACAGTACCACGTGCACACACATATAGACACACACACCCATGCATGCGCGCGCACACACACATACACGGCCACACGCATGCGCAGACGCATGCACACACACACACACACACACACACACACACACACACACGCACACTAGCACACATTCCATCCCCATTTATCATGTTTGTCATGCCTATATTTAAACCCATGGTGTTGGTCAAGTGACAAGAATATAAAAGCATCAACATCCAAACATGTCCCGGTGCCCTACATCCGGCGCAGACAGCTGCAGACTCCAGAACGGCACCAAAACTGGGCCACAGCCTCACTGGACCTGGCACTGGGCCACAGCCTGACCGGACCTGGCACAGCTCTGAGACCAGCCGCACACACGCACACACATACACACACGCAAACACACACACACACATAAACTTACCAAGGACACAAATGTTATAATATCTCACTTGAAATGTTATACTGATTGGATGCGTAGCTCATAATTAGTATTATTGATTTGATGGTTGCATCCTATACAGTACATGTGTGTATTATTTTCATTTAGAACAATTCTGTTAAATAAAATGGATGAGGTATCTGGCCGTACGTTTAGCTGTCACGTTACACTGGATAGCAAAACTTGTGATGGAGCCCCTCGTCCTGACCTTGAACTGTTGGTGAAGTACAAGCCCTCTTGCGTCTCAGTCTGTGCCTAGCCTGCAACTTACATCTTTCCCTCTATTTTCTTATGTCCTCCCATGCTTGGTGCGTGAGGGAGGTGGTGAAAGTCCCTGGTGCGTGGGGGAGGTGGTGAAAGTCCCTGGTGTGTGGGGGAGGTGGTGAAAGTCCCTGGTGTGTGGGGGGTGGTGGTCAAAGTCCCTGGTGTGTGGGGGGTGGTGGTCAAAGTCCCTGGTGCGTGAGGGGTGGTGGTCAAAGTCCCTGGTGTGTGGGGGAGGTGGTGAAAGTCCCTGGTGCGTGGGGGAGGTGGTGAAAGTCCCTGGTGTGTGGGGGGTGGTGGTGAAAGTCCCTGGTGCGTGGGGGAGGTGGTAAAAGTCCCTGGTGCGTGGGGGAGGTGGTGAAAGTCCCTGGTGCGTGGGGGGTGGTGAAAGTCCCTGGTGTGTGGGGGAGGTGGTAAAAGCTACACCCTTAAGGCCCTTAGGTCACTCGTTGTTTACTTGTTCTATTTGTTCTATATTTTTATTACATCTTCAATCTTGTCTGTGTTGCTGCCTGCTGCGCCAGAGAAAGGCAGTTTCAGCCCAGTATAGTATGCCCAGTATAGTATGCCCAGTATAGTATGCCCAGTATAGTTTGCCCAGTATAGTTTGCCCAGTATAGTATGCCCAGTACACATTCAGTTTCAGTCCAGTATAGTATGCCCAGTACACATTCAGTCCAGTATAGTATGCCCAGTACACATTCAGTCCAGTATAGTATTCCCAGTACACATTCAGTTTCAGTCCAGTATAGTATTCCCAGTACACATTCAGTTTCAGTCCAGTATCGTATGCCCAGTACACATTCAGTTTCAGTCCAGTATAGTATTCCCAGTACACATTCAGTTTCAGTCCAGTATAGTATGCCCAGTACACATTCAGCTTCAGTCCAGTATCGTATGCCCAGTACACATTCAGTTTCAGTCCAGTATAGTATTCCCAGTACACATTCAGTTTCAGTCCAGTATAGTATTCCCAGTACACATTCAGTTTCAGTCCAGTATCGTATGCCCAGTACACATTCAGTTTCAGTCCAGTATAGTATGCCCAGTACACATTCAGTTTCAGTCCAGTTAAGTATGCCCAGTACACATTCAGTTTCAGTCCAGTATCGTATTCCCAGTACACATTCAGCTTCAGTCCAGTATAGTATTCCCAGTACACATTCAGCTTCAGTCCAGTATAGTATGCCCAGTACACATTCAGTATGGACAATAAAGCTGGCGTTGACTTTTGTCTTTGATGGGGGTAGAGTGGAGGTCCGTGCGAGAGGGCTGTGCGTGCGAGAGGGCTGTGCGAGAGGGCCATTCGGCCGTCTGCAGCAGGAATGTGGATATTTTCTCAGGCGGACGTTTCTGGGCTGACTTGGCGCTGCAGTGGCTTTTGTGCTTGTAGCCTGTCAGTGTGGGTCAGCGCCTAGAGGCCTCTCAAAGTGAATATGTCTATAAATGGGCAAGACCACTCTTCCTTTCCCTCTCTCTTTCTGTCCCCCTCTCTATCTCTTTCTCTGTCCCTCTCTCTCCATCTTTCTCTCTATCTCTCTGTCCTCTCTCTCTCCCTCTCTCTCCATCACTCTCTCTTTCTGTCCGTCTCTCTTCATGACTCTCTCTCTCCCAATGTCTTTCTCCCTCTCTCTCTGCCACTCTCCCTACCTCTCTCCCACTCTCCTTATCTCTCTCTCTTTCTCTCCTCTCACTCTACCACTCTATCTCCCTCCCCCTCTTACTCTCTCTTCCAATCTCCCTTTCTCTCTCCTTTCTCTCTCTTCCACTCTTCATCCCTTTCTCTCTCTTCTCTCTGAGTGACTCACAACTCCCCAACCCCATATGCCTAACATCCACACTCTTCTCCAGCTTCACCTCGCATTCCTCTCCTCCTCCTTCTCACCCCATTTTTCACATTTTATCTTTAGAAGCTTCGGCTCTCTGTCTTTGTCCTTTTCTTCTCGTCCTCCTCTCCTGTGTCCAATTTTATCCCCCACCGGTTGAGGTCAAGCATACTAAAGCAGGGAAGCACATTGTTTGGTGCCGCTGTGTCCAAAACATTTTCTAAATGTTACACACATCATTTTACTGTAATAGCATTCCATGAGTTCCAGACTCTAATAGTGTATGTACCCTGTCTGAATTTGAGCTTAACAGAGCTAAATCACACACGCATACATTCACACACACACACACACACACACACACACACACACACACACACACACACACACACACACACACACACACACACACACACACAGATTAGATCAGATTACTTATACAATACAAACATCAGGACACACACACATACACACACACATACAGATGCCCACACGTGCACACACACACTTACACGTAGACAAACATGCACACACATGTGGGCACACACACACACAAACAGATTAACACAGATGCACACACACAGATGCACAGTGAACATATATGTGAACATGGGCACACATACACACATGTACACACATTCACACACACACACACACACACACACACACCCAAGCACACACAGAGAGAGACAGGGAAAGAAAGAGAGATAGAGAGAGAACGAGAGAGAGCGATAGAGAGAAACACAAACACAGGCTCGCACACAATTCTGCCCCTCTTTAAAAAGTCATGCTCTCCTCCCTCTCTTAACCCCTATCCATCTCTCTCATCATTCCTCCCCTCTTCCCTCCTCTCCTCTCCTCTCCTCTCCTCTTGTTCCCTCATTCTCTCGCTCCATCATGTGTCTGGGCAGTAGCCACCTCCCCAGAGGCCCCCACACACTTATCCGCTAAAGCCCCCTCACGCCTCCCTGGCCAAGCGCACCTCCAGCTGCTCTGCATTAGCACATGCAGAACGGGAGCTGGTCAAGGGTGAGGTGTGTGTGTATGTCCCTTTACCCCCTCACACCCTTCCACACACACAAATGCATATATAGACATGCACACATACACACACACACACACGCATGTATACACATGCATACACACACATACACAGACGCCAAAACACATACAGAACCATACCCAACTCTTGGACCAAATATCATCCAGTGCATCTGCATATACTTACATTGTGTGTGTATGTGTGTTGTGCATTTCTATGCGTGTGTTTCTTTCTGTGTCTGTGACTGTTTGTGTATGTTGGACTGTTTTGTGAGTCTGTGTGTGTGTGATATATATATATATATATACATACATACATACAGAGAGAGAGAGAATGAAAAGAGAACATGAGAGAGAGAGAGAGAGAGAGAGAGAGAGAGAGAGAGAGCACTTCCTACACTCTCCGGAGCACTGCAGTGCAGATGTTCTCATGTCGACCCAAATTCCCCTCTCTGTGTTGGCTGGGGGTAATAAGATATCTTTACTAAGACACTGAGTATCAAATCAGACAGAGAAAACAACAGCAAGGAATCCTCTATAAATCTGACAAAGCTCAGACACGGCCAGCAGTGTCTTATGTAAAAGCTGAACAGGAATGCAGCTTGGGACACTGGCATCGGTTTTCACGTATGAAATATTTCCCCCCTCTAATGAAACCAGTGGAGTCACGAGGACAGACACCACTGTTTCCACTTTCTCACCGACGTCTCTTGACACTCCATTTATTTGAGGAAAAACTGCAATAAAATGTTATGAGAAAATTCTTCTGTACACAAAGATACTCTTGGTCAATGTGAGATTTTCCCTCATCTGGATATAACCACTAATGGTTGGTCTTGTTTTCTTTCCCACTTCCTCTGTTTTTCTAGGTGACAGTTTCCGACTGCTGCCAACTTAGACAGACCGCCATACTTGAGTGTTTGAGAGGTCAGACCAATCACAGGAAAGGCCCAGCATCTCGGAGAATGTAACTCCTGCATCTCTCTCGAGGGAGACTTCAGCAGTGAGGACCTAAACGTAACACCAGGAGTCTGCGTCTTCCAGAGTGCCACAGCTTGCATCCTTTAGTCAACAATGCCTGCAAAGACACCCATCTACCTGAAGACCAATCACCACAGCAAGCGGGGCAGGAAGTGTCGCCTGCGAGACATCCTGTCCCCAGACATGATCAGCCCTCCCCTGGGGGACTTCCGCCACACCGTCCACATAGGCAAAGGGGGTGCAAGGGACACTTTCGGGGACGTGTCCTTCCTGCAGGGCAATTTTGAGCTGCTGCCTGGAAAGAGCGAGATGTCCCGCCCGCATCCGTACACCGGCCAGCACAGCGAGATGTCTCGCTCGCAGCCGTACGCACAGCACAGCGAGTTCCTGCGGGCCAACAGCACCTCGGACGCCTCCTTCGCCGAGACGCCGTCACCCGTTCTGAAGAACGCCATCTCCCTGCCCACCATCGGCAGCGGGCAGGCGATCACTTTGCCACACCTCTCCTCCGCCGTCTTCCCCGTGGCCTCCGACCCTCTGGACGACCCGCTGGACGACCCGCCAGAGGCACTGCCCGACCCAACGACGTCCAGCCTTGAGGACGGCACAGATGAGGAGGGGGACGTGGTGATCGACAGCAGCGACTTGGAGATCCTGCAGTACGACTCGCTGCTGCGGTCCATCACCATCTTTGGCTGTGAGCCAAGCCCGCCACCCGGCGACCGCCACGAGAGGCCGGCCTTCGCCATCAACCTGGTGGAGACGCCCGAGAAGCCACAGGCACTGCCAGCGAAGAAGAAGATCACGCCGAAGATCGGCAAGATCCTCAGCTGCGATAACAGCTTTGAGAAGAAGCAGCCGGCACCATCGTCTTTCTACATCAACGGCAACATTAATGGCCACAGCAATAGCAACAGTATCTACAATGGAAATGGCAACTGCAATATCAGCAGCAACTTCAATGGCTTTGGTGGCCTCTACAGCATCATCAGTGACAAGGACAGCAATGGCAGCTGGGCGGACAGAGACAGCGGCGTTGAGGACGGTCGCATGTGTGACTTTGACCTGGAGCTGGCCAAGGAGAAGAGCGTCTCCCAGGAGTCCCTCAGCCACATCACGGGGTCTCTGCTCTCCCTCGAGCTGGACTTAGGGCCCTCCATTTTGGATGACGTTCTGAACATAATGGACAAGCCCCAGCCTGGAGTCAAGGTGTAACTCACCTCTGGACTACACGAGAGAGGAATGGGAGTGACACGCACTACAGTCATGATGCGAAGAGATGTTTGTTGAGAGTCAGAAGATGGAAAATAATATGGCATATGTATGTTTTGAAAAGTGTGGTGAAAGGACATTTAACTTTTTGGGTGGAAATGAACTTTTTAAGAAGAAAACCCTCAAGGATGGAGTCAGACATTTTGTTATTATTATTATTTCCAGTCTGTAATCTTCATCCTGAGCTTCTAATGGAGTGCTGTTTGGGGGTTATTGTTCACTCTTTTTGTGATTTTCCTCATGTGCCTCTGACAGGAGGAGTTCCTGCATGATTGCATTTCACAAGTTAGCAGCCCAGCCACTGTGCCTTTTAACGTTGAGATCAAAAAGAGTGCAAAGAGGTTTTGTGTGCTTAGAAACAATTACAATTTTAGATGTAGACTAAAACATTTGTAGAGAGTCCAACCAGTGTGTGGACACCATTTCTGCTTTAATGCACAAATACAATAATATGATATAACACTATGATAATATTTCGTTTTTGAGATATACATATGTGTGCTTTTTTTCTTCCCAAAGTCTGCCAACAAATGTTTTTCATGTATATATTTATACTGTTTGATTAACAGTGCTACAGGAGTGTTGAGTATGCCTATGCTATTCTGTGCAGCAAATAAAAGTAAATAAAACTAGGGCTTTTTATCATCTTCGTCTTTTCACTACATTACAGTGATATGTGCTTTTCTCCCCACTGTGAAAAGGTACTTTGTTACTAGCAGACTAAAGATAGATGTAAGGTTTAGGGTTAGGTTTAGGGTTAGGGTTACATGTAAGGTTTCAGCAGACGAGGACAGCATAAGGGAGTCTAAGGTCACATACAAGGGGGAGCGAGAGAGGTAAAGAGGGAGGGAGAGAGGTAAAGAGGGAGGGAGAGAGGTAAAGAGGGAGGGAGAGAGGGAGAGAGGGAGTGAGGGAGGGAGAGAGGTAGAGAGGGGAGCGAGAGAGGTAAAGAGGGAGGGAGAGAGGTAAAGAGGGAGGGAGAGAGGGAGGGAGAGAGGGAGAGAGGGAGTGAGAGAGGGAGTGAGGGAGGGAGAGAGGTAGAGAGGGGAGCGAGAGAGGTAAAGAGGGAGGGAGAGAGGTAAAGAGGGAGGGAGAGAGGTAGAGAGGGAGTGAGAGAGGGAGAGAGGTAGAGGGGAGCGAGATAGGTAAAGAGGGAGGGAGAGAGGTAGAGAGTGAGAGAGGGAGAGAGGGGAGGGAGAGAGGGAGAGAGGGGAGGGAGAGAGGGAGAGAGGGGAGTGAGAGAGGTAGAGAGGGAGAGAGGGGAGTGAGAGAGTAAAGAGGGGAGTGAGAGAGGGAGAGAGGAGTGAGAGAGAAAAGAGGGGAGTAAGAGAGGTAGAGAAGGGAGTGAGAGAGGGAGAGAGGGGAGTGAGAGAGGGAGAGAGGGAGAGAGGGGAGTGAGAGAGTAAAGAGGGGAGTGAGAGAGGGAGAGAGGGGAGTGAGAGAGGGAGAGAGGGGAGTGAGAGAGGGAGAGAGGGGAGTGAGAGAGGGGAGTGAGAGAGGGAGAGAGGGCAATGACAGACAGGGACAAGGGAGGACGAACAGATGAACAGAAGTGAGAGGAGAGGAGAAGTGCATGAACAACAACAATGAAAACAAGGATCTCTTTCTCCTTCTCGCCCCTGGCATTCCTCACGTTCCCGACCGGGCTGCCCTGCGGTGTGCAGGGGCGGCACATCGGTCCATCACGCTCATCGGTCCGCCGTTTGTGTGCTGGGGGGGGGGCAGGGAGGCAGCATTCCCGGCATTCCAGAGCGGAAACACAAGTGCACACGCACACACGCACACAGCCATAAATCAGCTGATTGAATGCAAGGAGTCACAGAAGACGCAATCACACACATATGGGCAGAAAGAGACAGACAGACAGACACACACACACACACACACACACACACACACACACACACACACACACACACATTCACACACACACACTCACACGCAGAGGGGCATACACACACACACACACACACTCACACGCAGAGGGGCATACACACACACACACACACACACACACACACACACACACACACACACACACACACACACATTCACACACACACACTCACACGCAGAGGGGCATACACACACATACACACACACACACACACACACACACACACACACACACACACACACACACACACACACACACACGCAGAGGGGCATACACATACACATATGTACATATTTATCTTCACATTCTCTCTCACACATCCTGAGAGTTACAAACAAATTCTTTTGTGAGACAAGCTTGACGGTGGCATTGTAAAACTTTAGTGCCCAGAAGCAAGGTTTGTTCAGCACAAAAGTGATGCATCTTCTACCTTTCCTAGGGTGATAAAAGGTTGTTGACCCAGCACTGTTGAAAGGGTCTCCCCCCCCCCCATCTCTCTTTCTCTCTTTCTCTGTCTTTCTCTTTTTTTTTGTCTGTGTATGTGTGTCTGGCACGGGAGGGGCTGGGAGGAGAGGGGAGGTGGCGGGAGAGGCGTAGGGAAGAGCAGACAGCTGTAATTACCCCTGCCTCCTGTAGCCTCCATGACCCCATGCCTGTATCCTCCTCCTGCAGCCTCCATGACCCCATGCCTGTATCCTCCTCCTGCAGCCTCCGTGACCCCATGCCTGTAGCCTCCATGACCCCATGACCCCATGCCTGTAGCCTCCATGACCCCTATGCCTGTAGCCTCCATGACCCCTATGCCTGTAGCCTCCTCCTGTAGCTTCCATGACCCCATGCCTGTAGCCTCCGTGACCCCATGACCCCATGCCTGTAGCCTCCATGACCCCATGCCTGTATCCTCCTCCTGCAGCCTCCGTGACCCCATGCCTGTAGCCTCCATGACCCCATGACCCCATGCCTGTAGCCTCCATGACCCCTATGCCTGTAGCCTCCATGACCCCTATGCCTGTAGCCTCCTCCTGTAGCTTCCATGACCCCATGCCTGTAGCCTCCATGACCCCATGCCTGTATCCTCCTCCTGCAGCCTCCGTGACCCCATGCCTGTAGCCTCCGTGACCCGATGACCCCATGCCTGTAGCCTCCATGACCCCTATGCCTGTAGCCTCCATGACCCCTATGCCTGTAGCCTCCTCCTGTAGCTTCCATGACCCCATGCCTGTAGCCTCCGTGACCCCATGACCCCATGCCTGTAGCCTCCTCCTGTAGCTTCCATGACCCCATGCCTGTAGCCTCCGTGACCCCATGACCCCATGCCTGTAGCCTCCTCCTGTAGCCTCCATGACCCCATGACCCCATGCCTGTATCCTCCATGACCCCTATGCATGTAGCCTCCTCCTGTAGCTTCCATGACCCCATGCCTGTAGCCTCCGTGACCCCATGCCTGTAGCCTCCTCCTGTAGCTTTCATGACCCCATGCCTGTAGCCTCCTCCTGTAGCCTCCATGACCCCATGCCTGTAGCCTCCGTGACCCCATGACCCCATGCCTGTAGCCTCCATGACCCCATGACTGTAGCCTCCATAACCCCATGACCCCATGCCTGTAGCCTCCTCCTGCAGCCTCCGTGACCCCAGTGTGAGACTCCCTTCTTGTGTCTCCTCCACAGCTGCTTCTCCTTGGTCACGTGGTGGTCAGCACATCTAGGGACCAGGCCCCTACACTGCAGCTAGTCAGAGAGAGCTGGTCATAAAACACTAAAGGCAAATGCCTAAACGCTGGGGAGATTATTTCCAGGGTCGCTTCACAGGACGAGACGGAAGTAAGCAGCTTAAGTGCAAAAAGATTTTTACTGCTGGTTTAATTGAGGCCTATGTCACTGTCCAAGACGTTTGCTCTTGCTTTGAAGTGTCACAAATCAGATACCAAAAACCATATCCCACAATTCAGTTTAATTTCCCTTTCTTGTGTGGCCTTTGATATGCGGCTCCATTTTACAGGCTGCTATTGTGGAGAAGAGACGTAAACATGGCAGCCAATGTGCATGCCACATTCAACAAGGGGGCATCTGAATGTGCTTTTAAAACCAGAATGTCATGTGCCAAACATTTGTGGCATTTGTTTGTTGTTTTGCAGTCCAAAATGTGGTCAACCCCCAAGCTCCCCATCAAAGCAGAAGTCCCTTTGCATACATAATCCCTCACTCCTGGTCCTCTCTCACTGGGAGTACTGAGAGCACTGGGGCGACTCATTCTGCTTGATGAGTTGCCAAGAATGAATATATATTAAGTCAGGCAAAAACGGCAAGCACTCCTGCAAGTCCTCCAGGTTGATGGAAAGACCCCCGGGGGGGGTGTAAACATGAATAAATAAATCACTGTTCAGACAATCCTGTTGAATGATGACCTCAGGTGGAGACATGCTATCAGGGTAATGACTGTGTTTGTACACGCTGTGTTACATTACTGGGCTAAGCACCAGTGGCCAGAGGTGCCTGGGCGTGGTCTGGTATGTGTGCACATTCAGCTCTTTGGGAGAAAAATAACATGTGTATTTTCAGTCAGAGCAGTTGAAACTCAGAAGTGGCTGGCTGCTCTTCATTTTCGATTGCCAGTAAAGGCAAATGTAATGGAGGGCAAATGCACATAAATGCCATTTAATCACCTTTTTATATTTACAAAACAGCTTTTACACGCTTTTATGTCATGCATATGCGTAGCGTGGCCCCTGTTTTTGCCACTGTAGTTTACCCACCTTTAACCCTTTCTCTTCCTTCCCTACACCACTGTAGTTTACCCACCTTTAACCCTTTCTCTTCCTTCCCTACACAACTGTAGTTTACCCACCTTTAACCCTTTCTCTTCCTTCCCTACACAACTGTAGTTTACCCACCTTTAACCCTTTCTCTTCCTTCCCTACACAACTGTAGTTTACCCACCTTTAACCCTTTCTCTTCCTTCGCTACACAACTGTAGTTTACCCACCTTTAACCCTTTCTCTTCCTTCCCTACACAACTGTAGTTTACCCACCTTTCTCTTCCTTCGCTACACAACTGTAGTTTACCCACCTTTAACCCTTTCTCTTCCTTCTCTTCTCTTCACTGTAGTTTACCCACCTTTAACCCTTTCTCTTCCTTCTCTTCTCTTCACTGTAGTTTACCCACCTTTCTCTTCCTTCCCTACACAACTGCTACCAAGGGAGCTCAATGTGTACCATGTAGCACTGGGAGATACCTGCTGTCCGGTCCATTCTTTTCAGAACACATAAAATCAGACTGGAATAAAATCAACACAGGTCCAGGGAGCGCTATCTATGGTGATATACTTTATGACAATATACTCTCCCCCTCTCCTCTAGCCTTCTATTCACATAAATCACAGCTGAACATCTAAGCAAACTAAATTTCCCCATTGTGTTTGTTCTTCTTGCTGCTCACCCACTGCATAGGGGTCCCTGGTGCGTCTGTCTGTCTCCACCAGACGTGTGTTTCTGAGTACCCCGCAAGGTCTTCCCAGAAACCTGCAGCAGAAAATAGAGGAATACCAAGCGAGTCTTTATATAGCCGGATAAGAGAAAATAGCTGTGTTTGTGTGCACACGCCTGGAGCTGGGTCGTCATGTGACCTGAGACAACCCAGAGCTCCTGCTGTCTGTCTCCACAGATGCTGCCTAACTCTCTGACGTCTGAGCACAAAACAGAGAAAGAGATGAAAATCCAATTTAGCTTGTTTAGCATAGACACATGGGCTTGGAGCAATTTCAGTTTTTAGGTTCTCTCTCTTTCCCTTGCTCTGCTCTCCTCTCTTTCTCTTTCTCCCCCTTCCTCTCCCTCTCTCCATCTCTTTACACTGTCTCTGTCTCCCCCTTCCTCTCCCTCTCTCCATCTCTTTACACTGTCTCTGTCTCCCCCTTCCTCTCCCTCTCTCCATCTCTTTACACTGTCTCTTTCTCTCTTACTTACTCTGCCTTTCCTGTCTATTTGTTCATCTTTCTCTGTCTGCCTAACACACATTCCCTCTCTTTCTCTTCCTCTCTCTTCTTCTCTCTGCATCTATCCTTCTCTCCCTGTTTTTCTGTCTATCTGTCTCTGTTACAGACTGAAATGGAACGTGCTCTGAGGATTATACACCTATTGTTCACTGATATTGTGATTTCAAAGACTTCAAAGTGGTTGCTAAGGCCGAAAGTAAGATGCCACTGCAATTGGTTTAGCTGGATTAGTAACACTTCTGAGGGTGGCAGTACTTCTAACCCATCCTGACAGACAAAGTGTGAGGTGATTAATGCCAGAAGTCCCTCAAATTGTTAAATTTTTCCCAGCAGTTTGGTACGGCTGAAAAGTGATGGATTGTCACTGTGAGGTGGCAGGTTTATTTTCTGTATTCATCTCTGTCACATAAGTGTTCAGCAACTGTAATCCATCGATACATATGAACAGCAATAAAATCACTTGTGTACTTTCATTTGTGCCGGTTTCCTGTGCGTGGCCTAGAGGTGTCCATGAGGAAAGCAAAAATAGACAGTGAACAGCAGACTTCCACAAGTTGATTTATGAGGTGTATGTTATTTTAAAACCCAGAAAGAGGAGAGACTGGGATGTGTTTTTATATAGCTGTGAGGACAAGAGGTGTTCGTTGAGCAATTTATGCTGCTCTGCAGTTGGTCTACAAAATGAATACCCTCTGTCTCACAATCTTCACACACAATACTATATATTTACTTCACAGAGCAAAGAAGGTGCCAAATAACAAACAAACAACAGCAGCAGAAGTCCATACCCTACATCAAACAAACCGAGTCTTTGTGGGAAACAAATAGGTTTTCAGCACAGGGTTTTCTACACAACACTTCCTCTGCCCAACTGTTCAGGATCACAGTGAGGCACTTCTCCTGTTTCCAGAAATGAGGTGAGGCTGTCAGATGTTTTGATGAATATGCCTTGGCGCCATGACCAGGAGTGCCAAAGAAAGCGTAACTCAATCGAGGGGGGATTTTTCCAGCCCGTCGCAAGTGGCGGCTCGTGAGGAATAATGTGAATACTGTCTCCAACTCGGATGTGCTGCATAGTGAGTCCATTGTACGAAGGGGGCAAGGGAAGATCTGGGAAGATTTTAATAGGAAATTCAACTTGATTTACTGGTCCCTACGGCAGCCCTATGGTCATAAACCAATACAGCAGGTAGAGCATTCTCCCGTGCCTCTTCTGAGCCTGGTAGGCTCACAGTAGCGTATGCACCTAGTAGATTGTAGATGCTAGGAGTTGCCTTTTTTCTTCTCTTTGATAACCCATGATTTTATTGCTGAGCTTATGTAAGGTTCGGGGTTTGACCCTTGATCACTGGAACACAGACTAAAAGCACTCAGTGTAAGCACATATTACAGATGCCTAGCAACAAAGACTTGATGTGCTACACATTTAACAGTGAGGAAAATTACAGGTGAAGTCAGGAATACAAAGCCAGGATAAGTGCTGAGTTCTTATAACAGTAAGCAAGACAAACTCAGAATGTCCAACAGTGTACAAACAAACCTATTGTTTCATAGCCGCAGTTGATAGCAGGCCACAGCACTGACATTTACATACACTAATATCATTGTTTAAAAAGAAAGATTCTAAAGGTCCAGTATACAATGTGTCTCAGTGACTAACATAGGCGTTTGTATAGTACATAAACGCAGGTAGAATGAGTGAGGATTTACAGATTCTTTTTAGATGATAACCTTCTTTTTCATCAAACTCTACTACAGTCAATACAAATACTTACTTAGGCCTCTTCTTCCTCATCTTGGGCCTGGTTTTAGTGGAGGACCTTTATACCTCAAGTACATTTAAGACAGTCACTGTTTGCTCAATCCTGATGAGGCATAGTTTATGTCCCAGTCTAATGTGGAACCAACACAGAAACCCCAAGACATTGCCTCTACAAGACTTCCTCACTCACAAAGGGCAAAGTCATTTTGAAGGGAAAAATAAGCATAGTCACAAAATCACATTTCCTCTATCGGTAGTTGCATTGAAACCCCAGCATTTTCAAATAGAACCCTGTGAATAAACAAGTATAACTCGAGCTAGAGACATTTTAAAATAGCATTTGCTTATAAAATGAAATGAAAAATCAAACTTATACATTTTTCCAGTTTCTGCTTTTTAGAACCATGCCCTTTTTATTCCCGTGGACTCCTCAATTTCCAACCAGTTTTTTGCAGCAAGAAAACTGGCTGAAGACTGAAGTCGAAAAACTGTCCAGCTCAGTCACCCTTTCTTTCTTCTCCCACACCTGCATGGCTGGAGGGGGGGGGGGGGGGGGGGGGGGGGTAGATGTTCTCACCTTCAACATCTGGACATGTATTCATGCCATGTCCTACAAGAATGACACCGCCTTCATGCACCCTTTACTCATTGCCAGTGCTTTGGTCAGACTCTATTTGCTCAGCCAGATCCCCAGAGGATTTTGCAGGTGAGGTGTTGCTGCACATTTTGTGAGACAGTAGTCCACTGACAGTGCTAGACATATGGATGTTTGTGTGTTTACTGATGATTGTTTACAATTTACAATACATCTTTTTGGGTAGCAGACTAGTTAGCAGACAGACGCTTATCTCATGTGTTAGCATGTCCACCTCTAAGTCTAAACTGCTACTGGTCACAGTGCTACTGGTCACAGCTAACAGCTACTGGTCACACCTAACTGCTACTGGTCACAGTGCTAATGGTAACAGCTAACTGCTACTGGTCACAGTGCTAATGGTCACAGCTAACTGCTACTAGTAACAGTGCTACTGGTCCCAGCTAACTGCTACTGGTCACAGCTAACTTCTACTGGTCACAGCTAACTGCTACTGGTAACAGCTAACTGCTACTGGTCACAGTGCTAATGGTCACAGCTAACTTAGGGTGACCAGACGTCCCGGTTTGACCGGGACAGTCCCGATTTTTAGTCGCGTGTCCCGAGTCCCGACAAAAGCCTGTCGGGACGCAAAAATGTCCCGGTTTCCACCCAACACCACATCAAGCTGCCCAAATTATAGCAATGACATATACAAAACTGTTAAATTAAAGCCTAATTAAGTTTCCAGTAATTCAGAGTCAATGTGTGTGTTTGTGTGTGAGTGACAATGGTAGGTGCGCTCTGCGAAATCTTTGCAGTCAATGTTACAATGTATCTGGCAGTATACAGTGGCCGTGTTTTAACGGTTTTCTTCGATAGCAGACTAGACTACTACATGACAATGCCTAAGAGAATGTGCACGCGCATGACGTCACACATAGTGTCCCGGTTTTAGACTCTGGAAATCTGGTCACCCTAAGCTAACTGCTACTAGTAACAGTGCTACTGGTCACAGCTAACTGCTACTGGTTACAGTGCTACTGGTAACAGCTAACTGTTACTGGTCACAGCTAACTGCTACTGGTCACAGTGTAGACCCATTGTCTGAGCAATGCTGAGCTACAGCACAGGTTACACAAATTACACTACATGCAATGGCTGTTATGCTAATCCCTGGGACTGACTGTCAGACACTGACATCCTACAGCACAGGTTGCACAGGTTACACAAATTACACTACTTGGGGCTGTGTACTTGACTATTCATTGTGAAGAGTTTATCCTCAGTATTTTCTAAGAGTCAGCCATGTGTACAATATGCACTGTTAACTCTTATCAATCATCAATAAACTAATGGTAATTAACAAAAGTGACCTACTTTGATTGGTTACATTTGCTCTGTGTTATGGCCAGATGGTTTAAAGCATTGCCCAACACTGTCCTAACGAGTCACCCATGTGAAATATACATTTGCATGTAGTCTGATAGAGATGCA
>CM050204.1:35030709-35070709 GCA_027475355.1 Coilia nasus
CTCATCACACACACACACACACACACACACACACACACACACACACACACACACACACACACACACACACACACACACACACACACACGTTTGTGTGGTCTCTAGTGGATATATAGTGTGTGTTTAAAAGCACAGAGGGTGCTCAGGTCACTAGGCTGCATCCCAACTATTATGGCTGAAGCACCCACACATTCTCCCTTTTAAGGTAAGACCTTTCTCTTTCCCTCTCTCTCTCTCTCTCTCTTTCTCTCTCTCTCTACCACCCTCTCACTGTCCTCTCTCTCCTTCTGCTTCTTGGTCTCTCACTTCTCACTGTTTTCTTCTGTCTGTCTCGCTTTCTCCTTTGCTCTTTCTCTCTCTCCCTCCCTCCTTTTTCTCTTCTTCCCTCTCTCTGTTCTCTTGTCCTTTTCCTTGTCTTTCTGTCTCCTTCTCTCTGTCTCTCTTTTTCCGTCTCTCTTTCTCTCACACAGACACACACACCCTGCCTGTTTCTCTCGTTCCTCTGCCTAGTCTCTGGGGGGCTCTATCGGTGTTCCAGACTCTGCTTTTATAAGATGTCATTGGACTGTCATGTGATCACATCTGTGAAAGATTTCCGGTAGGTTCCTTTGACTGGGGTAAGCAGAGTAAGCAACTAACCCTAACCCTAAAATAAGCAAGGCAGAGTACGCAACTAACCCTAACCCTAGAGTAAGCAAGGCAGAGTAATAACTAACCCTAACCCTAGAGTAAGCAAGGCAGAGTAACAACTAACCCTAACCCTAGAGTAAGCAAGGCAGAGTACGCAACTAACCCTAACCCTAGAGTAAGCAAGGCAGAGTAACAACTAACCCTAACCCTAGAGTAAGCAAGGCAGAGTAACAACTAACCCTAACCTTAGAGTAAGCAAGGCAGAGTAACAACTAACCCTAACCCTAGAGTAAGCAAGGCAGAGTACGCAACTAACCCTAACCCTAGAGTAAGCAAGGCAGAGTAACAACTAACCCTAACCCTAGAGTAAGCAAGGCAGAGTAACAACTAACCCTAACCTTAGAGTAAGCAAGGCAGAGTAACAACTAACCCTAACCCTAGAGTAAGCAAGGCAGAGTAACAACTAACCCTAACCCTAGAGTAAGCAAGGCAGAGTAACAACTAACCCTAACCTTAGAGTAAGCAAGGCAGAGTAACAACTAACCCTAACCCTAGAGTAA
The DNA here is from genome assembly GCA_027475355.1 of Coilia nasus. Lineage (NCBI taxonomy): Eukaryota > Metazoa > Chordata > Actinopteri > Clupeiformes > Engraulidae > Coilia > Coilia nasus. The sequence goes on from CM050204.1 coordinate 35,031,900, forward strand.
GCAAGGCAGGCAGCCATCTCAATTTCTTCCTTAGCTCCTCGAGCTGAGGCCTTCTTTCTCTCCTTCCCTCTCTCTCTCTCCCCATCTCTCTCCCTCTCTATCACTCTCTCTCTCGCTCCCTGTCTCCCCCCTCTCTCTTTCTATCTCTCTATGTCTCTCTCTCTCTTCCTCGCTCCTTCTCTCTCTCTCCCTCTCTCTCTTCCTAACTCTCTTCCCCCTCTCTTCCTAATGCTCTCTCCCCCCCCCCCCCTCTCTTTCTATCTCTCTATTACTCTCCTTCTCTCACTCTGTCTCTCTCTCTCTCTCTGTGAGTGTGTGTGTGTGTATGTGTGTCAGTGTGTGTGCGCATGTGTATTTGTATATGCATCTGTATGTATGTGTTTTCATTAGACGGAGAAATTATGAAAGTGTGTAAATCTTTGCTTGTTTAGGTGTGCCTGTAAGTGTGTGTGTGTGTGTGTGTGTTTGTGTGTGTTTGTGTGTGTGTCTGTGTGTGTTAGTGTGAGTGAAGTGAGGAACGATCGTACTTTTAGTTCTTTTTGATGTAGGCAGGCCTCCTGGTAGCATGACACTGAAATGAATTAGAAATGGGTAAAGACTCACAGAGTTCATTCCTTACATGTGGAAGCCAATTAGCACTTTTCCCCTTTCCTCTGTGACTGGCAGCCACAAAACACGAATGCAGGTAGCACAGCAGACCTGACAGTGTGCCAGCGCAGTCAATGTGAAACAGGATTCCCTCCAATGGGAACACTGGCCCAATGACGAGCGCACATGTCGAGAATAATTCCTGAGTAAACGTGTGGAATGTTGCTGTGAAAATACACAGTGTCCTGACTCTTTACTGGACAGAATGAGTTTCAGTCGTTGGTGGGGCCAAGCTCGCACAGGCTAAGTACACATCTGCAGCTGTAATGTTGCGTTTAGAAATGACATGCTTATGTAATATAAGTCACACAAAGTCTATGGCATAACTCCAGTTTTTAGTACAGGCTCTCCTATTCCTCTTTAGGTATACCAGGAGCTGATGTGCAACAGGGCACTGGCATCTGTATGTAACTAATGCCCAAGCCACAGTTTTATGTTTCATTTTTTTGTGTGATTACAAAAAATAAAGAGTATGAAAACGAATGTATGTAGTCTTTAAAGGTCCCATATTATGAAAAAAACTGTGTGCCAAAAACCATGTGTTTATATTTCTCCCTGTCTTCAGTCACAGACGGGACCCAGATTAAGTACCAGAGGGTGTTTGTACAGGTCTGTGGGTGTGCTGTAACCATATCAAGGATGACTGCTTCGTCAACCGTGGACAGTATAAACTTGGATTAGCCACCAAACTTTGCCTCAACGAGGAGTTGCTTCTGACTATCTGTGTAAACCTAAGGAAGATGTAAGTACCTTTTGTACTAAGTAAGTACCTTGTGTAAATGTCTTTTGCAGTTTAGCGCGAACTAGTCATCTACTGTTCTATGTACTGTTTTTCCATTTAGCATAAGTGAACACTGACAGCTAACATATAGGCTAGGATAGTTTACATCACTATAATATATTGCAAACCAACCAAACTGAGCCATCCCCACACTTGGGAATTTCTAAAAATGCATTTTAAGATGTTTGCTAAACTGAAATATAGTATGTTCTAGACAGTGTAGGCGTTGAGCAGTAGCAGCTCACTAGCATGTAGGAATTCTAATGAGAAACAGCCTACTCTGAACCAGAGGGGTACAGGGGCAGGCGAAAATGCCTAATCTGAGACTGGGAAGACATGCTCAGTGGAGCTCAGAGAGCTACGTTAACTTGTTGTAGAGAGGGCACAATATGGGAGCTTTAAGGAAGACTGCATTATTACAATAAATAAGCCATTAGGTGCCCAGTCAGTGCTTCACCACACTCTTGTCTTTTGTGAAGTGTCACAGAGGGACTGAATGCCAGAGGAAGCCAGTCGTATCTCTGACCAAGGTCATTGAGGTCATTAACCTTTAATCGGTGAGCACATGTTGTTCAGCAAGCGGAGTGAAAAAAAACTTTACTACTAAATTATAACATCAGTATTAAAAACAAAAAATGTTTACTACGGCATTCCATCTTGGCCTTGTTATTCTTTAAAAAAAAACATTGAAACAGTCTGTCAGGCTAAATCTCACCTACACAGTGAGCCTTCTCAAGCTGTCTGTCAGGTTCAATCTCACCTAGACAGCTCTCTCTCTCAGACCTATGGCTCTTTCTCTCTCTGTTTCTCTCTGTCCATCTCTCTTTCTGTGTCCTCTTTGTCCATCTCTCTCTCTCTCTCTCTCTCTCTCTCTGTCTCTGACCTATGTGTCTCTCTGTCCTGCGTTCTCTCTCTCTCTTTCTCTTTGACCTGCGATCTCTAGCGGTGTCCTCTGACCTGCGATCTCTAGCGGTGTCCTCTGTCCTGCGATCTCTAGCGGTGTCCTCTGACCTCTGATCTCTAGCGGTGTCCTCTGACCTGCGATCTCTAGCGGTGTCCTCTGACCTCTGATCTCTAGCGGTGTCCTCTGACCTGCGATCTCTAGCGGTGTCCTCTGACCTGCGATCTCTAGCGGTGTCCTCTGTCCTGCGATCTCTAGCGGTGTCCTCTGACCTCTGATCTCTAGCGGTGTCCTCTGACCTGCGATCTCTAGCGGTGTCCTCTGACCTCTGATCTCTAGCGGTGTCCTCTGACCTGCGATCTCTAGCGATGTCCTCTGACCTGCGATCTCTAGCGGTGTCCTCTGACCTCTGATCTCTAGCGGTGTCCTCTGACCTCTGATCTCTAGCGGTGTCCTCTGACCTGCGATCTCTAGCGGTGTCCTCTGACCTGCGATCTCTAGCGGTGTCCTCTGTGGGGCCTCGACGGAGGGTGCAGTGCTGGAAAGTATGATGGCCATGACAGCACATGCACTTCACAGATGGCCGAGGGCTTTGCTTTAAAGGTGCACTTCACAGATGGCAGAGGGCTTTGCTTTAAAGGTGCACTTCACAGATGGCCGAGGGCTTTGCGTTAAAGGTGCACTTCACAGATGGCCGAGGGCTTTGCTTTAAAGGTGCACTTCACAGATGGCCGAGGGCTTTGCTTTAAAGGTGCACTTCACAGATGGCCGAGGGCTTTGCTTTAAAGGTGTACTTCACAGATGGCCGAGGGCTTTGCTTTAAAGGTGTACTTCACAGATGGCCGAGGGCTTTGCCTTAAAGGTGTACTTCACAGATGGCCGAGGGCTTTGCTTTAAAGGTGTACTTCCACGAGAAACCGTTTAGTACTTGCTCTTTTGAAATATTATAGGTCACCCCGAGTTGCATATGCATGCTGCATATCAAAATGTTTTTCTATCCCCGTTTTCTATATCAGTCAAAAGAAGACAACAGGCGGAAAAACGACCCAATGCGAAAAGGGGCTTCGGCGTGACGTAGACGTGGAAATACATATAAGAGAAACTGACTGAATGGGCTTTAAATGATGTTAGCCTGTGACTGACTCGCATAAGATTAGCAGGCTAGTTGAATGACTGAACTGCATTTAGCCGGGCACTTGCACTGTTTTGTCATGCAAATATTACCATTCTGAAACGTTCATTGACAAACGGTCAGGAAGCGACTGTGCTTGTGCCATCTCTCCTTCCTCTTCGGATTCAGGATCAAACACATAAGGCTGTATCTCCGTAGACATTCTGTGTGCAGTTTTAGTGCTGTCAAGTTGACTTTTCCCCTTTACCTTACTCTGCTATCAAGTTGACTGTGGGGCAAAGGAAGCTGCAGGGAGCGTGTCACGCCTCTGGTGAAATCGTGTCGTTCTCCCGGCCCCACCCCCCCCCACCAAACTAAAACAGCCTGAAACAGAAGCACTAGAACATTTTTTTCATTAAAACCAGCGCACAGGGCAATTATTAATACTAGAGAACACCGCAAAGTTAATGAAAACATGATGGAAGTACCCCTTTAACATTGGAACTAACTGGCTGCTCTCATCCAATTACATGTGTTTAAATGATTTTAATTGATTATTTAAACGAAGTAGCTCAGTTATACTGTATGTTCATGGCAAATAGATTGTTCTTCTTCTTTTTCTATCTCCTATCTTTGTCTCATTAGTATTGTATAAGTATATTACATTAGTTAATGAGTTATTAAGATGTTCTGTTGTTTATACACTCAGCACTACTTACCCTGTTGCACTGAGATGCACTGTCTGTTTGTCAATACTTGAGCTGGGTTAACCCTAACCTTAGGTCCACTGTAAGGATTTCACCCCTACATAGTTAGGATAAAAGAGGAAGTGGGAATGACACACTGAAGTCCACCACTTTTTAAAAATCTGGACAGACAATTTAAATCTACACCGTTTTCTTAAGTGTTTAGAAGACACACCTACTCATAGTGGCCCTTAGTGGAAGCTATTAGGTAATACCTTTAGCATCAACCACAGCTACAAAAATATTTTATCTGTAAGCAGAAGCATGTCAGACCAAAACATACCACTGAGTAGATGATTTTATCGCTGTCTTACTTTAAGTGTCGACCTTGATGATGAAAAACAAATTGGTCCTCTCAACTGACGAAATGCAAAACAGCTCCTGGCTACTTTTTTGAGCAAGAAGACAGAGTAGAAAGGAATGTGACCATTTGTGCACCAACTTGCCATCATAGCGTAGCTTAGAGGGTTAGCTAACCCTAACCTTAGGTGTCTGTAGCACAGCTTAGGTGAATGTCTATAGCTAAAGGATATGCTGGGGACAAAGTTATTTGTTGCCTAAGGTGAGTCCATCCAGACATGACCCTGGACTCCTCGTTGTGCTTGTCAGTCTATGACCCTGAACCTTGACCTCTGAAGATTTTCCTCGGGGTCAGTTATGCACTCTGTTAGGTCACTGCTGAACACTTGTCACACTACCTTCCCGGCCACACACGTGCATAGTTTTCCACAGACTCCACTGCAGAGGGCAAATGGGGAATTAAATCATGATTCACTAAGAATGTTTCACTAAGTCATAATCAAATCATGATCTGTTCATGTCTTTCCATTATAGGAACTTGCAAGATGTTTGACAAAAAAACTGTCAGAGAGCCAGAGAAGGCTCACACTGAGTGAAATGACCAGACAAAGTCTTTAAAACAGGAGCAACTGTTTAATGAGAGCCATGAAGCTATTCTCAATGCTAAATCACTAAATAAACCACAGACATTCATAAAAAACACAAAAAAAAAACAAACAAGGGGTTTTCTACTCCTTGGCTGCGTAATTAGATTATGCACTGAAAACTTCTTAAAAAGGTAGAACTTACGCTTTCACCTTAGCTCTACTAAGCTTTTAATACAAAGACAGGGGTAGAAAGTTGAGATGTAGAACTGCCTCACAGCCAGATTCTTTACCTATAGTGCCCTCTAGTGTTAACTTGCTGTGATATCTGGACAATATCTGGAGAATTTCGATTCCCAAGTCTTGAGTTCTGACCTGTAGAATAAAGACTCAAGCCCTCCTAGGGTTTGCCATCCCCAGCAGCCCACTGTGTTTGGAGGACTGTCCCCCCACGCCAGCATGACAGACACCCGGTTAGCCATGCCACTTGACCCAAGCATTCCTCCCCTGAGTTTGTCACCCTGTGTTTGGTCCAGAGCAGCCACTGCTTTCAGTGGCCACAGCAATCAGGATGGATTGCTGATACAGGATTCCCACCTGAGGCTCAAAGAGTCAACACCATACGTCTCGTTAAGCCTACTGATCATACTGGATCACCCAGACACAACAGACCCCATGGGTGTAAGATTTTTTGATGAAATTATGAGAATGAGAATGACAGACAGTTTCAAGACATGTATGCCATTCCAAGACATGTATGCCACCCATGAAGTCTCACTGAATGTGAATTCTGTCACCATTCCATTATATTCTATTTAGTTTTACAACGTTGCCCACTCCTTATCGTTATAGAGTATATGTTTACTCAGAGGCGGAGCCAGAGGTTGTGAACATGAGGGGCTTAGCCCGGGGGGGAGGGGGGTGTTCTGGTGGTCCTCCCCCAGAACATCTTGGATTTCTTAGATGCAATTTCCTGCATTCTAGTCCATTTTAGAGGGATCTGTTAGACATGTCAAATCCTAAATCCCTTCTAATTCATAGCCTATATTGTCAGTTGCATGGCCTGCACAAGACAATATGGAAAGAAACAATAACCACTTCATTACTGACTTCTAGAGATTCTTATGTAAACAATAGCAAAATTGAGACTCATGTTATACTAACTTTTGGTAGATTCAAACTGGGACTGCAGAGATGGATTACTTGTTTGTTTTTTTGTATGTTAGAAGTGGTATAAATAGACTGACAGACACAATTTCACTGCATTTTCTACACTCTGTCACTATAGACCTATGCATGTGACATTAAAATATCCTCACTGTGCTTAGTGAACAATAGGCCCATGATTTTGTAGCTAAGTAGCCTATGCTGTTGCATACTTTTCACTGGATGGCAATCAAAGCTCAGGAATGGAGAAAATTACTAGTTAATGTACCATAACACCTTTAAAGTTATACTTCACGTCCCAATTTCATTAACTCGTTAACTTTTTTCCTCGTACTTCATTTCAGAATTCTGTACAAAATAAAAAGAAGTACGAGGGGCTGGTTTACCAGGCTAGAATTATTATAGCAGCCTAACCTAGCTAGCCGATGAAAACAGCCAAGCTGTGGCTAGTAGCCTACCAAACGTCAAGACTGCCGTGCTAACCCAAAATAACGTTTTTATCACTGACTTGAAACGTGTGACAACCATACAGTCTATGGTGACAACTTACTGGCTGCTGCTGATGACAAGGTACCAGTAGTTTTTTTTAAAGAAATTTCTTATGTCCATGGTTGAAGGAAGACAGACGAGTTCTGACAGACGAGCGTAGACTGTACAAAGGAGACGTTAATGTTTAGAATTAGAACACATGCACGTCCTTGTTTTAGTGGGATTCTATTTTTCTAGTTCGGTCACGTTAGAATAACAGCATTTTAAGAATGAGGGAAATGTGGGTTTTGTTGTAGGCCATTTTCCCATTAATCAGTTTTAATGTTATTTACAGGGAGCATATTCTCAGGGTTGTCATGATTTTTTAAAGCTTAAAAAGATTCGGGGCTTTTGACGTGAGATTCAGCCCCAAAAGCCACCCCCTAGCTCCGCCCCTGTGTTTACTCATGATCATTCCTTTGTGATTTATACACTGTGTCCAGCTGTCAGTAAAACTACAAATAGATTTCAGTTAACCCTATATCAGTATATCAATTTTACAGGCCTCACATTAGCCAAGGCAAGGCCAGGTTTATTTCTATAACAATTTTGCACATGAAGTGCAAAACAAACAGATAAGTGGAGAATTCCAGTGAATGTGAGTGTGTGCATGCCGGTGTGTGTGCAGTGCACGCACATGTGTGTGCGTGTGTGCATGCACGTGTGTGTGTAGGTGCATGCCTGCATGCACATTTGTGTGTGTGTGTGTGTGTGTGTGTGTGTGTGTGTGTGTGTGCGTGTGTGTGTGTGTGCGTGTGTGTGTGTGATAACGTGTGGTCAGATTTTTCAGCACAAAGCCCTGACATTCACCATCAGCCATTAGGTATGGTCCCTAATAAGATTGACTGACTTCTTGCTCTTTTACAGCCCCACGAACCAGGTGCCCACCAGGGCCCCACGAACCACGTGCCCACCAGGGCCCCACGAACCAGGTGCCCACCAGGGCCCCACGAACCAGGTGCCCACCAGGGCAAACCAATAGAGGAAAGGAGCTACAATGGCTCACAGTTTGGACTCACCCCAAGCCTTTCGCATGGAACTCGCTAATTTGGCCCGGTAACTAACAAGGGGCTTGCGTGCCACTCGATCATTTGGGGGAACGGGGGTGACTTGGCCAAAATATCTGTCACGTGCCACTGTAAGAGGAGGACACTGGGGTTAACAGAGCATAGTGAGAGTGGGGGAAGGTCTTCTTAATTAGCAATGATAAAAGCCTAGGTTCATAAGCCCTCCGGTGCCCTCTCTGGAGCTCTCTGGGTGCTCAGGCCCTAATAAGCCCTGCGATGAGGAGCTCTCTGGGTGCTCAGGCCCTAATAAGCCCTGTGATGAGAGCAGAAAAAGAAACAGTTGCTACTGTGGGGGATTACTGAGTCTTGAAGCTGTGTGACACCAGGGTCGGGAGCAAGGGGTGGTGGTAGTATATGTGTGTGTGTGTGTGTGTCTGTGTGTGTGTACTCTGTATACTGTACATGTGTGTTTCTATGATGTGTGCATGTGTACCTGCAAACTGCATTCTATACAAAATTCCAACAGTGTGGCTCCATCATAAGGGCAACCAGATGCTAAAATGGCCGGCGTGCTGTCCAGATCTGTCACATTTTAAGCATAATAAAAAGGAAAACATCACACACCCCAATGCCCATCACACACCCCAATAAGAAGGGATCTGTTTGAGAAGAGAATTGGTGTCTTACACACGCAGACCAAAAACATAAATTCTTACAGTGTTTGAGTCAATCCTGACAACACCAGATGGTTGGTATTTTGCTCGGATCATAATATTTACAAAAACATTGCCTGAACTGAAAACCAAGCAGCGAAGGAAAACGTGTCCCAGACAAGATTTGAAAATGGAAAGGCCAACTCAAAACACTGAACAACAAAGAAAAATGCGAACTTACGTGTTAATTCTTTATACGAATGTTTTTATTTTGTATAATTTATCCTGTATATACTAAGATTTGAATGCATGTTAAAATGATTGAAATTACTGCTGCGCAGTTACTTTGAAATAAGTACTAGGCCTGTATTTTACAGCTCTTAAAAAGGAGTAGGTATGAGAAAAGTAAAGTGTGATTGGCCTGATTTCAGCCCCATTTTATTACTTTAATTAATGTATTATTTGTGACTGCAAATATATTTTTGTCTGTGCAATTAACCTAAGGAAGTATAAACGGATACAAAACAAAATAATGCCATTGTAAGAAAAATGTCAACAAGTAAGTCTTTACAGCACATGATGCTTTAAAAAAAATAGCTAAACTGCCTGTATCTCACATGCAGAGGCTTGCCTGTGCTGGCTTGTCAAAAGGCTCCCAGGGGCTTATTGGGCTTACTACAGGCCTCCCAAGGGCTGACAAACCTTACACTACAATAGTGTCAATACAGTTTTCAACAGATGTCTCTGACAAACCTTACACTACAATAGTGCTAATACAGTTTTTAAAGGATGTTTCTGACAAACCTTACACTACAATAGTGGCATTCCAGTGGTGTGACCAAATATTGATTTGATTTAGGTTTCTCTTTTGTTCAGTCACTGCATTTTGTTAATTGATGAACATAAATGATTAACACTTCCATTTTTGAAGGAATTCCTAGTTGACAGCATTTTTTCACACCTGCCTAAGACTTTTGCACAGTGCTGTACCTCAGACCAGAATCTTGTGCCACACCTGTCCTGCCTCATGCCTCGATTGCTTCATTGGTTTCCCCCTCTCTCTTGCTTCCCTGTTTGCCTGTTTGTTTCGCCTATGGTGTTCACCTCTGTCTTGTTCTCCCTTTGCGTATCATGTGTTTTGTTTGATTAGCTCCTTGATTAGTTTCTGTGTATTTATACCCCTGTGTTTCCTTTGTTCTTTGTCTGATCGTCTGTTCCTGTTCGCTGTCACTGTCTGTTTGCTGTTGTCACCCGTTGCTGTTTTGTCACCTGTATCTGTTCGTTTGCCATCGTAATCAGCATTTTGTAAGTTCTCTTTCTTGTCCTTGTTCCCCTATTTTTTGTCCCTGGTTATGTCAATGTTTCTGCTTTTTGAAGCGTGTTTTTCCACAGTTTTTGAACCGTGTTTTTCCACAGTTTTTGAAGCGTGTTTTTCCTTCTGTCAACCTGCCTTTATTTGCCTTTCCTTTTCCTTTGCGTGTGTGCTGTGTGTGTGCTGTGTGTGTGTGCTGCGTGTGTGTTTTGTGTGTGTGTGTGCTGTGTGTGCGTGTGTGTTGTGTGTGTGTATGCTGCGTGTGTGTTTTGTGTGTGTGTGTGTGCTGTGTGTGCGTGTGTGCCAAAGCCAAAAAAAAAAAAAAACACTGAGTGGCACATTATGCATTGAGTTCACTTTGTACTGCACACAAACATCTTCTCAGTGTGTACGTGCACGCTGAAACCTCTAACATTAGGTTAGTACATTAGGTTAGTACATTAGGTTAGTACACTGGGTTAGTACATTAGGTTAGTACATTAGGTTAGTACATTAGGTTAGTACACTGGGTTAGTACACTGGGTTAGTACACTGGGTTAGTACAAAAGGCTCACATGTACTGTGTCGGTTTCATAGTTTACATCATGCGCTACATTAGTTCAGTATAATTCATCCTTATTCCTATGTCTTTTTTCCCTTAAACAATAACTGCTCCCTCTTAAACACACCCATTTCACATTCCTCTAAACTGGGTGGGGAAGAGTACCTGAAAGGAAGCCTAAGGACAGAGTGGGGTGCTAAAGGCTTTGCTATCTAGTGTACTTTACCTTAAAGGTATACTCAGGTGTAAAATGGAAATGGTTATGTTAAAATGTGATGACGAGTTGGCATGTTTGCTGAGGAGCAAAGCTGTGCTAGCCTGTTACATTTCAAACTTCTATATAACCGAGGACTTCCTGCACAGACCAGCCCCAGGGTCACACACCACAACCTCACAGGAACTCTGGTATGGGAGAAAGACACGCAGACTCACACACACACACACACACACACGCGCGCACACTTGGACCCACAGACTCACACACACATGCACACACACACACACACACTTGGACCCACAGACTCACACACACACACACATACACTTGGACCCACAGACTCACACACACACACACAGACGCGCACGCATACACACACACACACACACTTGGACCCACAGACTCACACACACACACACATACACTTGGACCCACAGACTCACACACACACACAGACGCGCACGCATACACACACACACACACACTTGGACTCACAGACTCTCACACACACACACACACACTCACACAAGCGCACACACACACACACACTTGGACCCACAGACTTACACACACACCCACACTTGGTCCCACAGACTCACACACACACACACACACACGCACACACACACACACACACACTTGGACTCACAGACTCTCACACACACACACACACTCACACACGCGCACACACACACACACACTTGGACCACAGACTCTCACACACATACACACACACTCACACTTGGTCCCACAGACTCACACACACACACATACACACACATGGACCCACAGACTCACACACACATGCACACACACACACACACACTTGGACTCACAGACTCTCACACACACACACACACACACTTGGACCCACAGACTCACACACACACACACACTCACACTTGGTCCCACAGACTCACACACACACACATTTGGACTCACAGACTCTCTCTCACACACACACGCGCGCGCACACACACACACTTGGACCCACAGACTCTCACACACACACACTTACACTTGGTCGCACAGACTCACACACACACACATACACACACACTTGGACCCACAGACTCACACACACACACACACGTATACCCACAGACTCACACACACACTAGGGCTTTGACATCGAAGTTCATTATTCCATATAATTTGAATATTTTTTAAAAATCGAATATTCAAATGGCAGCCCTAATATTCAAACCTGTTATGGTTATTATTTTTCGTGAATACATTTGCTTGTAAACGTTGTTTTCAATTCATATTCCGAGGTTTTTTCACGCCTGGTGAAGTTGTGAATCGCGAGCTCATTATGCTATTATTAGCCATCTGGCTCCTGTAGCTTATTATGCTATTATTAGCCATCTGGGCTCCTGTAGCTTATTATGCTATTATTAGCCATCTGGGCTCCTGTAGCTTATTATGCTATTATTAGCCATCTGGGCTCCTGTAGCTTATTATGCTATTATTAGCCATCTGGGCTCCTGTAGCTTATTATGCTATTATTAGCCATCTGGGCTCCTGTAGCTTATTATGCTATTATTAGTCATCTGGGCTCCTGTAGCTTATTATGCTATTATTAGTCATCTGGGCTCCTGTAGCTTATTATGCTATTATTAGCCATCTGGCTCCTGTAGCTTATTATGCTATTATTAGCCATCTGGGCTCCTGTAGCTTATTACGCTATTATTAGCCATCTGGCTCCTGTAGCTTATTACGCTATTATTAGCCATCTGGGCCCCTGTAGCTTATTACGCTATTATTAGTCATCTGGGCTCCTGTAGCTTATTACGCTATTATTAGCCATCTGGGCCCCTGTAGCTTATTACGCTATTATTAGTCATCTGGGGTCCTGTAGCTTATTATGCTATTATTAGTCATCTGGGCTCCTGTAGCTTATTATGCTATTATTAGTCATCTGGCTCCTGTAGCTTATTATGCTATTATTAGTCATCTGGCTCCTGTAGCTTATTATGCTATTATTAGTCATCTGGGCTCCTGTAGCTTATTATGCTATTATTAGCCATCTGGGCTCCTGTAGCTTATTATGCTATTATTAGTCATCTGGGCTCCTGTAGCTTATTATGCTATTATTAGTCATCTGGGCTCCTGTAGCTTATTATGCTTTTATTAGTCATCTGGGCTCCTGTAGCGTCCTGGTGAAGTTGTGAATCGCGAGCTTATAATGCTATTATTAGGCATCTGGCTCCTGTAGCTTATTATGCTATTATTAGTCATCTGGGCTCCTGTAGCTTATTATGCTATTATTAGCCATCTGGCTCCTGTAGCTTATTATGCTATTATTAGCCATCTGGGCTCCTGTAGCGTCCTGGTGAAGTTGTGAATCGCGAGCTTATTATGCTATTATTAGTCATCTGGGCTCCTGTAGCGTCCTGGCGAAGTTGTGAAGCGCAAGCTTATTATGCTATTATTAGTCATCTGGCTCCTGTAGCGTCCTGGTTCGCTCCTATTTTGCATACCAAAACAATAGCAACAAGCACGCCTGCAGTCATGACGAGGAGTTCGAAATCTACACTCCTGACCATTTGAAAAGCATCGTGTGGCACTAGTTTAGTCTCCAAAGCAAGAGAGGAAAATCACGAGTAAGGACGGAGTGATATGCCTGAAAAACAGTCACTGTGACACCGTGTTGTTCTTCCGAAAACATAATTGGCTGCCTATAGATTAGCTGAAGGAAAGGTTCCTGTAAGCTCGTGTATTTCCAATAGAGCGTTAACTGTGTCATGACAGCATCTTCTGTTATATTCCGCTCATTACATCTTCACTCCGACACTGAACAACTTGTTTGCTCAATAATAAGTTTTAACACACGCATAAATACTTGGCCTTTCGTGCATGTTGTCTATTGACATTGACTGTACTGCTCTCTGGTGGACAACCAATATAGGTCTTACTGAAGGCATTTAATGGTCAAAATATTATTAATACATGTTCGAATATATTCGAATATTCGAAATTCATAAACAAACGAACTTCGACCCACAGACTCACACACACACACACCCACAGACTCACACACACACACACCCACAGACACACACACGCACACACATACACACACACACACACGCACACACACTTGGACCCAAAAACTCACACGCACATGCACGCACGCACACACACACACACACACACTTGGACCCACAGACACACACACACACAAATGTGCCCCCCCCCTCCCCACACACACACACTGAGTGGTGGGTGAGAGGGGGTAGTGTACAACCTCCCCTGTGACTGAAGTGCTCTGAGATGTCTGTGTAGATTCTCATTCATCCAGGTCATGGAAATACAAAGAGCTGAGTTGTAAGCAACTGGACTTCTTTTTGGAGCTTGAAGACGTTTCACCTTTCATCCAAAAGCCCTGAGCGTAGTACCGTCCATGCACATTTGAGTAAAAACTGAACAGTCATAATAAAACACACACACCTGTGTGACAACATACTGCAGAATCATTTCTCTTTCTTCCTAATATGAATTATGAAATTCAGTTTTGAAGTGTCTTTTTTTTTAAGTTTCACCTTTTTGGATATTGGGTATTGGCATGGTACTCAGCCTCTCCACAGCTCTGAAGGCTGGGCCACAGTAGCCTTGCTCTGCCAATGCCAATGTGGAAAGTGTAGCGTGCCTCTTAATGCACTAGCTCAGTGGTCGCCGAAAATTGACTCCATATTAAGTAAAACTGTTAAAAACAAAATGCTCAAAACTGAATTTCACAACTCCTAATTTCACAACTCCTATGATTGTGAAAGAGAAGCAAGAACAAAACCTTTGTGGGTGGAAATGTGTGTGGAAAGGTGTATGTATCATGATGATTCTGCAGTATGTTGGCATCATAGACAGTAGAAGAGAATGGACCGTGGGATGGCGTTGTTTTCAATGGGAGCCGTTGAAGCACGATTTTGAGATTTTTAATTGGTCACCAGGCAACTGCGCAAGCGTGGGGTGACGTATGGTCACGTCGGCCAGCAAACCCAAATACTATAAATTGAGTGGTAGATGCTCAATCACAAATCATTGTTCAGCGTACAATAAGTATTGTTCTACTGTTATAGCTGCAATCACTTAGTGGAATGGGAGGCTAATATTGTACGTGGGGACTTCATTCTTCGTCAACTAATTTTTGTTCCAGGCAGTCTTGCAAGCCAGCATGTCAAGGGAGCTAGCTAGTTAGCATGTAAACTACAAGCTATAGCGTGTAGCTTAGCTTAGCCATCTTTCTCAATTCACTTGCATCGAATAGTAAAATCCATAAAGATAGCGATTCTGCTTACAAACAAATACCAAGTTCTAAGCTTATTTTTCGAGAAATAGTGATGTAAATGTTTCCCCAACACGAATAAGTAAAAAAGTAAACGGGCATGACTGTGGCTACAGCTTGTTATCCAACCAGTACGGTAAATTTTCTCCTGTGCGACAGAAACTCACTAGCCGTCGCATGATTTATGCGTCATTTTTAGCACAATTTCAGATAAACGTTTCTTACAAGGCAATAACATGACAGATTTCCGATCGAAGCAAATATGTTTTGCTGTGTCCTCTCCGGTTTACAACAATGCCAATATCAAGGTACGGATGGCTTCTCATGTAAAGTTGTTTGATTTCAAAGTGACGCTAAAATGAATGGAAGTCAACGGAATGCTAAATGCTATTGGGCCCTTTCCGGGTTGAGATTTCCCCATGGGTGCTTCAACTTCCGGATATATTCCTACCCCCTTGGTTGGCATGCAACCTCTTGGTGGTTAGAACCAGTTGTGACAGACCTCTCATCTACAATGCTACACATCAGACCGCAGGGGCGTGGCCACGTGGGGGCCAGGGGGGGCCATGGCCACCACTGGTCAGAGAATGGCCACCCCGCTGGCCCCCCCTACGGACCAACCCATTGCCTACTTGAACTTAATATTTTGCACTCACGATAAAAGGTTACTAGCTCGACAGATAGTTAAACAAAGTCAACCAACAATAAGAAGTCAATTTTCCTCATTTGGTCTTTACTTTTTAGTGAAACCGAAGCACAATAAAACACGAAATACAAATGAGCATCTGTCATTCAATGGTTAGCATAAGGCTAGCTTAACATTAGAAAGTCCATCGGCAGGCTAACCGCGATTAGCATCGCTATAGTTAACATTTACTTTAAACACGTTAGAATCATGTTTTTATAAAATACTCAGTAGGAATAACAATAATAATAGAAAGTTTAAAATCCGCCAGTACTGTAACTTACAGATATGAATTCTCTGCGTCTTAAAAAAGAAACTGATTTAATGAAACTCTTTCCAGTCTCCCATAGTCAGGCAACTAGCCTACCTAACTACGGCAAGCCTAGAAGGACATTGACTGCAATTCTTGCAGGGGACGAAAGTTATTTGTGTATTCATACGTGGGGAATTAAAAAAAAACCTGATAGAAACATGCCAGTTATCTGTGGAGTCTGCAGAGTTCATCTCGATGACAAATTGTATAGTCAACAAATATGGATACAAGACGATTTCTGAAGCATCGTAACAGTAGGCTATCCCTGCTGCTAATGTAAGTAATATCCTAAACTTAACATTTTCAGGTTAATTCGCACACTTTTTGGTTCATGTTATAATCATGAAATTGACTCAACAAGATACCAAGGCTACGTTAATCTTTAGACACGTATCCACTGGATCTACTTCTTCATTTAGAAGTTGCTAAACATACGTCTACGTTTAATGCAGTGCATTAAACAACCTAATATTTACATTCTTAAGAAATATCATGGCAAAACTATGGAGGGCCAAAAATGACATAGTTAATATAAATACGTATGTTAAAATATGTAGCACAAATAAATAAAATAACAACATATACACACTGCTGTATTTATTTACATTAACATTAATTCCATAATGTAAATGACAAAGAAATGTAAAAAGGAGTGTCAATAACCAAACCAGCTCTTATGGCACTAGGTCAGGAGATTTTCCAGCTGTACGCACTGAACTGGGCAAGACTTCTTTTAGCTCATATGCCCCACATGCTTGGAATAATCTCCAAAACACCCTAACATTGGAGTCTGTGCCTTCTATGCATGTTTTAAAAATCTTTTAGGAACAATTTTAGTAGAAGAGTGTCACTGTTTTTAATTTCCCTTTCATCATGTTTTTCTGTACCATCTTTGTTTAGTGCTGTGGCTCACTGTATTTCTGTCTATTGTCTATTGTGTGCATGGTTGCCTGCCTTGCTTTGTTAGCCCTTTTCAGCTGTCTGTTTGCTCTTGCACTTCTGTCTGTATTTATGGCTTTGTAACTTTGCATGTGCGTCCTCTGTTTGTCTGTAAGCTTTGTGCATGTGTCTCCTTTGTCCTCCTTGCTGTCTTGGCCAGGACTCCCTGGAAGAAGAGGTTCTAATACCTCAATGGGACCTTCCTGGTTAAATAAAGGTCAAATAAAAATAAATAAATAAATATGCCGGAAAGAAATGCAGGGCATATAAAACAGTATGTAGAAAATATTACAGGGAAAATATCTGTAAATAAATAGAAAGAGAAAATGGAAAATAAATAAATTATGGAATTAATGTAAATGTAAATAAATGCAGCAGTAAATGAAAATGACTTCTTTCCCATTCTTTGTCATTTTATTTATTTATGCTACATATTTTTACATACGTATTTATTATTAATTGTCATTTTTGGCCCTCCATACAAAACACCTTATTAAGCAGTAGGTGCATGTTAAGGCAACTATGACAGAAGCACATAGGAAACCATTTTATTTCCACAGTTGAGTTGTGTATGATACCATGCCATTGAACTGTTTTTATCAGCCAAATAGGGGAGACCGGGGTTGGTTGTCACATTTTTTGCTTTCATTTGAATCCCTCAAAAACGGTGTTATGAATAGATTCGCTTTCAATGTATAATGTAAGCTTAAAGTGTCAGGTTGGACTGGAGGATTGTAAATCACCTTAAATTCATTGTGTTCAAAAGATATAGGCTGCCAAATAGACACTAACAGCTTGTGACAACCAACTCCACTCTATGGGGTTGGTTGTCACAGTGTTATTTCAATGGGGGTGGAGGGGAAATGATAACATGTAAATATTTTTGAAAATAATGCAAAAAAGTGAAGTGAAATTATTCAGAATGTAAGTATAACACACAGGCATTGGGAATATCGACATTGGGAACATTGAAATAAACAGACTTGCTGAATACATACTGTTTTATAACATATTATTGAAATATACATGTTATGCACCAAAGGATAGATTAGAACAATTAGATAAGTAGGCCTATTGTTACTATTTAGATTTTGTGTGTGTGTGTGTGTGTGTCAGAGAGTGAATACATATATGGCCATTGGTGGCACATGTGACAACCATCCCCAACTGACCTGGTATGCTAGCAGAGATGCTAGCAGCCACAAGTTGTAGCATAACAGCAAAACATATTGAAAATATAGCTCTGTCTTTACACTTTTTAATGGTAATACTTTTTAAAAGTCAACCCATTAGTTACAAAACTATAAAAGAAAACTTAAAGTTCTGAAAATTTACATTTTGGCATGAAAGACCTTAATATTGATCTCACCTCAAAACTTTGTCAAACACTTGAACTGTCAATGTAGATGACCCCTAACACTAATTCTGAACATTCTATGTCAGCGACGTTGATCAGCGCCCTTTAGTAGCCAAGATATGATGAGTGTGACAACCAACCCGTGTGACAACCAACCCCGGTCTCCCCTACGTGATATCAGCTTTGTCGTAAATTATTTGTTTAGCCTGACAGCAACAGTTAATTACCATCAATATCAGAATGCTTTTAACCAATTTTGGCTTTAGCAAGTGCAGAAATACATGGAATTTGACACCGTTTTTTTTTAATAGTTTTCTAATCATCTGCACCTTTTGCTCCATAAAAAAAGAGGTCGAAAGAGGTCTTATGGCGTGCGATGGGCATATGGAGAAAACACTGGACACTGGACAGGTCCGCCTTAATTGAATGACTACTATATGGCACCAGATATGCCACCAAATATACCAGAATACAGGAAATCAAATTACATTACATTACACTTAGCTGATGCTCTTATCCAGAGCAACTTACAGATATTTACAGGGTTTCAGTTACAGTCCCTGGAGCAGTGTGGGGTTAGATGCCTTGCTCAAGGGCATCTCAACCATGGATAGGGCAGGATTCGAACCAGCAACCTTCCGATTGCAAGTCCAACTCCCTAACCACTAGGCCACAGTTGCCCAAATCTAGCTAATTAAAACATTTCCGTGGGAGGACCCTCCAGACCCCCAAACTACATTGGTCAAAGCATGGCCACCCCTTCAATAACGCTGGCCACCCTTTGGCCACCCCATGTAAAAAAGTCTGGCTACGCCCCTGATAAGACCTGAATATATATATATATATATATATATATTCAGTCTTCTTTTGACCCCCAAAACAGCACTATAACTGCTAAAGCACTAAAACATATAATGATGAGTAATGACATGTGCCTTTCCAAATGAATTCCATGTGTGAATCCCTTTATGCTGTCTGGGGACTAACTGAAAAATAAATCATACTCAACAAATGACACTGGACAGCAGACAGTTTTTTAGGGTAAAACTAAAACATTACATGTCTGGCACAAAAAAGTACATTAAACGTAATTAAACATAGTTGGCTAGTTAGGTGTAGAACATGTCATTTATGTTGGTGTGTTCTGCTGCTGATGTTTGTGTTTAGATGAATTTCAATGCCAATACAGATTCTGTTCTATTCTTCTATTCTATTCTATCAATCTTTATTTTTGATTCTCATACAAATGTAAAGCCTACAGCTGTGTGACATACAGTGTGCTGTGACACAGAAGTGTAAAAAACAGTCCCACTAAATGTTTTTGTGAGGGTTTGTTCACAAATTACTAATATTAGACACAACACTATGTAGTCAAACACCTTGCATTGTCGAGGAATGAATATGAGGTTATATATAAGGGAGCTCTTGCCATTGGCACCCCCAATGGCACTTCATCATAGTTGTTATCAAGGGCTCAAAGGTATAATGCACTGTGTCACTTAACGTTGTAAAGGCTTACAACATAGCATTATAATGCCCCACAAGTGCAGTCTCGAGTATATAGTAGTTATAGACACTTATGTCAGTCATTTTGATTCTTTATGAATATATTACAACCATTTATGAATGTATTCATAGAACCATAGTAGTACAATACTTTATTTATCCCAAAAGACTTAAGATGTCTAATAGTATATACACATCATATACATACAAATAGGCGCACACACATAGACATCCACATACACAGACACAGGCTACAGAAGTACAAAGAGAGACATCAGTTGTGGGCCCTAACAACAAAATTAGGTTGACATGTTAAAGGTGCAGTGTGGTGCTATGGTGTCATAGCAAATACATTACCAGTGCAGGTTCAATATCCTGCTCAAGTACAGCAGGCTATAGAGAAAAAAACAACGAATGACTTATAACTTAACTATACATAGACACAAATGTATTGAGCATATAGAAGACAGTCTAGCAAACTGGGCAAGTGGCTAATATATCCTGTGAGGCAGTCTTATGAATACTGGGTTCACAGAATGTGTTACCAGAATTTTCCTCTGGGTATACTCCTCTCTTGTAACAGAGAATGTACATATTTATTAGCTTTTATGAAGTAATGACACCTCATGCAGTAACAAAGACCTACTGTTTTATGAAACTGTAACAAACCAGAAGGTTACTAAACTAAACTGATTAGACTGATTTAAAATCTTTGAACTCTATAGGCCCAGGAAAACCATGTGGAGTCCCATGTGGACTCTCATGTCACCTTTCCTAATGTAATGTAAAACTCGTCTAATACCTATATCATGCTACTTTGGAATGCATAGCGTCGTTTATGAATTTTCCAGTTATTGCAAAGGAAGAGGCAATGCGGAGAATGTGAAAGTAGCATAATCTCCCAGTCAAAAAGGCTTGGTGGTGGAATTTGGAAGTTACCGATCCTGGGCGAGTGGCTAATCAAACCTGAAAGGCGTCAAATTGCCGCATAGCGATTGGCTGAATGTTTTTCCATAAACAGGAAGTAATAACCCCGAACTGGTTTTGATTATGAGAATTCAGGAGGCGGCGGCGTTTGTGGTTGCTCATGGCTAACCTGTCCCGGTCACAAAGTCAGGCGAAAGTGTAAGTCGGTTGGTCTTCTCCGCCATCTAGAAGTTGATATTTAGGTACGCGCTGTCGTTATGTGCCGGTTGGTCCATGCAAATCCAATGTGTTGTTGTGTGTAATATGGTGTTGTCATTCTCTGCATAGTAACTGGGCTGTCGCTACTCGCGAACCAACATGCTACTCACTTCACACCGTGAGATTATGGTTTAAACCCGTTTAATGTAGGAATAACTGTGTGTGTCTCTCCATCAATGCCTCCCGCCCTTCCTCCCTGTGTGTGTGTGTGTGTGTGTGTGTGCGTGCTTGTGTATCTACACACACGTAGATGCATTGCGATCTGCAGACAGTGTCTCTGAAGAGTCCTTTGGGTATCATTCACATCAGCAGCTGTCAAGAAGGAATACACACCATCCAGATCAGCCCAGATTGGTAAAACCGACAGACACACACACACACACACACACACACACACACACACACACACACACGCGCACACACACACATTTCCCAGTGTGGGTAACATGGGTTTAGAAGTTTACAATCCCATATGTACTTCCAGCCATTCACTAAATGAGTTAGTTGGTGACCTCAACTGTTTTATGTGCACAGGTGACACAAGTAGAAGCACATAATTAACATGATTAGGATAATTAAAATGATTAGGGTAATTAAAATGATTAGGGTAATTAAACAGATTAATTGGTTTGGGAAGATATGCTACCCAGCAGTGTGTGCTACACAGGGGTGTGTTTCCTGTACAACTTCCTAGGTTAGGTAATACTGCCCCAGTACTGCTAAATAGCCTACTACTGTAGTACCGTGGATGCTACTAAGGCTAAATACTGCCCCAATACTGCTAAATAGCCTACTACTGTAGTACTGTGGATGCTACTACTAAGGCTAAATACTGCCCCAGTACTGCTAAATAGCCTACTACTGTAGTACTGTGGATGCTACTACTAAGGCTAAATACTGCCCCAGTACTGCTAAATAGCCTACTACTGTAGTACTGTGGATGCTACTACTAAGGCTAAATACTGCCCCAGTACTGCTAAATAGCCTACTACTGTAGTACTGTGGATGCTACTACTAAGCTAAATACTGCCCCAGTACTGCTAAATAGCCTACTACTGTAGTACTGTAGATGCTACTACTAAGGCTAACTGCCCCAGTACTGCTAAATAGCCTACTACTGTAGTACTGTGGATGCTACTACTAAGGCTAAATACTGCCCCAGTACTGCTAAATAGCCTACTACTGTAGTACTGTGGATGCTACTACTATGGCTAAATACTGCCCCAGTACTGCTAAATAGCCTACTACTGTAGTACTGTGGATGCTACTACTAAGGCTAAATACTGCCCCAGTACTGCTAAATAGCCTACTACTGTAGTACTGTGGATGCTACTACTATGGCTAAATACTGCCCCAGTACTGCTAAATAGCCTACTACTGTAGTACTGTGGATGCTACTACTAAGGCTAAATACTGCCCCAGTACTGCTAAATAGCCTACTACTGTAGTACTGTGGATGCTACTACTAAGGCTAAATACTGCCCCAGTACTGCTAAATAGCCTACTACTGTAGTACTGTGGATGCTACTACTAAGGCTAAATACTGCCCCAGTACTGCTAAATAGTACAGTAGTACTGCAGACGCTACCACTGTGGCCACATATTACCCTACTACTGCTATACTACTGTGCAGATGCTACTACTGTACTGGCTGCAAGCTACTGTACCAAAGCTCTTGTGGTTCCGAAGTGTAGTAAACATTCTTAAAGACCAGGCAACACAGAAAAGATCATCAACAAGAGGTACCATCTTTAACACACACACACACACACACAATCTTTAATTCCGATTGGAGAAGGAAATCATAAGTAAAAAGACGAGTCATCATGTACCCTGCTGGGGTCTGTGTGAAGTTTTACCTCATCTTCACACACACACACACACACACACACACGCACACACAATATGTATTTTTAAATACATATTACACTTTTGGGGCATTACACATATTGAGTGCTGTTTTGTGTGTGTGTGTGCAGCAGTGAGTGTGTGTGTGGGTGTGTGAGTGTAGATGAGCATCAGGAGCTGTTTCCTGAGTGTGTGAAGTGTGTGACGTGGCTCAGGGCCTATTTTATAGATCCAAGCAGCACATGCACACTCCCCTCACCTGCAATACACCATCCCATTCTACAGGGAGGTAAGTGCGCGCACACACACACACACACACACACACACACACACACACACACACTCACATGCACACTCCCCTCACCTGCAATACACCATCCCATTCTACAGGGAGGTAAGTGCGCACACACACACACACACACTCACACTCCCCTCACCTGCAATACACCATCCCATTCCACACACACACACTCTCACACATACACACACACACACACACACACACATTCACACCCTATCCTCACCTGCAATACACCATCCCATTCTACAGGGAGGTAAGTGTGCGCACACACACACACACACACTCACATTCACACCCTATCCTCACCAGCAACACACCATCCCATTCTACACACACACACACACACAAGTGTGCACACACACACACACGCACACACACACACACACTCTCACACACACACACACACACACACACACACACTCTCACACATACACACACACACACACACCACACACACATATTCACACCCTACCTGCAATACACCGTCCCATTCTACAGGGAGGTAAGTGTGCACACACACACACACACACACACACACACCCCTCGCCTGCAATCATCTGCTGCATCATCTGCACACACTGTCTCTCTTAGAAACACACTCATTTATGTGTTCACACGTAAGAGTGTGTGTGTGTATGAGGATTTTCATACACATGTGTGGTTTGAGTTGCAGGTTCATGGACGGCGTGTGTGTTGCGCACGCTGCAGAGGAGTGTGTGTGTGGGGGAGGTGGTGTCATACACACACGTGGCTACGCTGGCTGGCAGACCCCGAGCAGCACGAGCTGTTGGTGGAGCCATGCGCAAGAACCCCGTGAGGACACGCACGCACACACACACACACACACACACACACACACACACACACACACACATATATATATATACATGCTCTCTTTCTTTCTCTTTCTATTCCACTCACTCACACACACACATATTCTCTGTCTCTCACACATACACACACAGTCTCTGTTTCTTACACAACGCACTCTCTCTCTCTCTCTATCACACACACACACACACACACACACACCCTTAATGTCTTTTCCTGTGCCTCACATACACACTCTCTCTCCCCCTCTTTTACACACACATGCGCCTTTCGGTCCTGTTGGCCTGCAGCAGTATGCTTTGGCAAACTCCAATTTAACTTAAATTACACTTAAATTACACTTAAATAAAACACTTAAAAAAACACTTAAATAAAACACTTAAATAAAACAAGTCAAAAGGGTAATGAGGACTTTTAGATAAATGAAAAACTGCCTAACAACACCTGTTGCAAAGCAACATATGACTGCAATGGTCATGACATATTTAACATACTGCAACAAGCAGCATCAGGCAACCTATCCTCCCACTATAAAGGCAGACTCTCAAAGTGCTGGATAGAAAACCCAAGCTGTATCGTCTCTGTTACATACGAAATAAATAGAACATTCTCAGCTGGGAAACTTAATTAAACACAGTGATGCCTAATCTTTAGAATCATAAATGGTAAAGCTCCCGTGTCACTCTGTGTCTTAATCATGCAGAAGGACGCTACCCATAAATCTACAAGGTCTGCCCTGAGAGGCACTGTGCCACCCCCACAGAGGGACTGTGCCACCCCCACAGTCAGCTCTGCTTCTAACTTATGGAATACATCACCAACTGACATAAGAAATATTGGGGTTGTCATGCTGTAATGTTTCAACTTAGGCCTATGTCTTAGGCTAGGCCTTAGGCTATTTTGGGTACTTTTTCTGGTTATAATGCTCTCTCACACAGCCAACGTGAGCTTCTCTGGGCTTGCAATGAAGAGTCGTCTGACTAGCAGCTAACTCATGTACAAATATCATGTTCTTATTATTTGTTTCAAGAGAGGAGTTTTCTAAGTGGCCACTTTAACCCTTTAGCCTTTAACAAGCTCAGTATAGTGACCTACCAAATGTGTGTGTTCACAGGTGTCTTCCCTGATGACGATGATGATGATGATGATGATGATGTGTGTGTGTGTGTTGTGTTCACAGGTGTGTCTTCCCTGATAAAGATGATGTGTGTGTGTGTGTGTATGTTGTGTTCACAAGTGTCTTCCCTGATGATGATGATGATGATGATGATGATGATGATGATGGTGTGTGGGTGTGTGTGTTGTTCACAGGTGCCTTTGCTGATCCCCTGCCATCGTGTGTGTCTGAGCAGTGGTCGTGCAGGACATTACATGGGTGGACATGGAGACCAGCTCAAGGTCTGGCTGTTGGACCATGAGCGGAAAACCTCACAGTGACACACACACACACACACACACACACACACACACACACACACACACACACACACACACACACACACACACACACACACACACAGCTCCTTCAGATTCAGTCCTTAGACACAGTGTTACACAAATCAGCCATGCACACACACCCTCACACACACATGGATCTGGTTGATGCTGTGGTTGTACTAACAATTTGAGTTTTTGTTGTCATGGTTTAAGTTGCTGTGTCTAGTTTATGCCATTGTACTTATATGAATAAATATGCACGGTTAGTGTTGAGCTGCTGTATGTGTGTTGAGCTTCCAGTAAATTTATTATGTATGTGTGCATGTATGTTTGAGTCAGACCGTGTTGGCGAACAGAAATTACTATATATCTGAATGTATATTTTTCAAAATAAAAATGTGCAAACCAGAAGGAAAGTCTATATCAGGTGTTCCCAACCTTTTCTAACTCAGGGCCCACTTGAAAATCTCAAAAATGTTCGTGGCCCACCTCCAACGCAATAAACAATATAGGTCAAACACTGTGTTCTCAAAGACTTTTTTTTTTTCATTTTGATGAGAAATATGGAACATTCAAGACTGAACTGCAAGCACATTGAACATGCAGGAAGCTCCACAGCACAGGGAACACTTCATTGGGTAAATGGTAGTGGTAAGGATAAATCAGCAAACCCAACCCTGGTCTGGGGGGCATGCCTCCAAGGAGAAAATTTGGACAAAAACACCCTAAAATGGTGACATGAGACTTAAAATCATGAGACTAACCTAGAGCATGGCAATTTCCAAAGACTGAGGGATATAACTGAGGGTGAAAATGGCTTGAATAACTTAGAGGGTTATGTCATAGAAGGCCCATAGTCCTGCTAGCTGGTAGCCTACTGTGAATAAGCTGCATCACATATTTGGCTGCTGTCACTGTTGAACGTGTGGTAAACCAGGGTTAACAGATTTCGCGAGAAAATTTTGCAAATGGGAGTTTGAAAACAAGACATAAACTGGCGATGTAAGACACCAAGTTTCGTGTAAAACTATACGAAAACGTGCATTTATTTACTGCATACTAATTTGCAATACTACTTTGACGCAACATACATTTGTGAGCGAGCGAGAGTGATGAAGGAGCGTGTGGGACTTCTGGTGAAGCAACCAGTGAGACTTCTTATTCACGTTACCCAAAGAGCAAACTCACAATCGGCCTCCTGACTCTCTTTTCTTTTACTTCTCCCTGTTGCTAACACCCATTTTGATACTTTGTCAAATGCACAGCGTAAACAAACGCCGGCTTCATCACCATGACGACCAAGCAAATTATAACGCGTTACATTGCTCTGTTAAAAGCCTACTGCTAGTGGAAAAAACAAAACAGACCATGGATTGAAAAAGTAAACATTAATATATTTTAAAGTAATTTTGTTTAAACATACGAACAAAATCATACCACAAAAATCATACTGTTTTGAAAATGATTTGACGGCCCACTTGCAATACCTTCGCGGCCCACCAGAGGGCCGCGGCCCACAGGTTGGGAACCACTGGTCTATATCACTGCTGCTTGCTGCTCAATGTCGCCATCTTGTGGCCACCAGGATACCGCTTCTTCTTTGTTTGAGGACGTCAGATTTTAGTTAAGCCGATCGTAGTGGAACAGAATTTCATGTGCGTTTTAGTATTGAACTTCATAGAAAGGTTCCCATGACACTGTTCATAAAAAAGGTTACCATGACACATTTAAAACTAAGTCACTCGGAGAGTACAGAACTCCTCCCAGGCATGCCCTATCTCCCAACAATAAATAATCATTTAAAAAAACCTTCATCCAGGCAGTGATTTGGATCACCACCAAAGTTTAATAATTTTTTATTTAACCATTTCCAGCCTTCACATAAAACTTAATGCAAATTTCTTTTTTACTTTTTGCATAAAGTTGCTAACTAACACACAAACCAACACCAGTACCCGTGGCGGACTCAGAGGTTAGTAATGTGCCTCTGTGATTCAACTCCAGACCACGAGGTGGCACCACCGATAGGTTTCACTAGAAGTCGCTTTCAGGAGTTCACACTGACGAAACCACTCAACACAGAGGCCACAAACAAATACCTCTGCAGTAATTTCACCTCAAAGGGAGTGTTTATGGGGGAAACCGAGGAGGTATCAGAATAAATACAGTTTCTAACCAAGCTACCGTGTTTCGGCTACGCAAAGGTAAGTTGAACCGGAACATTGTCGTTTTACCGTCTTGAGTTTTCATTTAAAACGGATAGCTAGCGTTAGCCGTGGCGGCTAAAGGACCAGCAGCGTTACGTTAACGTTAAAGACGCCGCGGCCTGTGGTGTCCCGGGCACAGGAGTGTCCACTGCCACCTCGGCGAACGGTATGGGGAACGCGGTCGCTGTTTCTTCTCATTTTATGAAAAAGACACTTGAAAACACCTGACTTCATCTCTCTAGATATTGTTAGCAAACCTGGATGTCCTCTGTACATAAGCCGTATTGTCATGCTTTAAGGCTAATGCTAGGTTAGCACAGCTGAAGACACTGTCGGTTGGATTGATGTTTTATGAGTGGGAAAGGTGGTCACCGCTAGCTCAGCAGTCCTCTCTTCCGCGTGTTTAGAGAAGCTTAAACGACAGATAGCAATTACTCGTCTGGCGGGATGAAACTTGTCTTTATGACAGGTGAACTTTCATGGTAAGCATGCCCGGATGTAAATTGTGGTTGACTAAACTAAACCCCCTAACCCCTCTTAGTTATGCCCATTGGAGATTGATCTTAGACTGCAGCTGTAGACTCCTGGCGTATGGATCTTAGATTGTGCACATGGAGGAATGATGTTGAAAAGACTGCTGTTTCCTCAGCACACAATGTCTACAGCAGAGAAGGTCAACATCAGTGACGCCCTGCTAACCTTTCTTTGTCTTTTCTGACTTTGCATCTCCCCTTTTTTCTTTCTTTCTTTGTTTCTTTGTTTCTTTGTTTCTTTCTTTCTTTCTTTCTTTCTTTCTTTCTTTCTTT
This sequence comes from Coilia nasus, assembly GCA_027475355.1. Taxonomy (NCBI): domain Eukaryota; kingdom Metazoa; phylum Chordata; class Actinopteri; order Clupeiformes; family Engraulidae; genus Coilia; species Coilia nasus. The sequence goes on from CM050204.1 coordinate 35,060,096, forward strand.
CTTTCTTTCTTTCTTTCTGCATGTCGGTGTGTGAATGGGTGTGTGAATGTGCATGCCTGTGTGTGAGTGTGTGTGTCTGTGTGAATGTGCATGTCGTTGTGTGTGTGTATGTTTGTGTGTGTAGATGTCTGAGGACCTGTTGAAGCAGCTGAGCAGCTACAAGGCACAACTGCAGCAGGTGGAGGCAGCACTGAGCACCGATCAGGAAAATGAGGACCTCCGCAAACTCCAGAAGGACCTGCAGGTACACCCACACACATACTATACACATTATGCACACACACACACACACCACATCACCCACTCATATGTTTGTAATCTAGCACACAGTTGCATGTCAACGCACACGAGCATGTAAACACACACTAGCATATTAACCCTATGGGCCCGATGGATGCAAAATGCGTCCAAATTTACACCCATTCTTCTCTGTTGAATTACTCCGGAACAGTACACAGTAGAGAGATGACACTCATACCAAACAAACCAACAGAACCAGGGCTTTACAACGTGACCTCCTTATTTTTGTGATAGTGTCGGCGAGATATTAATATTTAAACATTTGCCAAAATCTCTCATAGTAGCACTTTGCACAGGCATTACGCTCATTGAAATTACTCGCGAACCCGTGATGGGATAGATACGGCACGCACATCAGAAGAAAGTGCACAATCTCAGCTTTCCAACGACACCAAGCACATATCACATTAATTTATCACGTTAAAACAAGGGATAAAATATTTGCCAAGTAATGATTTGACAAATTTTTGCTTTACCCATTTTACACTCGCGATTATCAGTCAATGCATAATGTAAACAATAGCAGAACTTACCCATTCTACTGCTATCATGCATTTCTGTCAAGACACATTTCATACAGTTTTGAAATTACTGCAAATTTCTGCATCATATCCATAATCCTGATATAACATCCTTCATTACATAGAAAATAGGCCCTTATTTTCGTCAGGCACAGACTACATATTTATCAACATTGATAAGCCACTGAATATCCCACCATCATGGTTCTTATATTGCCAGATTCCAGACAATCTCCTCAACTCACATATGAAAAGATATCCCTGCTGACAGCATCCTATGGAAAGGTACTTGCAAGAATACAATATTTGTTTTTATACGCAGTATGATTTTTTATTGGTTTAGTATTTTTTATAAAATCAGTGCAAATAGTAGCTCACCAAATTAAACCAGATCTGGATAGCCTAGATTGTCCTGAGAAAAACAAGATATAGCATGTATGCATGTATGGCCCTTACAATGACCAAGATATGAGCTTAAAAGTAAAGGTAGTAAAAATACCCTGAAAATAGCCTAGGGCCCATAGGGTTAACACACATGCACACACACACACACTCATACACACACTTGATATACGGTGATCCTGACACACACACGTCTCAACACATACAAATCCCAAAACAGACACACATCCAAACACACACACACACACATCCCTCCTGAGACACACACACAGACACACACTCTTAATCAATAACTTAACAAGCAAAGAGTTGAAGTAAATGTTTGTGTGTGTATTTGTATGTGTATGATGTGTGTGTAGGAGGTGATTGAGCTGACCAAAGACCTGCTGAGTTCCCAGCCTGCGGAGGGAGGGTCCAGCACACAGAGCTCTGAGGCACACACACCGTCCGTCAGCTGGAGCGTTGGGGACAAGTGCATGGCCGTCTGGAGCCAGGATGGACAGTGAGTGTGTGTGTGTGTGTGTGTGTGTGTGTGTGTGTGTGTGTGTGTGTGTCTGTCTGTCTGTCTGTCTATCTATATCTGTCTGTCTGTCTGTCTGTCTGTCTGCCTGACATTATGTGCTTTTTGAGATGTGTGTGTGTGCTTGTTTGTGTGACATCGCGGTGTGTGTGTGTGTGTGTGTGATGTTTCGCATTGTTTGTATGGGTGTAATGCATTTCTAGCAGGTGCTGCTGTTATTGGATGTGTTCACATACACATCAGGGCTTGTGTGACGGAGGCGTCAGGGCAGCCTAAAGGCCTCATTATGCACACTATGGATACCTACAGCTAAGAGAGAGGTTGTGTGTGTGTGTGTGTGTTTAGGATACTGCATTTCACAACATGTGAGCCACCAGCACAGAGAGAGGGTTAGTGTGTGTGTGTGCGCACACACCACCAGCACAGAGAGGGTGTGTGTGTGTGTGTGTGTGTGTGTGTGTGTGAGACGTTATGTAATGTGTGTGTGTGTGTGTGTGAAGGTGGTACGAGGCGGAGCTGGAGGAGGTGGATGTGGAGAACGAGACGGCGGCTGTGTGTGTGTGTGAGACGTTATGTAATGTGTGTGTGTGTGTGTGTAGGTGGTACGAGGCGGAGCTGGAGGAGGTGGATATGGAGAACGGGACGGCGGCGGTGACGTTTACGGGCTACGGGAACGCAGAGGTGGTTCCACTCAGCTCCCTCAAGCAGCCACACGAGGGCCGCGGCCCAGAGGAGGATGGCAGCAAGGCCAAGAGCAGGTGTGTGTGTGTGTGTCTGTGTCTGTGTCCGTGTGGGTGGGGGGCAGCAAGGCCAAGAGCAGGTGTGTGTCTGCAGTCCCAGTTTAAATCTACTGAAAGTTAGTATGAGTCTCAATTTTGCTATTGTTTACATAAGAATCTCTAGAAGTCAGTAATGAAGTGGTTATTGTTTCTTTCCATATTGTCTTGTGCAGGCCATGCAACTGAGAATATAGGCTATGAATTAGAAAGGATTTAGGATTTGACATGTCTAACAGATCCCTCTAAAATGGACTAGAATGCAGGAAATTGCATCTAAGAAATCCAAATTTTTCTGGGAGAGGAATAAAAGAATTCACAAATTCAAGAATTTGTTTTTTCTTTGACGATGGCCGTGAAATGGGTACTACGTTTTATATAAATGGCCTTAAATAGGTCTTAAAAAGACTTAAATTTTACTTGAAGAAATCTGTAGGAACCCTGATGGAGACAGGAGTTCAGTGCTGCACTGGAGCTGTTTGAAAATAATAGTTGCTTTGTTGGGAAAGAGCACACTTGCACATAGTACTGGGGTAGAGTTACGGATAGTACTGTGTGTGTGTGTGTTTGTGTGTGTGTGCGCGTGCTGGATGGAAATGATTCAGGAGCAATGTGAGTATAAGAAGAAGGGTGTGACTAATGTGTGTGTGTGTGTGTAGGAGGGAGATGATCCAGGAGCAGCGTGAGTATAAGAAGAAGAAAGCTCAGAAGAAGGTGGCGCGGCTGAAGGAGATCGAGCAGGAGCGCGAGCAACAGAAGAGCAAATGGCAGCAGTTCAACAACAAGGCCTACAGCAAGAACAAGAAGGGCCAGGTACACACACACACACACACACACACACACACACACACACACACAGGCCTACAGCAAGAACAAGAAGGGCCAGGTACACACACGCACACACACACACACACACAGGCCTACAGCAAAAACAAGAAGGGCCAGGTACACACACACACACACACAGGCCTACAGCAAAAACAAGAAGGGCCAGGTACACACACACACACACACACACACACACACAGAGGCCTACAGCAAGAACAAGAAGGGCCAGGTACACACACACACACACACACACACACACACACACACACAGGCCTACAGCAAGAACAAGAGTAACATTACATTACAGTGAGTAAAATGATAGGACAGCACTTCATTTCCCAGAATGGTAATTAATTGTGTGTGTGTGTGTGTTGCAGGTGAAGCGCAGCATCTTTGCGTCCCCGGAGAGTGTGAATGGCAAGGTGGGTGTGGGCACCTGTGGGATCGCCGACAAGCCCATGACTCAGTACCACGACACCTCCAAATACAACGTCAGACACCTCATGCCCCAGTGATCCGCTGTGTGTGTGTGTGTGTGTGTGTGTGTGTGTGAGAGAGAGAGAGAGAGAGAGAGAGAGATGAAGAGGAAGGGAGGGAGGGTGAGTGAGAGAGAGAGTGTTTGTAAGAGAGACTGTGTGTGTGTGTGAGAGAGAGGGAGAGACTGTGTGGAAATTCATGGTTGTAATGTATGACTGTGTGTTGTATGTGTGTATTTGTTAGTGTATATTTGTTAGTGTAATAATGAGTGTTTTATTTGCTCCTCAGATGTCTGTTTTGCTTTTGTATTTACATCAGGCACAATAAATGATTTTGATGACTGAGGAGTGTGTGTGTGTCAGGACTAGGGGCTGGGGTGTGTGCGTGTGTGTGTGTCAGGACTGAGGAGTAGGGTGTGTGAAGACTGGCGTGTACTTGTGCGGTGTGTGAGTCCAGGGGAGTGTGTGTACCTGTGGTATGAGAAATGTAGTGTGTCTGTGGTGTAGGTGTGCTTATGTGCCTGGGAAGTTTGTGTTTCTCCGGTGTGTTTGTGTGTGTGATCTGTAAGAGTGTGTTGGGCAGTAAAAGGTGTCTCACCTGTGCAAAGCCAAAAAGCAGTACCTACATATTTAGTCAAAACTGAGTTTAGACTGGAAATTGACTTTATAACACCTCCTTTGTCCTGTGACAAAATCTCTTGCTTCTTATTAAGAAAGTACATCAAGGTCTCACCACTGTTACACCAACAACATGTTTGGCTGGACATTATGACAACTTTAAAAACACTTTTGTTAGTGAAGGGCAAACTGGACTCAGAAGCTACAATCCAGTACCGCCTATTTGTCCCAGCCATTCTCAAAATCAGCGAATCCTAATTTGCCCTGTTAAGCCAAAATCAGCGGATCCTAATTTGCCCTGTTAAGCCAGGCCCGAGGTCAAGACGCATGTAACGCAGCAACACGGTTGAAACAAACACAGGTGCTCTGAACACCCTGTTGTGTGACGCAAGTCGCGAAACTATGGCAGCTGCCTCTTTAAACTCGTGGGGTTTACACGTTGTCGCTGATTGGATCAGTGGTCGAACACGCCTACCAAACGGGAGCAAACTTTCCCGAAAGCATGTTGCAGAACGTTGCGGCCAAACAATTCGTTCAATCAGAAAACCGTAGCAAACCAGTGCATCGGTTGAACTTGCCCCAGGTAAAGGAGCTGATTGCTGAAGTGCCCTGCAATTAGTGCATAGGTATAACCAAATCATTTGGAGTATGTGGTAGTAGATTATAGCTTCTCAATCAGGTTGCCCGTCACTACACAGGAAAGTTGCCAGTCTCACCTGTACCAGAGGAAAGGTGCTTCAGCTGGAAGAAAGGTGGGAAATGGCTAGAACGGCAACATGGTGTTTACTCACAGGTAAGAGAAATGGGTTGAATGGAAGGTGGTATCTCTGAGGTATCTTAAAAAAAAATAGCTGGTCATCACAGAATCAGAATTCCGATTCTGATTGTCCCGTCTGATCCTTTGTGTGCTCATCAGCTGCTACAAGAAGGTTGCATGAAATCTGTGGCAGATGTGTAGGTTGTTACTTTGAGGCCGCAATCTCCAGCTGTGCTCTGCACACACAACACACATGTAGTCCTGTGCATCTCTCTGTGCAGCATGTAGTCCTGTGCATCTCTCTGTGCAGCATGTAGTCCTGTGCATCTCTCTGTGCAGCATGTAGTTAGTCCTGTGCATCTCTCTGTGCAGCATGTAGTCCTGTGCATCTCTCTGTGCAGCATGTAGTTAGTCCTGTGCATCTCTCTGTGCAGCATGTAGTTAGTCCTGTGCATCTCTCTGTGCAGCATGTAGTTAGTCCTGTGCATCTCTCTGTGCAGCATGTAGTCCTGTGCATCTCTCTGTGCAGCATGTAGTCCTGTGCATCTCTGTGCAGCATGTAATTCTGTGCATCTCTCTGTGCAGCATGTAGTTAGTCCTGTGCATCTCTCTGTGCAGCATGTAGTCCTGTGCATCTCTCTGTGCAGCATGTAGTCCTGTGCATCTCTGTGCAGCATGTAATTCTGTGCATCTCTCTGTGCAGCATGTAGTCCTGTGCATCTCTCTGTGCAGCATGTAGTCCTGTGCATCTCTCTGTGCAGCATGTAGTTAGTCCTGTGCATCTCTCTGTGCAGCATGTAGTTCTGTGCATCTGTATGTGCAGCACATGATGCGGGTAGTAGTGTCTTATTGGCCAGTGCCTGTTGTGTGACACCACAGCGCACTGGGTTGAAGATTCAGCATCCATAGTTGCCACAGTTATTCAGTCTTACTCGTGTGACTGTTGATGTGGACAAATATTCCAGGCCACCAATTCCTTATAAGCACAATGTATTCCAGCCTACTATAGACAAAAATCATGACCAGAAAACACCACTGGAGCTGTATAATAGTAAAATTCTTTATTTCAGGAAATGTTGAAAAATGCAGTGATGTTTACTTTATTTTTACAGAGTGGACAGCATTCTTTCAGGCAACTGAAAAGCCACAGGAACAACATGATTTAAAAATAAGGTTAAAGATTATTGATGAGACATGATCAGGAAACACTATAAAGATGGTTACTTATGAGGCGTGATGAAGTCTACACAGCTTTGGTTTGATTACAGTTTGACTGGTGGTCTTGTTGGAAATAGGGCTCCCAGATCTACCTTTGGAGGAGGGATCCAGTCTGTGTTGCCCCATCATTGTCTGTGGTTCACTATCACTTATTCACTAACACACACATGAAGCTTAGCTAGTCCTTCGCTTTCACACACATTAACACACATGAAGCAGTTTAGCAACTCATTCAATTATGTGTTATATATTCAGAACACCTAACCCAGAAACCCAGCTCAGTCCTATGCTAACACAGAACACCAGCTCAGTCTCACCCAGCCCTTGTTAACATCATCACGCAAACCAAACCCACCTAACCTCACTAAATAATAATACTAAACCTAACGTCAATAAATAATATTAAACCTAATCTCACTAAATAATAATAATACTAATAATAAACCTCATTGACCCAGTCTTGTGCAAGCTAAACTAAACATTACGGTCCAGTGTCACACCAGCTATTCTAACCATTACGGCCCAGTCTTATGCCAGCTATTCTAGATATTACAGCCCAGTCTTGTGCCAGCTATTCTAAATATTACAGCCCAGTCTTATGCCAGCTATTTTAAATATTACAGCCCAGTCTTGTGCCAGCTATGTTAAATATTACAGCCCAGTCTTGTGCCAGCTATTCTAAATATTACAGCCCAGTCTTATGCCAGCTATTCTAAATATTACAGCCCAGTCTTATGCCAGCTATTTTAAATATTACAGCCCATTACAACCCTTTACCCCTCGCCCTTTAGCCCTAACCCAACCCTTTAGCCCTAACCCAACCCTTTACCCCTCCCCCTTTAACCCTAACCCAACCCTTTAATCCTAACCAAACCCTTTACCCCTCGCCCTTTAGCCCTAACCCAACCCTTTAGCCCTAACCCAACCCTTTAGCCCTAACCCAACCCTTTACCCCTCGCCCTTTAACCCTAACCCAACCCTTCGTACAGCATCATTTTAGTGGTTGTGTGATAGGCGAAGGGTTGCTGTGGAGCCAAAAAGTACTCGTGTGGACGTTAACATGGAGAGGTCTGGGTGCAGTACAGACACAAAAGGGAAGTTTTGTAAAATACAGAATTCAGAATTTCTGGATTGAAACATTACTTCATATCTGTGACCCCATCAGCTGGCTCCTGAAACAGGAAATCCCCAAGCAATAAGTGTGAGAATGTGGCAGCACCTCTGCCCAGCACCATTTATTCAGCTATTACTTAAAAAGCCAAATCTGGACCCACAAATATAACAAAACTATAGACCAGTCTTCAACCTACATTTCATGTCCAAAGTGCTTGAAAGGGCTGCTTTCAAGCACTTCAAAGCTTTAACCTCACATGTCACAAAATGCCTTCATTTAAAAATTTCAGACTAGATTCCACTCAGGCCATTCAACAGACACGGCCTTGACAAAGCTATGAAAGACTTGTTACTCACCAGTAATGCTGGCCAATTATTAATCTAACTCCAAACTGACAGCGTGGTTTTCGATACCACTGATGATGGCATACTTCTTATCCGCCTGGAGAATCACATTGGGATCCAAGGGTCAGCCCTCTTAGTTTTATTCATGTTAATCTAACAAAGCACAGTGTGACTTTTAATAACCGCAGCTCTGGAGAGGGTGCTGTAAAACGTGATGTACCTCAGGGGTCAGTCACTGGTCCTTCGCTCTTTTCTGTTCATATACTCCCACTGGGCACCATCGTTAGCATCAATAGCACGTTTGGAGTGAAGGCTCACTGTTACACTGATGTCACACAAATGTGCACCCCTGTATGACCCTGAATGACTTCTCAAAATTTCTACACTTATAAGTATATCTGTCTGAAATTAGGAAGTTAGGGTTTGGGTTATTTATTTATTTTTATTGTGTAATGTACTGTTGTGTTATTTATTTATTGTTATTGTGTAATGTACTATTGTTATTTATTGTTGAAGAAATGTTTTGAGACTATGGGTATGGTGATATTGCACTATAAATATCAATAAATATTAAATTGAAAATGTACATAGCATTATAAATAAACTAGCACACACGTAGATTTATGAATAACCATTCACAGCATTGTAAATAAGCATACCTAAAGCATCATACATAAACACATTAGCCTAAACATCTTTTGTGTCTGCTATGACCTGTGTGTGTGCATGTGTCTGCGGTTTGATGTCTAGACTTTCAGATGTATGTGTGAGACTGTATGTGCATTATGATGTGTTAAGCTTCAAGTGCATGAGTATGTGTGTATGTGTGTGTAATGAGGTGTGTGTGTATGATGTGGGAGATTTAAGTGTGTGTGTTTGTGGTGAATTTGTGTGTTTATGTAATGTGTATGTATGCAGTCAGTGTGTGTGGTTTCCTGTTAGCCATCTGTCTGGTGCCTCCTGTTCCTTCTGAAGAGAGAAGGGGTGCAGAGCTTCCTCCTCCTCTTGGGATGCTTGCTCTGGTTGCTAGGAGCCGCTGTTGCCACGGTGATGTGGCTGCTAGGAGCTGTGGTCGCCATGGTAATTTGGGTGTTGGGAGGTGCGGTTGCTGTGGTGACAGGGTTACTTTCAAGGGGCGTTTCTTTGACAATGGTGACTTCCAGCTCCATGTTGACACTGAGGTTTGTGATGCTCTCACTAAGGTCCTCTTCAAAGTCTGCCAGAGGTGGCATTGCTTCTATTCACACGCACATACACACACACACACACAGTTGGTTACTGTAAGAGTAGAAGGAAGGTGTGTGTGTGTGTGACTGTAACTGTGTAAAGAAGAGGTGTGTGTCTGTGAGCCTCACCCTCCTTGACAGGGCTGTTGAGGGGTGAGAGGGAGAGGGACAGCGTAGACCCTTCAAATGTGCTCATCTCCTCCACTTCAGTGGCATCATCCCCGTCTGCACAGTAGAGTACAAGCAAGTCTAACACTGACACAGTAGAGTACAAACAGCACTAACACTAACACAGTAGAGTACAAACAACACTAACACAGTAGAGTACAAACAGCACTAACACAGTAGAGTACAAACAGCACTAACACAGTAGAGCACAAACAACACTAACACAGTAGAGTACAAACAACACTAACACAGTAGAGTACAAACAGCACTAACACAGTAGAGCACAAACAACACTAACACAGTAGAGTACAAACAACACTAACACAGTAGAGTACAAACAGCACTAACACTAACACAGTAGAGTACAAACAACACTAACACAGTAGAGTACAAACAGCACTAACACAGTAGAGTACACACAGCACTAACACTAACACAGTAGAGTACAAACAACACTAACACAGTAGAGTACAAACAGCACTAACACAGTAGAGTACAAACAGCACTAACACAGTAGAGTACAAACAGCACTAACACTAACACAGTAGAGTACAAACAACACTAACACAGTAGAGTACAAACAGCACTAACACAGTAGAGTACAAACAGCACTAACACTAACACAGTAGAGTACAAACAACACTAACACAGTAGAGTACAAACAGCACTAACACAGTAGAGTACAAACAGCACTAACACAGTAGAGTACAAACAGCACTAACACTAACACAGTAGAGTACAAACAGCACTAACACAGTAGAGTACAAACAGCACTAACACAGTAGAGTACAAACAACACTAACACAGTAGAGTACAAACAACACTAACACAGTAGAGTACAAACAACACCAACACAGTAGAGTACAAACAACACTAACACAGTAGAGTACAAACAGCACTAACACTAACACAGTAGAGTACAAACAACACCAACACAGTAGAGTACAAACAACACCAACACAGTAGAGTACAAGCAAGTCTAACACGGACACAGTAGAGTACAAACAGCACTAACACTAACACAGTAGAGTACAAACAACACCAACACAGTAGAGTACAAACAACACCAACACAGTAGAGTACAAACAGCACTAACACAGTAGAGTACAAACAGCACTAACACAGTAGAGTACAAACAGCACTAACATAGTAGAGTACAATCAACACTAACACAGTAGAGTACAAACAACACTAACACAGTAGAGTACAAACAGCACTAACACATTGGAGTACAAACAGCACTAACACAGTAGAGCACAAACAACACTAACACAGTAGAGTACAAACAACACTAACACAGTAGAGTACAAACAGCACTAACACAGTAGAGTACAAACAACACTAAC
>CM050204.1:35075709-35090709 GCA_027475355.1 Coilia nasus
CTGGCAACGCGGTCATAATGGGCATCAGAACTGGAGCACATGGGTCATAATGTCCAGTTTTAGTAGCGTTAGTGGCTTTTAGTTGGGTTAGTAGGTTTTAGTAGGCTTTAGTATGTTTTAGTAGGATTAGTAAGATTTAGTAGTGTTACAGGGTTAGTAGGTTTTAGTGACCACATAGGTTTTGGGATGTATGCGGAGATTAGACGGAAGAAGGCAGACTGGCCAGGCAGTGAGAAAGCCGAGCTGCGAAGTAGAAAGCAATATTGCACTACTGCAGTTTCTGCATATGTGGTAGGAAGCAATATTGCACTACTGCAGTTTCTGCATATGTGGTAGGAAGCAATTTTGCACTGCTGCAGTTTCTGCATATGTGGTAGGAAGCAATATTGCACTGCTGCAGATGCTGCATATGTGGTAGGAAGCAATATTGCACTACTGCAGTTTCTGCATATGTGGTAGGAAGCAATTTTGCACTACTGCAGATGCTGCATATGTGGTAGGAAGCAATATTGCACTACTGCAGATGCTGTATATGCCTTTGTAAGCCCTGTGCAACATGGACAGGAGCCTAATGAGGCTAAAACTGTGGCTGTGTCATAGCAGTAAAGAAACTAGGTTAGCGTTAGGTGTGAAACTCTATGAAACAAGTTTATATGAACACTTAACTAGGTGCGTTTCTGGCTGAGTGTAGCAGGCACTAATGTGTGCTGTGCCTTTCAGTGACTGGAGCTCTCTTGTACAGTTCTGCCTGAGACTTTTTCCTCAACTTAAACTACACCAATGCAAATATACAGGCACACACTTATACACTCATACACCAATGCAGACAGGGAGTTTTTGCTCAGCCCCGTTGCTCTGGTGCGTGCTCTTAGGAGGACATTACTGGAGCTTTCCACAGGGCCCTGATGTAATATTATTGTTATTATTATTATTATTATTATTATTATTATTATTATTATTATTATTATTATTATTATTATTATTATTATGTATAGAGCTGTGCCTGTAAGAGACAGGAGCTCTTATAAGCATGTATGAAGCTGTGCTAAACGCAAGGTATTAACTTGTAGTTTAAAAACACAGGGGAGATGACGCCTAACCCTATCACTGCCTCAGTCACCATACTGACTGACTGACTCCGGTTGCCACTCTAACATGAACCATACTGACTGACTAACTAATTGATTGTGTCCCTAATCTAACATGAACCATACTGACTGACTGACTAACTTGTGTCCTTAATCTAACATGGGCCATACTGACTAACTAACTGATTGTGTCCCTAATCTCTCCCCTCTTACTCGCAACTCTGCCCTGCACACACAGCATCACCAAGGACAAAAAGGACATTTTAACCTGAACGTGATGGAACATCTGCGTCCCCCAGTCCTCTTGTGGGGAAAATGTGCAGTTCCCAAAACTAGAAATTAGACAAAATGTTGCTCGAAATTATTACAGTTTGCCTGAGAGTTCCTATGGTAACGTACCAGACTGTCGAGCATCCTCATAAGGGACTCAAACTCCGCCTCCCCTCTCCTCCAGGAGACACGCCCACCCTGCTCACAGGAGGGGGATGGGCGCCCCGATGGGGTGTGTGTGTCTGGAGGTGTGTGTGTGTTTGAAGGTGTGTGTGTGTCTGCTTTATATTTCTTTCTGTCCAGTAGTAGCAGCTTGTCTACACCACCAGCACAGGACAGGGCTTTCACCTGTTAATACACACACACACACACACACACACACACACACACACACACACACACACACACACACACACACAGTTCGTTCAGTTGCAAGTGTAACTAACATGGTTGTGGATAGTGCTACAATGACCAATATTATGCAGTCTAAAATACAAAAATGCACACCTAAAATATAATTTACAAATGGCGGCAAAAATGCAGCAGCTTTTGCCTAATCCCACAACTGTTTTTTTTGCAACAAAATGCCTGAAATCTACGTAAACCTGCCTCACCTAGTTATTTAAACCTGCCCTACCTACCTACCTAAACCTGCCCTACCTACCTACCTAAACCTGCCCTACCTACCTAAACCTGCCCTACCTACCTAAACCTGCCTTACCTACCTACCTAGACCTACCCTACCTACCTAAACCTACCCTACCTACCCAAACCTGCCCTACCTACCTACCTAAACCTGCCCTACCTACCTAAATCTGCCCTACCTACCTAAACCTGCCCTACCTACATAAACCTGCCCTACCTACCTAAATCTGCCCTACCTACCTAAACCTGCCCTACCTACATAAACCTGCCTTACCTACCTACCTAAACCTGCCCTACCTACCTAAAGCTACCCTACCTACATAAAGCTACCCTACCTACCTAAACCTGCCTTACCTACATAAAGCTACCCTACCTAAACCTGCCTTACCTACATAAAGCTACCCTACCTACATAAAGCTACCCTACCTACCTAAACCTGCCTTACCTACATAAAGCTACCCTACCTACATAAACCTGCCCTACCTACCTAAACCTGCCCTACCTACCTAAACCTGCCTTACCTACCTACCTAGACCTACCCTACCTACCTAAACCTACCCTACCTACCTAAACCTGCCCTACCTACCTACCTAAACCTGCCCTACCTACCTAAACCTGCCCTACCTACCTAAATCTGTCCTACCTACCTAAACCTGCCCTACCTACATAAACCTGCCTTACCTACCTACCTAAACCTGCCCTACCTACCTAAAGCTACCCTACCTACATAAAGCTACCCTACCTACCTAAACCTGCCTTACCTACATAAAGCTACCCTACCTACCTAAACCTGCCTTACCTACATAAACCTACCCTACCTACCTAAACCTGCCCTACCTACCTAAACCTGCCCTACCTACATAAAGCTACCCTACCTACATAAAGCTACCCTACCTACCTAAACCTGCCTTACCTACATAAACCTGCCTTACCTACCTAAACCTGCCTTACCTACCTAAACCTGCCCTACCTACCTAAACCTGCCCTACCTACATAAAGCTACCCTACCTACCTAAAGCTGCCTTACCTACATAAAGCTACCCTACCTACCTAAACCTGCCTTATCTACATAAAGCTACCCTACCTACCTAAAGCTACCCTACCTACATAAAGCTACCCTACCTACCTACCTAAACCTGCCTTATCTACATAAAGCTACCCTACCTACCTAAAGCTACCTTACCTACATAAAGCTACCCTACCTACCTACCTAAATCTGCCTTACCTACATAAAGCTACCCTACCTACCTAAACCTGCCCTACCTACCTACCTAAACCTGCCCTACCTACCTAAAGCTACCCTACCTACCTAAACCTGCCCTACCTACCTAAAGCTACCCTACCTACCTAAAGCTACCCTACCTACCTAAACCTGCCCTACCTACCTAAAGCTACCCTACCTACCTAAAGCTACCTTACCTACCTAAAGCTACCCTACCTACCTAAAGCTACCCTACCTACATAAAGCTACCCTACCTACCTAAACCTACCCTACCTACATAAAGCTACCCTACCTACATAAAGCTACCCTACCTACCTAAACCTGCCCTACCTACCTAAATCTGCCCTACCTACCTAAACCTGCCCTACCTACCTACCTAAACCTACCCTGCTGTGTGTGTGTGCACGTGTGTGCAAGTGTATGTAAGGTGTGTGTTTGCGAGTGTGTGTGTGTGCATGTGTCTATGGTGTGTGTGTGTGTGTGTGTACCTGAATGTCACAGGCCTGCTGGCAGTGGTAGATGTTATGAAATGCCTCTTCAAGCGTCTCCCCCAGGGCCAACACACCATGACCCCTTAACACCATCACCTAGAACACACACACACACACCATGACCCCATAACACCATCATCTACAACACACACACACCATGACCCCATAACACCATCATCTACAACACACACACACCACGACCCCATAACACCATCACCTACAACACACACACACACACACACACACACCATGGCCCCTCAACACCATCACCTACAACACACACACGCCATGACCCTTTAACACCATCAACTTCAACACACACACACACACACCTTTGCAGTCAGGCCCAGGGCCCTCTGGAGCTCCTCCCTTTCCTCCGCATCATTTCCTGCCAAGCTGAAATAGGACACCTCACCCAGCAGCACAGCATGATGGGATATGGGCAGGAGTCCAAACGTCATGGAAGAGACCTGACATTCACATAGAAAGAACAAAATGATAACTGTGAGAGAGAGAGAGAGAGAGAGAGAGAGAGAGAGAGAGAGAGAGAGAGAGAGAGAGAGAGAGAGAGAGAGAGAGAGAGAGAGAGAGAGAGAGAGAGAGAGAGAGAGAGAGCCTACATCCAGTTTAGTATGTGTATGTACTTACAGCCACAGTAGCAGAAGAGTGTGTGTGTGTACTTACAGCCACAGTAGCAGGAGAGTGTGTGTACTTACAGCTGCAGTAGCAGGAGAGTATGTGTGTGTGTGTACTTACAGCTGCAGTAGCAGGAGAGTATGTGTGTGTGTGTACTTACAGCTGCAGTAGCAGGAGAGTGTGTGTGTGTGTGTACTTACAGCTGCAGTAGCAGGAGAGTATGTGTGTGTGTGTACTTACAGCTGCAGTAGCAGGAGAGTGTGTGTGTGTGTGTACTTACAGCTGCAGTAGCAGGAGAGTATGTGTGTGTGTATGTGTGTACTTACAGCCACAGTAGCAGGAGCGTGTATGTGTGTGTGTGTACTTACAGCTGCAGTAGCAGGAGAGTATGTGTGTGTGTGTGTACTTACAGCTGTGGCAGCTATAAGTGTGTGCGTAAAAATGACTTCATATAAATACCACCCCCTGTGTAGCATCTAAATACCACCCTGTGTAACGCTTAATACCACCCCCTGTGTAACGCTTAATACCACCCCCTGTGTAGCGCTTAATACCACCCCCTGTGTAACGCTTAATACCACCCCCTGTGTAACGCTTAATACCACCCCCTGTGTAACGCTTAATACCACCCCCTGTGTAGCATCTAAATACCACCCCCTGTGTAACAGTTAAATACCACCCCCTGTGTAACGCTTAATACCACCCCCTGTGTAGCATCTAAATACCACCCTGTGTAACGCTTAATACCACCCCCTGTGTAACGCTTAATACCACCCCCTGTGTAACGCTTAATACCACCCCCTGTGTAACGCTGAATACCACCCCCTGTGTAACGCTTAATACCACCCCCTGTGTAACGCTTAATACCACCCCCTGTGTAACGCTGAATACCACCCCCTGTGTAACGCTTAATACCACCCCCTGTGTAACGCTTAATACCACCCCCTGTGTAGCATCTAAATACCACCCCCTGTGTAACAGTTAAATACCACCCCCTGTGTAACGCTTAATACCACCCCCTGTGTAGCATCTAAATACCACCCTGTGTAACGCTTAATACCACCCCCTGTGTAACGCTTAATACCACCCCCTGTGTAACGCTTAATACCACCCCCTGTGTAACGCTGAATACCACCCCCTGTGTAACGCTTAATACCACCCCCTGTGTAACGCTTAATATTACCCCCTGTGTAAGGCCTCATTTCCACCGGCTTAAGCGTGTACAGCGCGTATCCGTGTACAATAGGTTTGTATAGGGGCAGAATACGCTCAGATCACGCTTGCGGTGGAAATGGTCTCATCTGTTAACGTGCATTCTAAACGAATACGGACAGAAAACGGGCACGCGCTGAATACGCAGAGAGTTTGGTGGAAATGAGCCCTAACGCTTAATACTACCCCCTGTCTGCCATAACTGTTTGTGTGTGTGTGTGTGTGTGTGTGTGTGTGTGTGTATATACTTACAGCTGCAGTAGCAGGAGTGTGTGTGTGTATGACACAGCGGACTTCAGGTCGGTAGGTGTAAATGTGTGTGTGTAGGCGAAGCACTGATCCCAGGACAGGCTGGCCTGACAAACACACACCACTGTCTAACACACACCCCGATAGATCCACTTTCACCTAAAACACACACACACACACACACACATATTACAGACAGACAGACACACACACACACACACATACACACACACACACCCCTGTCTAACACACACTCCGATAGATCCACTTTCACGTAAAACACAAACACACACACACATATTACAGACACACACACCCCTGTCTAACACATACCCCGATAGATCCACTTTCACCTATAAAACACACACACACACCCACACACACACACACACACACATACATATTACAGACAGACAGACAGACAGACACACACACACACACCCCTGTCTAACACAGACCCCGATAGATCCACTTTCACCTAAAACACACACACACACATATTACAGACAGACACACACACACACACACACCCCTGTCTAACACACACCTTGCTAAATCCACTTTCACCTAAAACACACACACACACATATTACAGACAGACACACACACACACACACCCCTGTCTAACACACACTCCGAAAGATCCACTTTCACCTAAAACACACATACACACACACACACATATTACAGAGAGACACACACACACACACCCCTGTCTAACACACACCCCGATAGATCCCCTTTCACCTAAAACACACACACACACATATTACAGACAGACAGACACACACACACATATTACAGACACACACACACACACACCCCTGTCTAACACACACCCCGATAGATCCACTTTCACCTAAAACACACACACACACACACATATTACAGACAGACAGACACACACACACATATTACAGACACACACACACACACCCCTGTGTAACACACACCCCGATAGATCCACTTTCACCTAAAACACACACACACACACACACACACACACACAAGGCAAGGCAAGTTTATTTGTATAGTGCATTTCACACACAACGGCAATTCAATGTGTTTTACAAAAATAAAAGCAAAGGACAATATATAAAGGCATAAAAGATAAAGTTAGTGTAAAAGCATAAAAGTAAAATCAGTAAAAGATATAAAAGCATAAAAAACATACAAAATAAGTAGAAAATTAGTAGAAATCATTAACAGAAAGCATCTGAAAACAGTTTGGTCTTAAGTCTAGATTTGAAACTGCCAACAGTAGGAGCATTTTTAATGTCTTCTGGAAGTCGGTTCCAGAGCTTTACAGCATAGCAGCTGAAAGCTGCTTCACCACATTTTGTTCTAACAGCAGGTTCTACCAACAAATTTGTCTGATGTGATCTGAGACCTAGTTGGTGCGTATAACTGAAGCATGTCCAATAGGTAATTAGGTCTCATCCCATTTAATGATTTAAACACAAGAAGCAATGCCTTAAAGTCAATTCTATAACTTACTGGGAGCCAGTGCAGGGACCTTAAAACTGGAGTAATGTGGTCAGATATTTTTGTTCTTGTAAGAACCCTTGCTGCTGCATTTTGGATCAGTTGAAGCTGTTTGATGGTCTTTGTAGGAAGGTCTGAAAAAAGGCCATTGCAGTAATCAACCCTACTGGAAATAAAGGCATGTACAAGTTTTTCTAGATCTTGTTTTGACATAAGGTTTAGCAATGTTTTTTAGGCGATAGAATGCAGATTTAGTGATTGCTTTCATGTGACTGTTGAATGTTAGTTCACTGTCAATGAAGACACCAAGATTTCTAACAGTATCTTTTGCTTTAAGGCCCTTAGTCTCAAGAGTAGTGGTGATCCTATGTATGTCTTCCTTTTTACCAAATACAATTACTTCAGTTTTATCTGCGTTCAGCTGAAGAAAATTGTGTGACATCCAGTCGTTGATTTGTTCGATACACCCACAGAGACACTCAGGGAGGGTATAGTCATTAGATGACAGAGCTAAGTAAACGTGGGTGTCGTGAGCTATGGTAATTCACTGAGTTGTTTTTGATGATTTGCCCAAGCGGAAGCATATAAAGGTTGAATAGTAATGGTCCAAGGATTGAACCCTGTGGGACACCACAGGTGAAGGACATAGATGCTGAGGTACAGTTTCCAATAGCAACAAAAAGCTTTGTTGTAAGTATGATTTTAACCAATTGATAACTGTACCAGTGAATCCAACCCAATGTTCCAGTCGATGTAGTAGTATGCAGTGATCAACAGTGTCATAAGCTGCACTAAGGTCCAGTAACACCAAGACTGATGTTTTGCCAACATCAGAATTAAGACGTATATCATTTATGACCTTAAAAAGAGCTGTTTCAGTGCTGTGATTGGCATGGAAACCTGACTGAAACTTATCAAAACAGCTATTTGATGTAAGAAAGGCAGTTAATTGATTAAAAACTATTTTTTCGATTATTTTTCCAATAAATGGTAAATTGGATATGGGCCTGTAGTTATTAAGCACTGAACCATCAAGGTTATTCTTTTTCAGTAAGGGTTTTACAACTGCATTTTTTAAAGAGGAAGGAAATATGCCAGTCTGTAGTGATGTATTTATCATCTGAAGTACATCGGCTGATATAAGATGAAGAACAGATTTGAAAAAAATTGTGGGCAAAATATCCAGTTCAGATGTGGAAGAACTGAGATTTTGTACGCTTTTTCATAGTAAACTAAGCTAAATGTTAGCACTAGATTGAGGTCCCCTCTCTCTACAGCCAGTGGTTCCAGATTTTGAGCTATTTGCAACGGAGAAGCTATATTCAGTCGTATTTTATAAATTTTTCCTTTGAAAAAAGATGCAATGTCATTGCATTTATTAACTGAGGAAAGCTCAGGAGGCAACTGTGTTGAGGGATTTGTTAACTTCTCAACAGTAGAAAATAGCACACGGGCATTGTTGATATTCCTATTTATAATGTTAGAGAAGAAAGACTGTCTTGCGTTAGAGATTTCCAAATTGTATTTACCAAGCATCTCTTTATGAATTTGATAATGAATCTGAAGTTTAGATTTACGCCACATTCTTTCAGACTTTCTACACTCTCTCTTTAGCAGTTTAACCATTAGATTCAGTTTCCCAGATTCACGTTTTCACTTTTAGATTCACTTTTTGATTGTCAGTGACTCTTTTGTTTTTTAAAGGGGCAATATTATTCATAATATGTGTCATCCTAGAGTTAAAATGTATCATTAAATCGTCTGCACAGTCTGATGGTTGACTTGGGGTCTGTGAGAGTGCCTGCTCAAAAAGAAGACCTGTGCCATTATTTATGACTCTCCTTCTTACAGATATAGACCTGTTTTGAATGTGAGGGGACATACAAACATCAAAGAAAACACAAAAATGGTCAGATATGGCCAAGTCCATAACAGTTGTAGAGACACTAAGACCCTTTTTGATAACAAGGTCAAGGGTATGGCCATGAGAGTGTGTTGGCCCCTGAACATGTTGTGTTAGGCTGAATGTATCAATCAGTGTGAGAAATTCATTGGCATAGGTGTTTTCTAGATTATCGACATGCAAGTTGAAATCCCCTGATATAATAAGGCTGTCGAACCTCAAACAATTGTTTGACAACAGTTCACCAAAGAAGAAAAACTGTTGTTGAAAGTCTTGGTGGTCTGTAGATAGTCAATAATAACATACTAGAAGAACACTTAATCAGTGTACTTAAGTACTCAAAAGATGTAAAGTTGCCAAATGTTGTCTGTTTGCACTGAAAAGATGTTTTGAATATGTTTGCTATTCCGCCTCCCCGTTTATTAGTTCTTGTGGCACTCATGAAATCGAAATTTGGGGGAGCTGATTCAATAAGGGGTAGTGAAACTGTTCGCTTGTTCCAGCCAGGTTTCAGTGAGAAGCATAAAATCAAGTTTGTGTGTGCAAATAAGATCATTAATTAAAAATGACTTGTTAGAGAGTGATCTGATGTTCAGAAGAGCTAGTTTTACATTGAGTGTGTGTGATGGCCCTAGTGGCCAACCTGTGACATTACTGGCTTTTGTAAGCAGGTCTGATGTTGGGGCGTGGCTGTGTTAAATCTGATCAGCGGCACCGGTACACAGGCGTGGCTGATCCCTATAAGAAGCGCCTCAGATGTCTGTTCGTTCTCTCCTGGCTGGCATTCGCCTCGCTACCTGGCTGCTGCTTTTCATTTTCTTTCTCTGATTGTAACATCCAACTTGCACGCTTCACATTACACACAGCCAACACCAGCCAACACTACACCACTTACCACTGATTAATTCCCACGTATACTTTAGTCTAGTTTTGTTCAACCTTTTTCTTGTTTAATAAATGTAACTTCACTTTGAGTACTCCTCCGTCCTCTTTTATTGTCTTGGGAAACCCCTAGCCCATGACAGTGTGGGTGGCATATCCACTGAGGCATTCTAAGGTTGTTTCAGAACTGGCAGGAGATTAGACTGATTTACCCCACTGACAGGATGAACACGAATTCTTCTTTTTTTGTTCGTCCCCGCTGCCACTGTTTGTATACTGCAGCTGTGATCCTGCTGCGGGTGGAGGGGGTGGTGGTGCCCTGTGTTTTTTGGGTGCTGTAGTGGATGCGTATGCAGTTGAAGGTTGTGGGCTGGTGAAGGCCTGTCCGTTGTGATAGTCTGTGTGCACTGCTTGTTTAGAGTGTCTTGGGCTAGAAAAAGACAATCTAGCAATCGGCAGCAGTCTCTGCATACTTGCAGGGAATTGCAGGCCGGGTGGTGGTGGAGATGGTAAAAACAAATCAGGGGTTTTTAGTGAAGCAGTTGTGGTTCGATTCTCTGTGTATGCATCGACACATTCTTGCTCCTTTGATGTATCCTCGCATTCTTGCTCATTTGAGTCCTGAGTGACTCCAGTAGTGCCCTTGTCATCAAGGTCACGCGGTGGCAAGGATCAGGATGGTGATACATCAGCCATCAGATGGTTTCCCAGAACTGTATCAGATACAGGCATGTTAGCATGACCCTCTGCAACTGATATCTTCTTAGCAGCCTTGGTTGGCATCATGGACCTCTGTTTAACTCCAATGTTATCAGCGTCATTTTCCACATAATCTCTGCTCGTTTTCGAAGAGCCCGGGAGGTTCAGTGCTGATGTTTGGCTTTGAGTCATTCTAGCAGTGTCCTTCTTGTCATGCTTTTGTACATAACAGTCCTTCAGGCTCCGCACTTCAGTGCAAGCATTGTATGCAGTTGCCAGAGGCATATCCAGGGTCGCAACGGAGGAAGTGATTGGGCATTTCTCTCTTCCAGATTGTGAGGGCCGTTGTTTTGTTTCAGAGTGTTTGTTGATGTACATGTCTGTTTCAGTTTGTACCCCAACAGAGTCTTTATCCACCATGATTGGCTCTGTCTGCACTGTTACAGAGCACTTATCAGCAGGTGGACCCAAGGGCGGCGGAGAAAAGGTTGCATGGTAGAGAGAGAGGCGATAGTGGTCAGCCAAAACTTTGGCCCCGGTCCAGCTGAGTTCTGTGCTATGTGGTCTGAAGAATGCTCTGCGATTCCAAAAGAGATTGAAATTGTCTTTAAAGTTCACCCCAAGGGACAAACCTGACTTTGCTAGCCAGGTGTTTAGACTGAATAGTCGAGAGAATGCAAAGCTTCCCTGTGCTGGAAGTGGGCCACTCGGAAAGGTTTGTACTCCAAGCTCATTTAGGGCAGAGAAAAGTTCTTTAAAATCTTCTTTGACACTGAGCTGTTCTCTAAAAATGTCATTTGCTCCAACATGCACAATGATGCGTTTAACAGTTTTATGCTTTGACACTATCTTTGAAATACTGTTTTTAGTGTCAGAGATGGATGCATTAGGAAGGCAGCATTGATGACTGCTTTCCATGTTTGCCCACTCTTGTGGTTCAGTGTCTGTCTCTCTATAGTTGTCTCTCCGGAAACCGCTGGTTCCAGATGTCTGAGGCACTCAAATCGATTCTGAAGGGGTATGGGCTGTTGGGTTTGCAGAGGACCAGAAATGTTGTAGTTTTCTGTCCTAGCTGTGCATCTGGATTGATGCCCGGAGTGTATGGGTGTAGTGGCAGCAGAATGCACTGGTGTTGAGGTCACTACCCTTTTCCTTTTAGGTTTAGCACCTTGTGTAAGCCAGCGTTCAATACTCACATTTTGCCCTGTGAAGTCGATGCAGTCAAGCGACCCGTCCACAGTCGCACCAGCCAGCCGTGGTGCATTCTCAGCACTCCTACCAGCAGCATCAGTTGCTAAAATCCCCTCATGTCCCATGTCTGTCTTGGATGTCTGTCTGTCAGTCTGTGATGGACGGGCATCAATTTTCAATTCGAGGATAGAAATCCTCCATTACACCTCTGTGCACTTTCCACAGGAATCCCTGGATCTTCGCATCTTGTTATAGTCCCAAGTCAAGGTGAACTGCCAGCTGTATTGTCTGGTTTTCTGGTTATCTTGTTTAAAAGACTAGAAAGTTTTAAAACACTAAAAAGTGTCCTTCTTTCTTATACTCGCTAAACTTGTGAAAGTAGAAACACAAGTAAAATAGAGAAAATAGTAAAAAAGAGAAGCGAGAAAGCGAGAGCAAGGCAAAAAGCGTCCTACTCACTTCCACACACACATATTACAGACAAACAGACAGACAGACAGACACACACACACATACATATTAGACAGACAGACACGCACACACATACACACACACACACACACATATTACAGACAGACACACACACACAGACACACACACATTACAGACAGACATACACACGTACACATATTACAGACAGACAGACAGACAGACAGACAGACACACACACATACATATTAGACAGACAGACAGACACGCACACACATACACACACACACACACACACATATTACAGACAGACACACACACACACACACACACACACACACACATATTACAGACAGACATACACACGTACACATATTACAGACAGACAGACAGACACACAGACACACAGACACACAGACACACACACATACATATTAGACAGACAGACAGACACGCACACACATACACACACACACACACACACACATATTACAGACAGACACACACACACACACATATTACAGACAGACATACACACGTACACATATTAGACAGACAGACAGACAGACAGACAGACAGACACACACACACACACACACACACACACATATTACAAACAGACACACGCACACACCACTGTCTAACACCCCGATAGATCCACTTTCACCTAAAACACACATACGCACGCACACATATTACAGACAGACAGACACACACACACACACACACACACACACACATATTACAAACAGACACACGCACACACCACTGTCCAACACACACCCTGGCAGGCCTACTTTCACTTGAAACACACACATACATATTGAAGACAGACACATAGCCACACAAGTATATTACAAACAAACACATCTATTACACATTACAGATACACACACACACACACAAACACACATATTACACACAAAGACATAGTTTATACACACATGTATTACTGCCAACGTGACCAGTGAAGCCAAAACACACTGTTCTAAAGCTGCACTGCCTCACGTCCATGGAACTGGCCAAGATGGAGGCGCACAGAACCTTCAATTTCAGCCTCATCCGCTCTGTGAGAGAGTCTATGCATGACGACCCAGGGTTTGTCCAGTTCTTTTACATACAGTTTATGTCTCACACACACACACACACACAAACATTAAAGACAAACAGACAGACAAACACACACACACTTAAACATGAAACACACACATATTACAGACACGTGCATACATTACATACATACATTACCCACACCCTGACAGATGAACATAAATCTGAAACACACACACACACACACACACACACACATCGAGTACCAGACTAGAAGCTGTGGCCTCAGAGAAGGAGAGTCCCAGAGGAAGTGTGAGGATCTGATGCGCCCCCTTACTGACACGCGTCTGAGGAAACACACACACACACACACACACATTAGAGCCCACCCCCTTACTGACGCACACTACCCAGTACCCACTGAGATCATTAATCATAGAGATTATTCACTATAGAGATTATTGAGCATAGAGATCGCTGAGCATAGAGATTATTGACAATAGGGATTATTGACTATAGAGATCACTGAGCATAGGGATTATTGATCATAGAGATTATAGAGTTTAGAGATCACTGAGCAAAGGCATTATTGAGAATAGAAAGGGTTGATCATAGGGATTATTGGGAATAGGGATTATTGAGCATAGAAAGGATTGATCATAGGGATTATTGGGAATAGAGATTATTGACCATAGAGATCACTGAGCATAGGGATTATTGAGCATAATTATAGAGTTTAGAGATCACTGAGCATAGGGATTATTGAGCATAGAAAGGATTGATCATAGGGATTATTGGGAATAGAGATTATTGAGCATACGGATCATTGAGCATTCAGCACCATCCAAGGCAAGGCAAGTGTATTTGTATAGCGCATTTCATACACAACGGCAATTCAATGTGCTTCACAAAAATAAAAGCAAAGGACAACATATAAGGGCATAAAAGATAAAGTAAGTGTAGAAGCGTAGAAGTGTAGAAGAATAAAAGGTAACACAAGTGTAAAAGCATAAAAGTAAAATCAATATGTGGTAGATAAAAGATATAAAAGCATAAACACACAAAATAAGTATAAAATTAGTAGAAATCGTTAACAGAAAGCATCTGAAAACAGTTTGGTCTTAAGTCTAGATTTGAAACTGCCAACAGTAGGAGCATTTTGATGTCTTCTGGAAGTTGGTTCCAGAGCTTTACAGCATACCAGCTGAAAGCTGCTTCACCACATTTTGTTCTAACAGCAGGTTCTACCAACAGATTTTTCTGATGTGATCTCAGAGACCTAGTTGGTGCGTATAACTGAAGCATGTCCAATAGGTAATTAGGTCCCATCCCATTTAATGATTTAAACACAAGAAGCAATGCCTTAAAGTCAATTCTATAACTTACTGGGAGCCAGTGTAGGGACCTTATATGGTCAGATCTTTTTGTTCTTGTAAGAACCCTTGCTGCTGCATTTTGGATCAGTTGAAGCTGTTTGATAGTCTTTTTAGGAAGGCCTGTGAAAAGGCCATTGCAGTAATCAACCCTACTGGAAAAAAAGGCATGTAC
>CM050204.1:35095709-35135709 GCA_027475355.1 Coilia nasus
CTCCTAACCCGAGCAAAGGGAGAAAGTGGAAACCAAAGGTAGCAGTGCAGGAGGCAGAGGCAGCCCTTAGACATGGAGAGATAATGGGAAATGTCCAGATTGGGCGGGGAGGCTTGGGGCGTACATCAGGGAAGCCAATGTGGAGAAAGGCAGATCAGAAGGAGAAAAGGAGATTGGTTGTAGAGCAGATACGCAGGCAAGAAGAAGCTAGTAGACAGGTAAAAGCTGTGTCACTAGCAAAGCAGGGCCAGTGGTTGAATTGGGAGGGACTAGAGAGAAAACAGGTTACTTGGAGGGATTTGTGGAGTATGGAGTCTAACAGGCTAAAGTTTTTATTGGGAGCGACGTACAACGTGCTCCCATCGCCAGATAACCTGAGAATCTGGACCGATGGGGATCCGTCATGCACACTCTGTTCAGGTGTAGGCACATTGAGACATATACTATCTGGCTGTAAAGTTAGCTTGGCACAGGGTCCCTATACGTGGCGTCACAACCAAGTATTAACATGCTTAGCAGCAGGAATTGAGAGTAGGAGGCAGCAGGTAAATGCAGAAGGTAGTCATAAAAAAGGTATCCAGTTTGTGCGGGAGGGTGAGAAAAGTAAGAGAGCCGCAAAGTCAAGGAGTACTACAAAGGAAGCAAAGGATTGGCAGATGCTTGTAGATGTGGGTGGAAAGTTGGTGGTCCCTCAAGAAATAGTTACCACTAACTTGAGGCCAGACATAGTCTATTGGTCGACCAGCCAACAGGTAGTGTATTTCATTGAACTCACTGTCCCATGGGAAAGCTCCCTAGAGGAAGCATATGAAATGAAAAAGCTTAAGTATGAAGAGTTGAGATTGGAAGCAGAGCAGAAAGGATGGAGGGCAAGAGTATTTCCAGTAGAAGTGGGTTGTAGAGGGTTTGTAGGGAGGTCAGTCATTTCATTGCTAGGGGAGCTTGGGGTTGGTGGTAAGAATCTACGTAAAACTGTTAGGGAGATGTCAGAGGAAGCAGCTAGGACTAGTAATTGGATCTGGATGAGAAGGGCAGTCTCTGCCTAAGCAGTAGGGCTGCCATGTTTAAATGGGGCGGTGGAGGGATTCGAACCCAGGCCCTCCAGGTGTGGGTCGAGTGCCTTAGCCAGTGTGCTACCGAGGAGGTGGAGATTAGTGCAACCTAGGGCTGTTTGTGCAGATAAGGATGAGCACCCCAGACCAGCAGATGGCAGTAGTGCGTTTAGTGGGTCAATAGAAACACAGAAGAAGAGGCTTATAAATGGCAGCCATCACACACATGGGCAGCTTAGAATCAGGCTCTCTGGGATCGTGCGGTGTATTGGGATACAGAGTGGCCAAGTTTCCCGGGGTTTTGCGGTGTATGGAACACGGGATAGCTGAGCATTAGACACCATTAGATTCAAGAGGTGTATACATTTAATGTTAAGTCAGTGGGTAGAATTGTCTTTAGAACTAGCATTGGCAGGGTCGTTTGTGTAATGGCATATGCGTTAGTGACTGCAAAGTGATAGTATCTGTGGTAAAATGATGGTAAAGTGCAAATATTCGATAACAAGTCCTAATTAGTAAGTAAGCAGGTCATTTTGGAAGTAAATTGTGGTTGTAGTTAATTTTGTAAGTAAAACTTTGGAAGTCGTGCAAACAGTTGGTAATGAGCAGTAAGTAGTAAATTTTGGAAGTAACCTGTGGTTGTAAGTGAATTGTGGAAGTACATTTTGGAAATTTGGGTAGCAGGTAGCTAAACTGTGGACACACGCTAAAGGATTGATCACCTTTAGTCGGGCCGCCTCAGGGGAGGGTGTACAGTGAGTAAAGGCCCGAAACACCCGTTGATCCTGAGGTACACTGCTGAGGATGTGTCCCACATAGTGTATGGATAATTGTAATGGCTGTAGTTAGGAAAGCCTGAAGTGTGGTACAATGGGTGCTCTCCCCACATGTGCAAGTGTCTTGTATTTTTTATTTATTTATTTATTTTAATTGTTAAGGAAATGTTGGAGGAAACTGCAAAGGCTTGCCAGTGGTCCTGGATGAGATGCATGTTGTTGGCATGGTGAAAGCCATGGGGGAAAGCGATAGGTAGGTGCTGCTGAGTGGATCATGTAAACGGCCCCAGCAGCCCCAGTCACTGTAACGGTAGCCGGCTGGTTCAGGTTAACCCTTGTTGAGCATCTGTCTGTACGGCTCCAGTTGGCCATCCCCTCAGCTGCTCTGTCCTGTAGGCCTACAGCTCACATGAGGTTGCGTGAATAGCTGTAGTCAGCGGCCAGTTGTGCGTGTTACACCTGGGAGTAGGGACTAACAGCCTGAACTATTTACTTGGTTATAGATAGTGTAGGGGTAGGTGTAATAGCTATAGCTTCTCCCTAAGGTGCTCTTCCTACATGCCCAAGTACTGTGTGTTCTTTGTAAACAAAGATTTAACTGCTTTTGCCCATGCTGACTACAAAACGGTGTGTGAGAGTTACTGTAGCGTACCAGACTGACAGATGAACCGAACTGGTAATGCTCGGAGTCTGCCTTTAACAGAGTGGTCTGCTGATGCAGTAGAAGCCATTTGCACACGGTGGGCGAATGCCTGCATAGGGTTCAGGGTAGGGATGCAAACAATTAATCGACTATCGATTAATTGTCGATAATAATTTGGTCGAATAATTTAAATTAACTGTCAGTTAATTGTCCATAGGACACTCACTAGTGGTATTGCTAATAGAGGGTGCCGCTGAGCTCAACGTGAAATGCTAACACGAGAGACCCAGCTCAAAAAACATGAAGCGGTCAAGACGAAAAGAAGCCAAATGTACTCTGTGTCGTGCTACGTTTAAATACAACAGTTCAACTACTTCACTGAGTTACCACCTCAACAGCGTGCATGCAGCTGTGCTTCATGGAGCTAGTGCATCAGAACAACCTACAATCACAGCACTGTTGGGAAGGCGAGCATGTGATGATAGGAGAGCAGAGGGCATTTCTGAAAGGATATGCACCATGATTGCTATGGCCATGGTGGTCAAGCTAGCTATTCCAAAGTTCTGAAGCCTTGCTTAGCAAAATCACGTTCGTAGAGAGCCCAAATGCAGTGCGACAACATTAAAAAACGATCTCAGAGGCATATAACGTTGCAACTCTGTGTTCTTCCAGCTGCTCGTCATTTGCTAAAGCTGTCACATCTTTACTGTTTGTTTACAGTTCACCACGAACTTGGAGCATTGATACATAAACGTGATATGGTCGGAAAGCAGGTACGACTAAATAGGTGTGCCTGCCTATATAGAAAACTAATAACCGTTCTAAAGAACGATTCACAATGTGAAATTGAAGGAAGCCGTGGTATAAAGCTAAATAATATTCTGTGCAGCTCTCTATTTAGAAAAAACACACAACACACACATATGCAATTACACACACAAACACACAAAAACTCATGCAAACACACACACACATGCACATGCATACACACACACATATACACACACACACACAGTGTGAATTATGTGAGAGCTTCCTTGTGGGTGTTCTTAGTGTTTCCATGGTGATCCATTATGTAAGTTTTCACACACGCACACACACATTGCTCTGACACTCACTTTCAAATGTCCCCCTCACATCAACACTCACACTCTCTCTCTCTCTCACACACACACACACACACACACACTCCCCTCTGATACACAGTGAAGTCTCCTTAATGCTCACCTATGTGTCCTGCTGCATACTCACACAAGGCTGTGTGTGTGTGTGTGTGTGTCTGTGTCTGTGTGTGTGAATACATCAAATGTAAGTGTGTGGGGGCTGGTGTTACATAAACTCAAGCTGATGTAGTGTGTGTGTGCGCGTGTGAACTGATGGAATGTGTGTGTGTACTGGTGGAGTGTGTGTGTGCTGATGGAACATGTGTATGTGATGAAGTGTGTGTGTGCTGATGGAGTGTGTGTGTGAGCTGATGGAACATGTGTATGTGATGAAGTGTGTGTGTGCTGATGGAGTCTGTGTGTGAGCTGATGGAGTGTATGTGTGTGCGCGTGTGTGTGTGCTGATGGAGTGAGTGTATGTGTGTGTGAGCTGATGGAGTGTGTCTATGTGTGTGTGAGCTGATGGAGTGTGTGTATGTGATGATGATGAAGTGTGTGTGTGTGTACTGGTGGAGTGTGTGTGTGTGTGATGGAGCATGTGTATGTGAAGTGTGTGTGGGCTGTGTTCTAGCATAGACTATTATGCCTCTGGACATGTTCTCTTGGAGAAAGAATAGAAATATGCGAAATATGAGTGTCTGTGTGTGTGTGTGTTCTTCTCTTGGATAGAGGATGGAAATATGCTAAATATGAGTGTCTGAGTGTGTGTGTGTGTGTGTGTGTGTGTGTGTGTGTGTGTGTGTGTGTGTGTGTGCGCATGTGTGTGTGTGGGTGAACATGTCTGGCTTTGGGAATGTTGTCCTCTTGGATAGGGGACATAAATATGCTAAATATAATGTGTGTGTGTGTGTGCATGTGTGTGATTGTGCATGTGTGTGTGCATGGGTGTGTGTGTGCATGTGTGTGTGCACGTG
Organism: Coilia nasus; assembly: GCA_027475355.1. Lineage (NCBI taxonomy): Eukaryota > Metazoa > Chordata > Actinopteri > Clupeiformes > Engraulidae > Coilia > Coilia nasus. The sequence continues at coordinate 35,100,258 of CM050204.1, forward strand.
TGTTTGCGTACCAGGTTGTGATTGTGCACGTGTGTGTGCATGTGTGTGTGCGTGTGCGTTGCGTGTGCGTTGCGTGTGTGTGTGCGTATGTGTGTGCGTGTGTGTGTGTGTGCATGTGTGTGTGCGTTGCGTGTGCATGTGTGTGTGCATGTGTGTGTGTGTGCGTGTGTGTTTACCAGGTTGTGTGCAGAGTGAGTCATCCTCCTGTGCTCCTTCAGGTCCTCACTGCTGCTGGTGCATTCTGGGTCACTGTCGCCATGACAACCCTGATGCTGAGAGCTCAGATCCAATGTCGAGGGCACCTGCACCCTCTCTTGTAGCACACACACACTCATCAATGCGCACACACACACACTAACTCACTGACACAAGGGCACTCAGTGCACACACACACTGACACACCTATGCCATCTACTGATTCAAACACACACACACACACACACAGTAAGTCACTGACACATGCTGTTCTGATACTCTTGTGTGTCAAGCAGAACCTGTGATATCACATATGACCTGATATATATAAGCTGTAATATCACATGACCATATATATATATATATATATATATATATATATATATATATATATATATATATATATATAAACTGTAATATGACATATGATTTGATCACACACATCATCGCACACACTCACTCATCATACACATACTTACATACACGTCACACACATAACACACACTCATCACACAAACACCACACACACTTCACACACAAACACACTTACACACTTAAACACACCCACACACTTACAAACACACACTCCCACACAAAGATACATCACACACTTACAAACACACACTCCCACACAAAGATACATCACACACTTACAAACACACACTCCCACACAAAGATACATCACACACTTACAAACACAGTCTCACACAAAGATACATCACACACTTACAAACACACTCTCACACAAAGATACATCACACACTTACAAACACACCCAACAAGTGCAGATGAAAGAACAAACCTCAGACTGTCCTCATGTCCAGTGGAAGCTCCTGAGTGTGTTTCTCTTCCAGTGAAGTGTGTTTCTCTCTAGAGACAGAAAGAGATGTTCCGGTGAGGTGCGTTCTCTCTTAAGGAGAAGAGAGATGTTCCAGTGGAGTGTGTTTCTCCAGAGGAGGAGAGAGATGTTCCAGTGGAGTGTGTTTCTCCAGAGGAGGAGAGAGATGTTCCAGTGGAGTGTGTTTCTCCAGAGGAGGAGAGAGATGTTCCAGTGGAGTGTGTCTCTAGAGGAGGAGAGAGATGTTCCAGTGGAGTGTGTTTCTCCAGAGGAGGAGAGAGATGTTCCAGTGGAGTGTGTTTCTCTAGAGGAGGAGAGAGATGTTCCAGTGGAGTGTGTTTCTCCAGAGGAGGAGAGAGATGTTCCAGTGGAGTGTGTGTCTCTAGAGGAGATGACAGAAAACAAGACTGAGCTGCTCTGTGCTGTGAAACAAGAGTGAATTCCTCCACCTCCACTCTGTCTCTACATCCTTTCCTCCACCTCCTCTCTGTCTCTTTGTCCATCCTCCTCTCGCCCACACAATCTCTCTCCCTTTCACTCTCTACTCTCTTTCTCCCTCTCTTTTGCTCTCTCTCAGCCTCTCTTTCACTCACTCTCTCTCCCTCTTGCTCTCTCTCGCCCACACAATCTTTCTCTGGCACTCTGCTCTCTTTCTCCCTCTCTTTCACTCTCTCCCTCCCACTCACATGCAGTAGATACTCAGTAGAGAGATGTCATTGCTACTTCCTACCAGCACAGGGACATGTCTTTACTACATTCGGGGCAGCTGCGGTCCAGTGGTTAGGGAGTTGGTCTTGGATCAGAGGGTCGCAGGTTTGAATCCCACCCTACCCATTGCTGAAATGCCCCTGAGCAAGGCATCTTCCCCCACATTGCTCCAGGGACTGGGACAGGGAAACTTCAATAACTGTAAGTCGCTCTGGATAAGAGCGTCAGCTAAGTGTAATGTAATAATAATAATACACTCAACAAACAGTCATCAATAGACAGAACCTGAGACTAGCCACTAGAGGGCAGAATGGTTATTGGAACCAGTGAGCAAAGTTCTGAACAAAAGCTCTTACAACAGAAGCCTTTTTTACAGAAACATCCACAGACATCTGTAGTTTATGAAGTTGTTCATTCATGGAGAAGTGGACTCTAACCTTAAATGTACATAGGAGAGGTGACACACGGTTAGATCGTGCATCTCACAAGAGCGCCATAGTGACCCAAAGACAAGTGTGTCCCCTACACAAACACCCTCACAAACACCCACACACATACACAAACCACACAATGCACCCCCCCACACACACACAGTCTCTCTCTTTATTTCACTCACACAGACACACACACACACACACTCACCGCACAGCACATAGTACACAAGAAGATGGAGGTATATTTAAAATGATTTTATTTTTGTAAATACACTTGGTATGTTGCAGTTGAAACAGTCAGTAGAGCGGTGTCATTACTACCTCCAACCAGCAGAGGGACATGTCTTTACTACACTCAACCAACAGGGGGAGCTATTATCAATACACATAACCAGCAGTCACATGTCATTACTGAGATTAGCCACTAGAGGGCAATCTGGCCATAGGAACCAGGGAGCAAAACTCTGAAGATTCAGATTTAAAAAAAAGAACCCTTTCTACAGAAACATCCAAAGACATCCGTAGCATGTTTATGAAGTTGTTCATTCATGGAGAAGTAGACCCTAACCCTAAATGTACTTAGGAGCGGTAACACACATTTGTGTTACAGACTGTGTGTTTGTGTGTGTGTGAAAGGAGCTGAATGACCAGATGGCTGATGCATTTAGAATGATTAAGTCAGGTTTAATGTGATTCTCTTTAATAGCTCAACTTTCCCCTCACATGATTCTCACCTGTCTTTTTCTGCCTCTACCCAGGCCCGGCCCTAACCAATTTGGTGCCCTAGGCAAAAAATGTAGGTGGTGCCCCCCTTGTATCGCAGAAAATTCCACTTCTAGTGTACATATACTCAAAAGAAACGGAATAGCTTTGTCTTAGAATAGCTCTGACATTCTTTTATTTAAATAAAGAAATTGCACATTCAAATGCTTAGAAATAATTAAAGAAACAAATAGAAAAAATGAACTTAATATATCAGATATAATATAAATAGCTTACATAAAGTATTCATATTTAAATACTCACAAAATAAAAAGTGTAAACAAGTGACATAAATTAAGTTATAAATACAATATAAATAAATTCAGCATTTCCTTTACAAGTTCTGTGCAATCAATGTCCGGCTGGCTGTCATGGGTCAGAGCAGTACTTAAGGTTTGACCCTTCTGTAGCAGGTCCTCCTCTTCTAATTTGGGGAAATCAAAGAGCACACCAAAGGTGTTATTCACCTCCCTATGAGAGGAAAATTAGCATTTTGATTAACTATTACAAGCTGGGAAAACGTCAGCTAACCAGATGTCAAAATGTAAACAAATGTAACGTTATAACACCTGCTGAATAAATCTAATATTTACACATTTACCTGAGGAAGGCTAGGTGGAATTAGTTACATTACTATTTTCTATAACAGTGTAGGGACTTCCATAACATAAACTGACCTTAAACGTAAGTTAGCGCTGGCTATTTATTGATTAGCTAACTATGTTAGGGGTCGCCCCTTGCATAAACTGTTTTTATTGTTATTTCTGCTGCACAAACACGTTTCGGCGTGTGCCTTCCTCAGTGTGCAACAAAAATCACACTTTCACCACACTTATTTACCCACACCCATTGTTACACATTACCACACCCCATCTCCAACAACCAATGGCATTGAAAGTCCAATTAGTCCATATGAAATCCATTAGGATTAAGCAAGCAGTCCATTCCTTGGAAAAATGCTCCATCCAAAAAAACACAGTTTATGCAAGGTGCGACCCCCTTCTTTTGTTGAATTAGTTTATGATTTGGGCCAGCACCCTTAAAGTACCGAAAGAACACCGAGTGAAGCCTGCTCCCAGCTACAATTGACCTAACTATGTTAGGCTAATGTTTAATGACGCTATCAATCATCGATCTGCAACAGAAAAATGATATCATGACATCATTACTGTAACATTACCTCTGTTGTTGTCGCGCTTTTCCTCCTCTTCTCTTCTTTTTTTCCTCCCCTGGGCACCACAGTTTGGGACGTTTTCATATGTTTTTGAGGTTGTTGACACATTAAACACTGACCATCCCCCTGAAGTAGCAGATAAAGTGTGATTAGTCAGAGGAGCAGTGGGGGAAGGGGGGGGTGTCTTAGGAAAATAACATATCATTGTTATTAGTACTACAGGCTTTGCTATACAGTTAAAATAAGACATAATACCAACTAGTTTTAAGAATAGCATTACCCTTAGCATTTGCCTACACTGCCTATGCCACGGGCCGGCCCTGCCTCTACCTAATGGTCGAAGGAGTGATCTGATGTTAATTGCCTTACAATTGTGATCCTATCAGTGCAAACACCAGTCCTATAGGTCACCTGAGCCTATGTCAGTCACTATAACCACCTGACTTTATGTCACTATAGCTCCTGACCTTATGTCACTATTCCAACTGACCTTATGTCACTATTCCACTTGGCCTTATGTCACTATTCCACCTGACCTTATGTCACTATTCCACCTGACCTTATGTCACTATTCTACCTGACCTTATGTCACTATAGCTCCTGACCTTATGTCACTATAGCTCCTGACCTCATTTCACTATTCCACCTGACCTTATGTCACTATAGCTCCTGACCTCATTTCACTATTCCACCTGACCTTATGTCACTATAGCTCCTGACCTTATGTCACTATTCCACCTGACCTTATGTCACTATTCTACCTGACCTTATGTCACTATAGCTCCTGACCTTATGTCACTATTCCACCTGACCTTATGTCACTATTCTACCTGACCTTATGTCACTATAGCTCCTGACCTCATTTCACTATTCCACCTGCCCTTATATCACTATAGCTCCTGACCTTATGTCACTATTCCACCTGACTTTATGTCACTATTCCACTTGACCTTATGTCACTATTCCACCTGACCTTATGTCACTATTCCACCTGACTTTATGTCACTATTCCACTTGACCTTATGTCACTATTCCACCTGACTTTATGTCACTATTCCACTTGAACTTATGTCACTATTCCACCTGACCTTACGTCACTATTCCACCTGACTTTATGTCACTATTCCACTTGACCTTATGTCACTATTCCACCTGACTTTATGTCACTATTCCACTTGACCTTATGTCACTATTCCACCTGACCTTATATCACTATAGCTCCTGACCTTATGTCACTATTCCACCTGACCTTGTCACACCACTGGGCATTTAAAGGAAAGTTGGCCTAAACTTTCCACCTCTTATCACCTAACGTCTGTGTAGATTCTCATTAATCCAGGTCATGGTCAAAGTCAAAGGAGATAAATTGCAAGCAACTGGACTTCTTCTTGGAGCTTGAAGACGTTTCACCTTTCATCCAAAAGGCTTCTTCAGTTCTGGCCTGATGTTGGGAAACCAGGAGCTATATCACATGAGTCACCCATCAAGGTGTGAATTGGAGTGAGAGTCGATGTGGTCACATGATCCAGAGAATGAGAACTGCTCTGATGGTGAAGAGCAGGTAAACTTCCTGGGATGAGATCTCAAGGCAGAAGGAGTGGAGAGGAGTAAAGGAGGCCATCTATGTCCACTTGGAACAACTTTGAACAGAGGAGGGGGGTTGTGTCATCAGCTCTCTGCTACATACCATTCTGCCTTGAGATCTCATCCCAGGAAGTTTACCTGCTCTTCGCCATCAGAGCAGTTCTCATTCTCTGGATCATGTGACCGCAATGACTCTCACTCCAATTCACTATAGCTCCTGACCTCATGTCACTATTCCACCTGACCTTATATCACTATAGCTCCTGACCTTATGTCACTATTCCACCTGACCTTATGTCACTATTCCACCTGACCTTATGTCACTATTCCACCTGACCTTATGTCACTATAGCTCCTGACCTTATGTCACTATTCCACCTGACCTTATGTCACTATAGCTCCTGACCTCATGTCACTATTCCACCTGACCTTATGTCACTATAGCTCCTGACCTCATGTCACTATTCCACCTGACCTTATGTCACTATAGCTCCTGACCTTATGTCACTATTCCACCTGACCTTATGTCACTATAGCTCCTGACCTTATGTCACTATTCCACCTGACCTTATGTCACTATTCCACCTGACCTTATGTCACTATAGCTCCAGACCTCATGTCACTATTCCACCTGCCCTTATGTCACTATAGCTCCTGACCTTATGTGACTATTCCACTTGACCTTATGTCACTATAGCTCCTGACCTTATGTGACTATTCCACTTGACCTTATGTCACTATAGCTCCTGACCTTATGTGACTATTCCACCTGACCTTGTCACACCACTGGGCATTTAAAGGAAAGTTGGCCTAAACTTTGGAGAGATGCCTTTCAGTGTGGAGCTCTCTCTTGTTCTCTCTCTCTCTCTTGTTCTCTCTCTCTCTCTGTTTGGAGGCTTCTTTGATTTCCTTTATATCTGATGCATTTGTGGATTATTTGACCATTCGGAATTTATATAACTGGTATTTAACCTGCCAATTCAACTGGTATCACTTACAGTACGTACAGATCAGAAGCAACCAAGACAAACAGAAAGAGGAGACAGGAGAGAGATAGAAAGACAAAATGTGTGTGTGTATGAGAGAGAGAAAGAGAGAGGGAGGCAGACGCAGGATCATCATGTCGCAGATGAAAGAACTTAAGATTATCATAGGGTTTACTCAATTATGAATCAAACAGAAACATCAGAAATCTCCCTGGACCCCTATCCCACACACAGACACACACACGTTCACTGTCACACACATCAGATCAACCAGAAAGCTATGATGTGATATCAGGGGTGAATTAAATCATTTATACAGAAACGTCACAAATTCCTCTTACACACACACACACTCAGAAATAGACACAGAAATAACGCGCACACACACAAACGCGCACACACACACACGCACACACACACACACACGCACACACACACACAAACGCACAAACGCACACACACACACACGCACACACACACGCACACACACACACACACACGCACACACAAACGCGCACACACACACACACGCACACACACACACGCACACACACAAATGCGCACACACAAACGCACACACACAAACGCACACACGCACACACACACGCACACACACACAAACGCACGCACACACACACACACACACACACATGCAAAAGTGCTCCTTTTTAGTGTCCACCTCACAGGTCTAATACTGAGGGGGGAGAGAGAGACAGAGAGAATCTATGTGTGAGTGCCTGTGTGTGCGTGGATGTGTGCGCATGTGTGTGTCTGTGTGTGAGAAATGACAGCTCAAGTGTAAGATGGTAAAAGATGAGAAGAGCAGCAAACCTCATGCATCATCAATTACACACACACACACTCACACATACACGAGTCTCTCACACACAATGTACTGAAATTAGAGAGGACCATACTGCTGCTTGCGCACGTACACACACCCCTCCCACATGAAATGCTAAAAACCCCCACTGTTGGCTACACACACACACACACACACACACACACACACACACACTCACTCACTCTCTCACACACACACACACACACACTCACTCTCACACACACACACACACACACACTCTCACACACACATACAGGTCTTTGCTACCTGGTAGGGACACATGACAGGATGCAGCCTGGTGGGAACCACCCTTTCTGAATGGTTTACAGACAAGGCAGAAACTGATCCACACTCCATCTGCTTCTGTCAGAACAGCTATCACTTGAAAGTTTAAGCAAGACCCACAGAAGACTGACCTGACTTTTCACCAACTGCTGGGGACATGTCAGGTAGATGACTCCCCTGGGGACTTGTGACGTTATATTAAAATGATATGCAAATTAATATTGTGTGTGTTTGAAAGGGGTGCTGGTGGGGACCTATGATGTCATCAATTTGCATATCAAAACATTACATCACTGTGTGTTTCAAAGGCTACCAGTGGGGACCTAACAATGGAAGTGGTAGGCGCCCTTAGACTAAACTTCAGTCAGTGGGGGGTGGGTGGTTGTGGTGGGGACCTAATATGTCAGGTGAAAACACACATCTCAAACAGTTCCTTGGCAGATGTGTGGTTGGGGTGGGGACCTGATATGTCAGGTGAAAACACACATCTCACCATTCCCGTCATCAACCAGTACACTTTACCAGTGGGTGAGGGGTAAATGCGATGGGGACCTTACATGTCGCCTGCACATAGAATACGCTACTTTAAACCTTTTTCAAATTCAGCAGGACTGTAGGTCATCTGTTGTTAGTGGTTTATAGGTGGTTGTGGTGGGGACATATGTCAGGTGGAAACACACATCGCAAATAGTTCATTGGAAGATGTGTGGTTGGGGTGGGGACCTGATATATCAGGTCAAAACACACATCTCAAACAGTTCCTTGGAAGATATGTGGTTGGGGTGGGGACCTGATATGTCAGGTCACAAGTCAGCAAACAGTGCTGGAATCTTCTCTATACATCACGCCTTCATATGGTAGGATGGTTTTATTAGTGGGTGGATTGGGGGATGGGGAGATAGTCACGGTGGGGACCTTACATGTCAGGTAAACACACAATGCTATAAACATCTTCTGAATACAGGAAACCCCCACATGGTTTATTGTTTGTGGGAGGTGTCTTTTGTTTATGGGGGCATGGTAAGTGTAGAAAAGGCTATGGACATTTTCCCTGTGTTCCTTTCTGCTATGCTGTTTAATGGGATAATGTCCCCTTTGTTGGGCTAAGGAACTTTTATTCTGACGCAGTTGGCGTGGGGTTATGACATCATCATATATGGACTATAATTAGTGTTCATAGTATGACGTGTGGCTCACGAAAGTTTTGTAGTTTGCCAAGAAATCCAACCCAATCCTCATTATGTGGGCGTAAAATGAGCAATGTAAGTTTACCTTTGTATCAGTTTAAGTCATATTAAGTATATATTTTGGAATATTTGTGCAGATAGTGAAGTTACAGCCAAGTATTTAGTTGATGTTAGTGTACTGATTTTTGTTGCGATTAGCATGTAGCATTACCTGTCGGGAACATTGCTGAATGACTAGCTTGTGTGTAACTGCTAGGCACATTTTGGGGATTGAGCATAGTTTATCCTTTATAAACCAGCTGGAACAATGGGAGGAGAGGTAGTACAATCAACTTGTTTGGACTTTCATCATGGCAGCGACGAGAAACAACTGCAAACTACTAAATGTAAGAATTGTTTCCTGTACACTTTATCAATGGGGGAGAGGTAGATGGGGTGGGGACCCTATATGTAAAGTGCACACACAGTACGCTACATGAAATCTATTCTAGATTTATCAAGCTATTAGGTGGTCTGTTGTCAGTGGGGGATGGGTGGTTGTGGTGGGGACCTAATATGTCAGGTGAAAACACACATCTCAAACAGTTCCTTGGCAGATGTGTGGTTGGGGTGGGGACCTGATATGTCAGGTGAAAACACACATCTCACCATTCCCGTCATCAACCTGTACACTTTACCAGTGGGTGAGGGATAAATGCGATGGGGACCTTACATGTCGCGTGCACATAGAATACGCTACTTGAAACCTTTTTCAAATTCAGCAGGACTGTAGGTTATCTGTTGTTAGTGGTTTATAGGTGGTTGTGGTGGGGACATATGTCAGGTGAAAACACACATCTCAAACAGTTCTTTGGAAGATGTGTGGTTGGGGTGGGGACCTGATATGTCAGGTCAGGAGTTAGCACACAGTGCTGGAATCTTCTTTATACATTACGCCTTCAGATGGTAAGATGGTTTTATTAGTGGGTGGATTGGGGGATGGGGAGATAGTCACGGTGGGGACCTTACATGTCAGGTAAACACACAATGCTATAAACATCTTCTGAATACAGGAAACCCCCACATGGTTTATTGTTTGTGGGAGGTGTCTTTTGTTTATGGGGGCGTGGTAAGTGTGGTGGGGACCTGATGTGTCTGGTCAACACACAGCTCACACACACTTGTCCCAGTACTGACCACATGGGGGCGCACTCTGAAACACACTCCACACACACACACACACTTTTGTCCGGTGAAATGTACCCCGTCGGGACCTAGGGGCATTTTCAGGGGAACCCCACCAGACATGTTAAAATGGCGTTTTCTATCATGTGCAATGGTTGTGCCTCTGGGGACTAAGATTCAGGTTCCCACCGCTCATGGAGTCTCGACCGTGTTGGTGTGCAGTCATGCTCAAGTCCCCACCGGGATAGAAAAACAAGTACACACACACACACACACACACACACACACAGAAAAACTTTTGTTAGTGCCTGCTAGAATCTTCGATTTTTTAATAAAAAACTCGATTCACGATTCTCAATAGAATAGAATCCGATCTTTCCATATGGAACACAGCGTGACAAGCTTTGAGGAAGAGTAGTTTTCTTTGCAGATGATGACGTGTTAGCATTAGAGCTAGGAAAGTTTTCTTTTCTTTCTTGCCGAAGCAGGCAGTATGTCTCCCACTCAGACGGATGTTTGTGCTTCAAATACTGAAACAAACTGGTTGTGCTGCTACCACTTATGATAACCGCTTTCAGACACAAGTTGCAGCGAGGTGTTGCTGCAAAACGAAACGAAATTACGGACTTTCACCGTCTGTTTCTGTCGCCATGTTTGTTTGTGCATGTGATGTTACTGGGGGTTCGAGAGAAAACGCACTGCAGGAAGTGCAGTAGGGATAGCCTTGGGTCTTGGCGAATGTAAAAATGAAATGCATGCACTGTGCGCTTGGAATATAAACTGTATGGGGACGGGATTAAAAAAAATCTTTGAACTCAAGTTTCAGGGAAAATGAATCGATTTGACCTGCCAACTCAATTTTTCAAATCGTATCGATTTTTTGCACAGGCCTAGTGCCTGCACACACTCACAATCACGTGTACACGCACACACAGACCACTGCTCTTTATACATAACCAACTTGTTGGAATAGAATATTGCTGTTTTAGTGTAATCAGCCATTTTGTACTGCATGATGAGTGTGTGTGTTTGTGGGTGTGTGTGTGGCTGTTTCTTCGCTCTGTATCTGTGTGTGTGTGTGTGTGAGAGAGAGAGTGTGTGTGTATCTGTGGTGTGTCTCCAACCCTCTCTTTGCTCAGTGGCGAAGAGGGTTAGGGTTTGAGGGTCTCGAGTGAAGTCTCCTATCAGTTTGGTGTGTTTCTGGGTAATGAGAGAGGCTTCTGGGAAATCAAAAAAGCTTATGGGTAACTAAGGAGGCTGGGGGTTGCCATGGTTGGAGATTTTCCAGAGTGTGGTTGCTAAGGAGATGTTCCAGAGTGTGGTTGCGATGGAGATGTTCGAGAGTGTGCTTGCCATGGTTGGAGATGTTCCAAAGTGGGGCAGCAACCTGGTGGTCGGAGTTATATGGCTCATGTAATGAGCTTTAGCCATTATTGAGAACACAGAGGGCCATAGGTAATGTCAGCATGAAGGGGCTGAATTAGACGTATTCTTGTCTTCTAACTTCCGACCTCGCAACAGATTCCTGGCATGTTGGAAAAAAAAGCTCTCTGAGATGTCTACTTCACCGCTGACTCTGCATGAATTCCTTTTCACAGACCAAGAACTTTGTCCTAGGGTTAGCACAGCTTTTTGATTAGTATATTGAAAGCTTGTTGATTAGCCTGTTGATTACCATGTTGATTAGCCTGCTGATTAGCCTATTGATTAGCATGTTGATAGGTGTGTTAATTAGCATGTGTGATTTTTGCTCTTGCCATGGTTTTGTATACAGTGCTCAAAATATTTCTCTGTAAGAAAAAAAAAGATCTTCTCAAGCACCTGTTTTTAGTTTGATAAATCAAATGTGTTACATCTTTTTAACCACAATGATATAGATTTAATGATCCCCGAACTCGGAGTCCCTGTGCAATATATGTATATGATAATATACCTCACATTTATATTGTTAATGTTCTTCACTAAACCAACCAACCCACACCTGCCTGTTGGCTAACCAAGCTAATCAACGAAAATAATATTGGAACAATATCAAATAAACTTTTTCTAAGATTATAACTAAAGGCAGGAAAGACTAAATAATGAGTTATTATTTGAGAATATCCCTGACAAGAGGCTGATGTGATTGTGTGAGTGGGCCTAGAGGGCCTAGAGTGAGTGTCAGTGTGTAGAGAGGAGAGCGCTGAAGAGCACAGCAACGGCCAATGGCCTCAGTCTAATTAGCATGTAGATGAGAGCCAGGGCCATTCTGCATTAAGATTACAGGCTTAGTGGCTAGTTCAAACAGTGTAAACACAAACACACACACACACAAGCTAAAGTGGTAGTTTAAACAGTGTATGGGCAATTCCAAGAAAAGTGGACTTTTTTGTCACATACATTTTGATTGGGATTGGATTGGTATTGGATTGGGTATTGCTACCCAACGGGTGGTCTGTCCCAAATCCCTGTGCACATGAGAGTTCGTGTAAGCGGATAATGGTCAGAGATCTGGCCGTTTCCGCTACACTAGATGGCCCTGTATTCCTTTCAACAAGTGGTGTTAGAACTACTTCAGGTTGACGGGTGCTAAAAAGAAAATAAACAAACTATCTGGCGGCATACAAAACAAAGATAGCGCTCGAGGAGGTTGACAGAGCAGCATTTGCATTCATGTTGTGCATTCTCCTTTGTTTGGAAGTCCGTATGAAAGAACAAACAGCGTTTTTGGTTTCCTTGATACGACATGAACTGTGCCATCGGCGTTTGATATTACTAGCAATTGAGGACAACGAGACTTGTTGAGAGCAGGCGCTAGAAAGCCTCGACATTCAGTATGGATGAAAATCAGGGACAGAAGCTTCTAGGATCACAATCCTAAACTTCTGTGCTTCATTTATATGCAGCGGGTTGAAATTAGAGTTGGTTGAAGATTATGCTCTGGTCATGCATATGGATCAAGACCATGTCTAGAGGAAGAAAAATAAAGCCTATGCTGACAACCTGAAAAGAGCATCCGGCCTGCAAAGAGTATCCATACGTCTCCAAAGAGCATCTGGCCTGCAAAGAGCACCCAAAATGTCTCTACAGAGTATCATGTCTCTAAACAGCATCTAAAGAGCATTATGCTGGCATGACCAGGATCAGGTCTTCACATTCGTAATCGTTCTCAGTCTATGTGCAGTCTAAGTGGTCTATGTGCAGTATGAGTGCTAGACAAGTAAAGAGGATGATGATGATGATTATGATTATTGTTATGTGCGGTGTTGGTGCAAGCTGTAATCATGCGATGCTAAAAAAGGCAGAGGGGGCACCTAAGCTAGGGGATGAACTCTACAAACTTTACTTATTGGCAGCCTATGCATAGCTATTTGTTTTGAGTTATATAACCAGGTGAGCAACATGTACAGAACATATACACAACACACACATACACACACAATGAGTATCAACACATGCATGTACATGTACAGAACATATACACAACACACACATACACACACAATGAGTATCAACACATGCATGTACATCTAAATCAGTGCCCTATATCAAGACATGCACACACACAGCCACAAATATACACACAGCCAGGCGTAAACACACAAGCACACACACAGCCACAAATATACACACAGCCACAAATATACACACAGCCAGGCGTAAACACACATGCACACACACAGCCACAAATATACACACAGCCAGGCGTAAACACACAAGCACACACACAGCCACAAATATACACACAGCCAGGCGTAAACACACAAGCACGCACACGCACATGCACCCCTTACATCATGACATGAATAATATATTTGTTGCTTTGCGGAACTCTCTGATGACACTGGAGAGGAAGACAGCAGCTGTGCGTGTGTGTGTGTTCTTTTATTCGCAAGTAAGTTTTTGTGATGTTTTTGTAAATAGTGTGTTTCAGCACATTTCTGTTTTGTTTAGAGATGCGGAATCCCTTGTTTTATGTAGGATATGTTGTGTTATGTACATGTGTTTTGTGGACATGTTGTTGTTGGTGTGTGTTGTTTGTGTAATTATGCTGTTTGTGAGTTCTGTTTCTGAAGATGTAAGTGTTTGTATATTTTTGTCTAGGTCTTCTGTGTGTTAATGTGTGTGTGTTTGTGAGAGAGAGAGAGAGAAAGAGAGAGAGAGTGTGTGTGTGTATGAGCTGCTCTGAGTTGCTTAGTCCTCCACAAGAGGGTGGAGATTTAGTAATTGGGGCAGCTCTCAGCAGAAAACCTTTGTGTGCGTGCGTGCGTGTGTGTGTGTGTTTGTGTGACAGACAGTAAGTTCCACAGTAGAAGAAAAAACACAGGCATAATTTACAGGATATTACACAAACACTAGCAGAGCCTATTGCTCAATATTGAGTCTCCTGCCACTGTTAGCTTCAAAAAAACTACCGGCAAAATATGGGTCTGACATATCCAGTGACACACATGAGTCTGACTATTATTTTACATGGGTTAATTATCAAAGCACAAACTTAAAAAACACACCATTACACCAGACATGACACCAATGGCTACTACAGATATAACCCCAACCCAACCCAATGCCCACTACATATATAGCTAACCCTAACCCTATCCCTAAGGCTACTACATTTATAGCTAACCCTAATGCTATCCCTAAGGCTACTACATTTATAGCTAACCTTAACACTATCCCTAAGGCTACTACATTTATAGCTAACCCTAACGCTATCCCTAAGGCTACTACATTTATAGCTAACCCTAACGCTATCCCTAAGGCTACTACATATATAGCTAACCCTATCCCTAAGACTACTACCTTTATAGCTAACCCTACCGCTATCCCTAAGGCTACTACAAACATATCTAACCCTAACGCTATCCCTAAGGCTACTACATATATAGCTAACCCTATCCATATTTAGCTCTCCCCACAGATGTGGTGTCGGCTTCCCCTGTTATGGTAACCCCAACCATAAGCTTCCCTGTTAAAATGGACCCATGTTGCTATTGGTTACCATGCAGCCAATACCCACACGTCAGCAACCATGCAGGGAGCAGAAGCAGCTAGTTAGCCAGTTAGCATGTGAAGCGCTTATAAAAATATAAATAAATTGTGACCTTGATGTAACGCTAACATACTTAGTGTAAATAAGTCACAATATTAATACAATGCTAATGTGTGTTAATATGAACTAGTTCAGCTGAAAATACGATAATATATATAAACACACTGGAGAACTTGGAATAAATCTGCTACTCAAACACACTTGAGCTGAGGGCTCATTAAGAAGGGTGCCGCTGTGTCTCTCACTTAAACAGACCCCACACACATACGCACACAGACACACACACACATACACACAGGCAAACAGAAGCACACACACACCATACACACCCACAGACACACACACACACACCATACACACCCACAGGCACACAGACACACACACACACCCCCACAGGCACACAGACACAGACACACACACACACCATACACACCCACACACACACACACACACACACACACACGGTTGTGAGTTGAAGGCTCATTAATAAGGGTGATGGATGCTGAGAGTCTCCTGGAGGAAGATGCATCACTCAACAAAACACTCGCCTCAACCGCAGCACTGACAAGACATAACTCTCTCTGCCTGTCTGTCTGTCTCTGTCTGTCTTTCTGTCTCTCTCTCTGTCTGTTTCTCTGCCTGCCTGCCTGCCTGTCTGTCGTCTCTGAAAGTATTTGTAGTGTTCCAGCTGACTGGGTGTTGTAGTTGACGTTCATGTGTGTGGGGTGAGTGTGTGTGTGTGTGAGAGTGAGAGACGTGTGTGGGTGTGTGTGTAATAAAGAGTTACAGACGTGTGTGTGTGAAAAAAGAAAAAAAGTGTGAAAGACACATCTGTGTGTGTGTGGGTGTGTTGCATTAAATCTTTTTATGCCAGACAGTGTGTGTTTGAGTGTATGTGTGTATGTGTGTGTGTGTGAGAGAGAGAGAGAGAGGAAAGAAGTGTGTGTAAGAGAGAGTGAGGGACGTGTGTGTGTGTGTGTGACACTACGTGCACATGGTAGGATCGGACTGGATTGGGATTGGATTGGGTGTTGCTACCAAACGGGTGGTCTGTCCCAAAATCCAAGTGCACATGGAGTTCGTGTAATTGGATAATGATCAGAGATCTGGCCGTTTCCGCTACGATAGGTGGCGCTGTATTCCTTTCAACAAGTGGTGTTAGAACTACTTCTGGTTGCTGCTAAAAAGTATCTGTATCTGGTGGCATACAAATAAACATGGCATTCGAGGAGGTTGACAGAGTGTGTGTCTGAGAGAGAGAGTGAGAGACGTACGTGTGTGTGTGTGTGTGTGTGTGCGTGCGTGCGTGGGTGCGCATGTGTGTGCGTGCGTGTGTGTTGACAGAGTTATGTTATTTGTTGTCAGGTGGAATATAAATGACATTCTTTTAACGCTGATGACATCAGCTTTCATCATCATTGGCATTCAGCTGAGAGCATAGGCAAGGTGGAACACACACACACACACACACACACACACACACGAGAATGACCTTTAGAAAATGTCAAACGTTTCTTTTCTCAGATGCAGTTTTGACAGGAGAGTAGACAACCAGCAGTTTACACCACCCCCTCACACACACACACACACACAAACCCCCCCACACACAGACACACACATGCACACACACACACTTCCAGTCTTTGGCAGATGACATTAGAGGTGTCAAAGAGCTGAAGAGTAACTGCCCCATTCATCATCTCCAACACACACACACATGACGAGTAGGACATAGAGCAGAGATGTGATCCAGAGAGAGGACAAGATCTGGATCTGGAAGAGAAATACCAAGGAAAGTCAACATCCCTAACCCAAACCACCCATATCCATACACCTGCCACATCCCTAACCCCAACCCTACCCCTGCCACATCCTTACCCCTACCCCTACCCCTACCCCTACCCCTCTCTCACATCCCTAACCCTAACCACCCTGATCCGTACCCCTGCCACATCCTTAGCCCTACCCCTGCCACATCCTTAGCCCTACCCCTGACCCCTCTGTCACATCCCTAACCCTGACCACCAGAAACCCTACCCCTGCAGCATCCTTAACCCTACCCCTACCCCTGACCCCTCTGTCACATCCCTAACCCTGACCACCCTGATCCATACACCTGCCACATCCTTAACCCTAACCCTACCCCTGCCACATCCTTAACCCTACCCCTACCCCTACCCCTACCCCTCTGTCACATCCCTAACCCTGACCACCCTGATCCATACACCTGCCACATCCCTAACCCTACCCCTCATCCCCTCTGCCACATCCCTAACCATTTTACTGCTGATGTTAGTCTACTAAAACACACAGTGCAGTCAGCACACACAATACTGAAACACACAGTGACGTCAGCATAAACTACTGAAATACGCAGTGCAGGCACAATACACACTACTGAAACACGCAGTGGAATCAGCACACTTATAGGATTTATAGGTTTGGATGAGGACTGTCATTTTCTTTCTCTTTAGACATTTTTAATTGTCTTCTGTGCAATAGTAGTTAAATGGATGGATGGATGGATGAATAGATGAATGGATAGATGGATGTATGAATAGATGGATGTATGGATGAATGGATTACTTTACTCGTTCCCAAGGTTAACTGCAATATTGCACTGTAGAGGAAAGGCAGTACTTGAAGGTTGTCTGATTAGTTGTTCCTAAATCCTTTATTAATGATGTATAGCAGTACACACACAGGAGTCATTTAAAGAACATCTCTCACAAACCTATACCTACTTCACATTTGCTGCGTTAGTGGTGAGCCAAGCTTTACCTGAACGGAGTTGGAGCAGAGGAGAAGCAGGGATGTCTTGTAGTTCTTGTTGCTTGCAAAGAAAATATATCAACACTACCTACAGCATTAAACTATACTAAAACCATAATCACACCAGAATATTTTCACTACCTACAACATTAAACTTTACTAAAACTAGGATCACATTAGAGTTTAGGACAGTGAGAGGGAGAGTTTGAGACAGACAGTTGTTTACATAGACTACTGCCATTCTGCAAGACTTACAGCTACGGTACCTTACCAAAGGTGATTCTGCAGTTTCCACACAGGGATGGTATCTCATCAAAGGTGATTCTGGGGTTTCTTAAAGACTACATCTGACTTAAACCATACAGGCTTAGTGATCGTTTGTCACAGCCCTACATGCACATACTAGACTAAGTTAACTTTAAAAGTGCAGGCAAATTTATGAAAATTGTACGGCAAACACATCTGTTGGGGAAAACATATCTAGTATTGTATTTAACAAAAAATTGCATGTACACATCTGCTCTAGCAGATGTAACCCATGTGACCAGAGTTTTCTTTCAGTTGATGAGTACAGATTCAGTCCCTGTTGAACACATTCCCAGTTGTCATATCCAAGGAACATCCAGCCAGCTCAGCTTATGAACTTTTTCCAGAGGCATCATCACTACTATGCTACATGGTTGAGGCTAGGGGGTTGGGGTTTATCTCCAAGAGGCATGACAGAGGATCAGGGGGTTGGGCTCAGAGGAGTCAGGTTCACCTCCAAGCCATCAGACGTTAGTGCAGTTGGGGAGATGGTGATGTGTCTTTCCACATGCAGGTCTGATGGTCCCTGAAGACAACACAGACAACAGACTACTGAGAGGGAAAATCCCACAGGGAAGACAAACAGACCACTAGCCGACTAGCCCTAGATCACAGCACACAGAACATTTTTGAGCAGGATAGATAAATGCTAATTTTATACACTGGCAATTGAGAGTCAGATAGACACCTTCACAGTAGGTGACAATAGACAACAAGTACATGATAAGTCATTAGTACTATATATACTATATTTGCTTCTGTGAAGAAGTGTTGTTAGCGGTTTCTATGGGCTAGCCAAATAAACTGGGCTACTATTTAAGAAGCCACTGATATGTGTGCAAGTTCTGATTAGCAACATGTGTAAGCTAGTTGAAGTACCACTAATAGAACTTAGCAGAGTTAGCTGCTAACATGGGCCAGGAGCTGTGAGTGCCTGTCGCTTAAAATGGCTGCACTTAGCATGAGCTGTGAGTGCCTGACGCTTAGGATGGCTGCACTTACCATGAGCTGTGAGTGCCTGACGCTTAGGATGGCTGCACTTAGCATGAGCTGTGAGTGCCTGATGCTTAGGATGGCTGCACTTACCATGAGCTGTGAGTGCCTGTCGCTTTAGATGGCTGCGCTTAGCATGAGCTGTGAGTGCCTGTCGCTTTAGATGGCTGCCCTTAGCATGAGCTGTGAGTGCCTGACGCTTAGGATGGCTGCACTTATCATGAGCTGTGAGTGCCTGACGCTTAGGATGGCTGCACTTAGCATGAGCTGTGAGTGCCTGACACTTAGGATGGCTGCACTTACCATGAGCTGTGAGTGCCTGACGCTTAGGATGGCTGCACTTACCATGAGCTGTTTTGAGGAGAGTGGGTGGTGGCAGCACTCTGCGGGGGGAGGCGTGATTGAAGCTGATCCTGGGACTGGAGGACTGTGTGGGAACGTTAGAGGAGCTGATGCTCTGCCTGCCCGCGTCCATCACATCCGCTCCTTTCTGCTGCGGCTCCTCCGCCTGGACTTGCAGCCAGGGCACGCCCCTGTGGGCCAAACATGCCACTGAACTAGTGAGTAGATCTTACGTGGTGAGTCGGAAACTTAAGTAGTGAGTCAGGAACTTGAGTAGTGAGTTAGGACTTAAAGGAGAACTTCGGTGTAAAATGAAAATTGGCATGTTAAAACATCATACCGAGTTGGTATACAGATGGTGTCCTTTCCCGTTTCTCAGTTTCATGAGGGAATCTCGCGAGATTCCCGTGAGATTTACACAGCCTATTTTATCAGAAATGGTCGGGACCTGCAATGTACCCAAACAACCACCAGGTGGCACTTGGGAGCGCTGCCTTTATTACACAACAAATGGTATAGTGGCCTATTGTATTTGAACCACTGGTTGACACCACTCTAAAAATAATTCAGGAGGTTAGTATTACTTAAAACATGAGCTTTTACAGATGGAAAAACATAATTTGTTACATGTCCATTATTTTATTAAGTTGATAACTTATTTCAAGAAGTTGATCAAAATTAAAATTAAAGAAAGCTATCTTAACTCAGAAACACATTGGGAGCTCTGCCTTTAAAACACAATGCTGCGGAGAACAACGTTAGGATGTCAAAACGCTGTTAAAAGTTATGGATTTATAAGAATATAATTTCCTCTACATGCATCGTCTTTGCCATATGGTCATGTTTTCACATGTTACTTTGTTTTACCAGAGACCATATTCAAGCAACAGTAAAGGAGAATGACACAATTTTTATCAGTCAAATATGAGCTAGGTCATCTATATTGCATTACTTTTGTTTAACGATGGCAAAGGTTGCTAAAGGAAGAAAAGTCTTGTTTTAAACCAACAGTACTACTAACTTCAGCCCAAATGGTCGGAAATAACAAATATATATGAAATTGACAGAAAATCAAGTGATTTTGACCTATTGGCTTGACACACACGTTTAGAACAGTTTACTGCCAAGTCACCGTGGAGAACACCGTTAGGAGGCACAAGGCAAGTTAAGGAGACACTGAGAAGTGTTGATTTCATGTCGGCAGCTGCACATTTCAGCACTGCGAAACTCCATAAAAAGTATCCTCAAATGACACAGGGCAATGCTATATGCCTAGTCATTTGTTTGTTTCAAATAATTTGACAAGGGGTTATTTAATCCAGAGCATCTCGTGTGCAATTTAAATGTCACCAGCCAAATACAAGACATACAGAGAATGTAGAATTTAGTTCGCTTGAGTAAAACAATTCAGATTCATTTAATTGGTGTGTTAAACCATGACTTTTTTACACATAGTTTTTTATACTTCTTGCGAATTTGCTAGGTTGTTCACTGAATGCACTGACTGGTCGTGCAGGAGGGAGTTAGTAAATACATGTGCAGTGTCGAGACCGAATGGAGTTATGTTATGTCAATCTAAAATGTGCGTGGCCTCTCAAGCACATTCGCGTGGATTTATATTGCTGTACTCTGTAGTTTAGGTGAATATTAAACGACTGCATTTAGGAGGATTGCTTATTCTATTGGTATATAAGGTCAGTAATCCGGCCACCGTTACTCGGCTGAAATTGGTTTTACCACAGACCATCAAGCAACAAGTTTATTTGGTTGCGCACACACAACGGAAACAATTCTCGTCCATTCATTTCCTTCTCGGGTGCTAGAGCAGCTGGCAGTTGGCTAGTTGGCGTCCACAGCACAGCAAAAGGAAATACTTTCAGTAGCACAATACACACGAGTCAACTAAAGCCCCAAGACATGCAGGGTGGCTATCAGTGCCGGTGCCGTCGCCATAGATGAGAGAGAGGGAGGCAGAGAGACCTCTCGCCCGTCACCCCGTGACACAACAGCCCAGAGCTCGGAAAATATTACAAACCAATTTAACGTTAGCCACTTACAAAACCAATCAAAGCAGTGACGAAGCCTGGTTATTAACAAATTGCTCGATAAATATGGTTAAAGTTAAAGAAACTAGTTCAAAAGGACATAACCTGCACTATTTTTTATCACTTATAAACGGTACTCGTAGCTTATTTATACGCAGTGAACTTAGCTGTAAACTGATGTCACAACAGTGTCAAACTGCAGACCAGCGGCAATCCAAGACCTTTAAATTAAAGGCTACTCCACATCCAGAAAGGGGGGTCGGGGCTGGTGGCGACAAAGTGGTCGTCATGCTTCATCTGAGGGCACCTACCACTTCCATTGTTAGCCTTCTGGGACAAACGATAAAAAATAGTTAAACTCTGAATGCAACAGGCTAAATCAATTTTGCTTCTCAGTACACATACCAACTCGGTATGATGTTTTAACATGCCAATTTTCATTTTACACCAAAGTTCTCCTTTAAGTAGTGAGTCAGGAACTTAAGTGGTGAGTTATAACTTAGGTAGTGAGTCAGGAACTTAAGTGGTGAGTTATAACTTAGGTAGTGAGTCAGGAACTTAAGTGGTGAGTTATAACTTAAGTAGTGAGTCGGAAACTTAAGTAATGAGTCAGGAACTTAAGTAGTGAGTCGGAAACGTAAGTAGTGAGTCGGAAACGTAAGTAATGAGTCAGGAACTATAATGAGTCAGGAACTTAAGTAGTGAGTCAGGAACATAAATGGTGAGTCGGTAACATAAAGATTACCTGATTGAATTGTGGCGCATGTATGTACTCTATATCTATGGTTACCACCATAGATACTTAGATGCCACATGTGTATATTCTATATATATGGACACTACAGTGTAAATGTGATTTCTCACAAATGTGTTGGGGCACATTCTACAAATGTTCTCTTAGAGTAAAAGATAAACTAGTAAGATTATACAGTAGGTCAAATATTAAAGGTTACTGTGACTACAAGAAGAGCGTCAGCTAAGTGTAGTGTAATGTAATGTAATGTTTACAGACGCTTACATTCGTGAGATTAGAATCACCGACACAGGTGATTTCATTAACTAGATTTTTAACCTTGGGTTTGTGTGTGTGTGTGTGTGTGTGTGTGTGTGTTTGTTGCCTTTTAAAACGGTACATCAAGAAGGTCACAGCTCCAACTGCAGCCACACACATGAACAACAGCAGAGCAGAGATGCCGGGCAGGTGGCCAGACCCCACCTGAGAAGCTAATAATCACACACACACACACACACTTATTACTTTGCGCCTATTAGTAATGCATACATTAATTACATTAATCCAGGTGTAGCCAAGGAGTACAAAGAAAATTGTGAATGCAAAGCTTTTGAGTTGTAAACATGCATGTATCTCACAGCATGTGATAGGCTTGATTTTTTGTCAGGCTAAAATGAGATTTTCTCCTCCTACACTCTCTCTCTCTCTCTCTCTCTCTCTGTCTCTCACACATACGCACTGTCTCACACACCCCTTCAGCAGGAGCAGAATCCATTCTGTAACATATCCATACTCCCACTGTGTGTGTGTGTGTGTGTGTGTGTGTGTGTGTGTATTTTACCTTTACCGATTTTATCATAGTTGCAGGCTGCGATGAAATATTGTGTCAGAGCTTGTGTGCGCAGCTTTGTGAAGTTATACAGTCGAACTCATAAGATATAATTTATATAGCATATTACACATTTTATGAATACAGTATAGTTATGCAGCATAATCCATAAAATATACTGTATAGTTGCCTGTTGTGGACAAAACTTGTCCCGCACATTCACCGTCTTTCTTCCGTGTAGCCTACTTTGTTGGTGTATGTGATCATTTAGCCAGGATTCCGTTGACTAATTAATATGGTAACGCTTTATATTAAGGTCCTTGTAATAAGCATTAATAGTCAATAGTTAGTAAGTAATAAGGTCCTTGTAAATGCATATAAGACGCTTATTGATATTATTATGTGTTTATAAGACTATATATGTATTAATAGTAGCATTATATTATGGTAGCAGACTATAAGATATTTATAAGAACTTATGATAAACTTGTTAGCTGTTTGTTAATGCTTAATGAGTATTTTATAATTGCTCATAATAACATTACAAACACATATATGGACTCAACTATCCCAACCATTATGTCTTTGTCATGCCTTTACTAATCTTTATTGTTTGATTTATTAACATTAATATATACTTTACTGGTCACCTATTATAAGTTAACTATGCACTTATGTTCTCAAATTCCACATCTGGAATGAGCAATACATGTGGGCAAGGTTGGTACTGTATGATAGAAGGAAAAAATTGCTTAACAAAATTTTCAATGGTGAAGCCCATGTCTTCATTTATTGCTGTGGCATATATTCCCAAAAATGTAAAATAATAACAAAAAAACAAAAACATTGCTTATTTTGCACCACCAAGACACCAACAAAAGTACTTTCACAACAAAATGGACGGACATGGGAGATGACCATAATTTAAACTAGGCCAGCGATTTAAAGAAATAAGGTGACCATGTTGATGAACAGACTACTCCTACTTGGCTACCTGACTTTGTGTTGCCGGGTAATCCCGGTAATTCTCTTTTTTTCTCTTCTTCCTTTGCTTTTCACGGGCAGTCTACATCCGTTCTTCTTTTTTCACACTTCTCGCAATCTTTTATTTTGAAGACAGACCGTAAAACCGACACCTGCAGTTTAAGCTAGCGACTGAGCCACATTCTCTGAGCCATAAACGTTCTCTGGCCACATAAAATACTTATTAAGCAGTTAACAAATTTCTTATAAGTTCTTATAAATATCTTATAGTCTGCTATGAACTACATTATAATGAGACTATTAATACATACATAGTCTTATAAACACATAATAATGTCAATAAGCATCTTGTTATGGACAGATTTTGGGTCGGATCTGTGATTGACATTGACGCGAGGACGTGCACTGATTGGTCACGTAGTGATGGTGGCGGTAGTCACAAATCGTATATCACCTGTGAGCTCGCTACTGAAAGTTAGTTAGTTAGAGAGTGGGTGACGGGGGAAGCCTTTTTTTGCTGACCGCTTCACAGCGCCTTAGCTCCATTTGCACATATTGGCACATTAGGCACGTTTGCACCTCTTTACCGCTGCTTTCTGAACTCGTCTTGAATTTGTGGATTTTAACTATTGGATTGATGGATTGAAGAACTGTGAGGTTTTTACCCCTTTAAAACCTGTGAAGAATAATAAAGCAAGCAAAACGGAAAAGTGGGATGCATACAGCTCTTTTACACAGACAGCGCGTCGGGCATATTACTTCCCCTGATCAGCTGCTCGGCGACTGAAAGTTTGTTAGATCAGTCGCTAATAATCTTATATGCACTTATAAGGGCCTTGGTACCTACTAACTATTAACTTTTAACGCTTAATACAAGGACCTTAATATAAAGCGTTACCATTAATATTGATAAATGGTATGTTTTTAATAGTATAAAATTGCATGCTGTCTACATTTTAATGGGCATTTGCAAAGGGTGCTCTGTGATTTTGTAATGATAACATGTGACACTGTAGGCCTATGTCAGCAAACATGGTGGTTTGTCTAAAAAGACAAAAGTCTGATTTTTAAAATTCCCATTCATTCAGCTATTCATTCAACAGCCATTCATTCTAACACTGAGATTTGAGTGATGTTTTGTTTGTTTGCCCTGTTGTAACTTGATCTCGCTGCTGAAATTTGTGCTGGTGTTTACGTGTGTTTGATAAGTGTGTGTGTGTGTGTCTGAGTGAGTGTGTGGGTTTGCTAAATGAGGGCCATCATGAGTTAGTATAGCTACCTTTATGTCGACATGTTCATGCATGTGTCTTTGAGTGCGTATGTGTGTTTGTGAGTGAGTGTGCATATGTGTGAGCATTACCCAGGCCAAGGTGTGTGAGCTGGACAGAGTGTGTGTGTGTGTGTGTGTGTGTGTGTGTGCATTGATCTCTATTACTGGATTGGACATCACGGGAACAACGGCGCCATTTTGAACAGTGCTACCTCCGTCTGCAAGCATGGCAGAGCGGCACCAGCCAAGGAGACTATCGCTCTAAAGGCATCCAGTGTTTTGCTTGTGTCTGCTACAGCTATGCCAATAAATACTTCAGAGAGCCGGGCATCTTCAGAATCAGCTTTATTGGCCAAGTATACTTACATATACAAGGCATTTGACTCCGGCAGATGTTAGCTCTCTATAGACATAACACAGAACGTAATACAATACAATAAATACAATAGATTAAACAAGTATGTGTACTTGTATTGCACAGTAGGGACAACAATATACAATATACAATATACATACAGGCACCCAATATGGGCAATAATGAACAAGTAGGCACATGGTGTTACAGTGGGTTAAAGAACCGGTATGACAATATACCAATAAGGCGAATAAGGGGGGGGGGCACAAAAAGAGTCCTGAGTTGCTGGGCAGGGGACACCTAGGCAAGTCTTTGCTTGTGTCATGTGCAAGAGAAGCGCTGGGGGGGGGGGGGGGGATACAAGGGCATAACAGTAAGCATATACACATATGTGCATGTATGTATGTATGCATGTGTAGTTCAGCTGTTCAGTAGGGTGATGGCAGTGGGGAAGAAGCTGTTTTTGTGTCTGGTAGTTTTGGTGCGCAGGGATCTGTAGCGTCTACCAGAGGGAAGGAGGTCGAAGAGGGTGTGTGCAGGGTGAGAGGGGTCTTTGATTATGTTCTCTGCCCGCTTCCTGGACCTCCCAATGTACAAGTCCTGGAGGGAGGGCAGGGGGGCACCGATGATTTTTTCAGCAGACCAAATTGTGCGCTGTAGTCTGTGTTTGTCATGTTGTGTGGCTGGCTCCAAACCAGACTGTGATGGACGAGCAGAGGATGGATTCTACTACAGCTGTGTAGAAGGTCACCAACAGTTCTTGTGGTAGGCCATGCTTCCGCAGCTGGCGTAGGAAGTACATCCTCTGCTGAGCCTTTTTGAGGATGGCGTTGATGTTGGACTCCCACTTCAGGTCCTGAGAGATGATGGATCCCAGAAACTTGAGAGTCCACATTTGATACTGGGCTGTGGGATATTGTGAGGGGGTGCAGCAGTGGTGGGTGCTTCCTGAAGTCCACAACCATCTCGACAGTCTTTAGTGCGTTGAGTTCTAGATTGTGTTGGCTGCACCAGAGCACCAGCTTGTCAACCTCCTGTCTGTATGCAGACTCATCACCATCCTGGATAAGCCCAATGACAGTGGTATCGTCTGCAAATTTCAGGAGCTTGACTGCTGGGTCATTGGAGGTGCAGTCGTTTGTGTACAGAGAGAAGAGCAGCGGTGAGAGGACACAGCCTTGGGGAGCACCAGTGCTGATAGTCCGTGTACCGGATGTGACACCTCCGAGCCGCACATGTTGGCTCCTGTCGGTCAGGAAGCTGGAGATCCACTGACAGATGGCAGGAGACACAGTTAGCTGGGAGAGTTTGGTGGTGAGGATATCTGGGATAATGGTGTTGAACGCCGAGCTGAAGTCCACAAACAGAATCCTGGCGTAGGCCCTTGGTTGGTCAAGGTGTTGCAGGATGAAGTGCAGTCCCATATTCACTGCATCGTCCACTGACCTATTTGCCCTGTAGGCAAACTGCATGGGGTCAAGCCGGGAGCCTGTGATCTTTTTGAGGCGGGACAACACAAGGCGTTCGAAGGACTTCATGACAACTGAGGTCAGGGCCACAGGTCTGTAGTCATTTAGTCCAGAGATGGAGGGTTTCTTGGGGACTGGGATGATGGTAGAGCTTTTGAAGCATGAGGGAACTTCGCATAGCTCCAGTGATCTGTTGAAGATCTGGGTAAAAAATTGGTGCCAGCTGGATGGCACAGGCCCTGAGACAGGAGGGTGTTACTCCATCTGGACCTGGAGCCTTCCGGACATTTTGCCTCTCAAAGAGGCGACGGACGTCCTCCTCGCAAATGATGAGTGTGGATTGGGGGGCGGGTGGTGGATTGGGGGGGTGAAGCCAGGTGGGTGGAGGGGTCTGCAGTTGATCTGGCGGGGGGAGGGGTGTGAATGTCTCCTTCTCAAATCTGCAGTAGAAGGCGTTCAGGTCATCAGCAAGGCCGTTGCTGGCCTCAGCAGGGGGGGGTGGTCTTTTGTAATTCGTGATGTCCTGAAGCCCTCTCCATAGTGCCGTGGTGTCGTTAGCTGAAAACTGGTTTTTCAGCTTTTCAGAGTATTGCTTTTTAGCTGCTCTTATTTCTTTTGTGAGTGAGTTCCTGAGTGCCTTGAAGAGAGGCTTATCCCCATTTCTGTAGGCCTCCTCCTTGGCTTGGCGGAGCTGGCGGAGATTCGGGGTGAACCATGGTTTGTTGTTGTTAAATATACGGAAAGTTTTTGTTGGCACGCAAACTTCCTCACAGAAACTAATATATGAGGTGACGGTATCTGTCGATTCGTCCAGGTCAGCTGTGGCCTCCTCGAAGACACTCCAGTCTGTACAGTCAAAACAGTCCTGTAGTTCTTCCTTTGCCTCCTCCGTCCACTTCTTTGTTGACCTGATCACAGGTTTAGCTGTTTTTAACTTTTGTTTGTAGGTAGGAATAAGATGAACCAGGCAATGGTCTGAGCGGGCTAGTGCCGCTCGGGAGACAGAGTGATATGCATCCTTGAGAGAAGTGTAGCAGTGATCCAATATGTTGTTGTCCCTGGTAGGACAGTTGATGTGCTGTCTGAATTTTGGAAGTTCGTTTTTTAGGTTAGCTTGGTTAAAATCCCCTACAATGATAAGCAGTGAGTCGGGATAAGTTTGTTCTGATGAGTTAACCTGGTCAGCGAGAGTTTGCAGAGTTTCACTCACGTCAGCCTGAGGTGGGATGTAAACACCGGCTAGAATGAATGAGGAGAACTCCCGCGGTGAGTAGAAGGGTTTACAGTTCAAAAAAAGTGATTCGAGGTTTGGGCAGCAGTGTTTGCTGAGAACCGTAACATCTGTGCACCAACCTTCGTTAATGTAGAAGTATATTCCACCACCCTTCGTCTTTCCCGATAGTTCTTTCTGCCGATCGGCGCGATGCAAGCCGAACCCTGGAAGATGTAATCCATTGTCTGGAATGAGTTCACTGAGCCATGTTTCAGTGAAGCAGAGGGCAGCAGAGCGGGCGAAGTCCTTGTTTATCTTATTCAGGAGAAGCAGCTCATCTATTTTGTTGGGTAGGGAACGCACGTTCGCCAAGTGCATGGCTGGAAGGGGCGTACGGAATCCGCGCTGGCGAAGTCTCACCAGCGCTCCGGCCCGTTTCCCACGTCTGCGCTTCTTTCTCCCATAAACAGCAGCTGCTCCTCCGATCAAAAGTTCCAATAAACTCCCTGGATCGACGAAGTTAGGTAAACTGGTTTGTTGTAATTGGTTGGCAATTGAAAGTAGTTCCTCTCTGCTGTATATAATCCGGTTTGCATGACTGTATCCAACGAAAATAAACAAAAACAACACAAACACGAGAGAGTGATGCACCGAGGCTGCCATCTGCGGCGCCATCTTGGATCAAGATGATTCTTTCACAAGTAAGGAAACATTTTCGTGTTTGATGAATCAGTTTGACTATTTCTTTCTCACGAGCAAAGTAAAATACAGGCTTATCTGTAGCTTACACCACTGACAGCTGTTTGTTTACATGTGTACTAGCACTCTTCAAAATGGCGTCACTATGCGCACATTGCAATGCTACAATGCTAGCCGATAGGATCTGTCCAATCCAGCAATACAGATCAATGTGTGTGTGCATTACCCAGGCCAAGGTGTGTGAGCTGGGTGGAGTGAGTGTGTGTGTGTGTGCTTACCCAGGCCGAGGTGTGTGAGCTGGGCTGTGCGTGTGTGTGTGTGTGTGTGTGTGTGCGTGTGCTTACCCAGGCCAAGGTGTGTCAGCTGAGCTGTTATCTTGACTTCTGGCCTAAGCAGGAACTGCACCCAGTTTTTCTGAAGTGCATGCACAAGCACCTCACTCATCTAGAACACACACACACACACACACACACCTTACTCATCTAGCACACACACACACGCACACCAAGTAATTGCTACCAACTGTATATTTATATATGTCTTCAAGTTTCACAGTATTTCAGTAGAAAAGAGAACATTTCTGCAGAAATTACAAATGCCCACCAGACTGAAATATCTATTTCTCTCTCACTGTGTGTGTGTCTGTGTGTGTGTGTGTGTGTGTGTGTCTGTGTTTCAAATCGTTAACTTCTCATAGAAAGAGTTAGCAGTCTGAAATTTGTGTGTGTGTGTCAGGGGGAGAAAACGTGTGTGAGAAGCATAATTACTTTTTCTAGCTCCTGGTCGATGCTACCCAGCTGGGAGAAGTGTGTGTGTGATGTGCGTGTGTGTGATGCAGGTGTGCGTGAGGAGTGTGTGTCTCCAGGAGACAGCAGGAAGACCTCAGCAGCAGTGGGAGAGCCCACTAACACACACACCAGCAGCTGATCAGGCGGCAAGCCGATAACCTGCACACACACACACACACACACACACACACACAAACACACACACACGCACACACACACGCACGCACACACACAAAGAGATACGGACAAATGCACATGCACACACATGCACGCACACACACACACGCACGCACACACTCAGACACACACACACACATGCACGCACACACTCAGACACACACACATGCACGCACACACACATGCACCCAGAAAGACTGGTCAGATTGAGAAACGATTCCAGAAGCACATTAGGATAAGAGGACATTAGGATAAGAGGACATTAGGTTAAGAGCGATAAAATAATAAGAAAACAAATCTATTCATACAAATTCAGCAGGATGTGGAAGGTTGATCTGTGACCTCATATTAATATGTCTTATATAATGATGTTAATATGTCTTATATAATGATATTAATGTGTCTTTTGATATTAATGTGTCTTATATAATGATATTAATATGTCTTATATAGGGATGCAAACAATTAATCGACTATCGAATAATTGTAGATAAGAATTTGGTCGAATAAATTAAATTAACTGTCAGTTAATTGTTTTCACTAGTGGTATCGCTAATAGAGGGCGCCGCTGAGCGCAAAGTGAAATGCTAACGCGAGAGACACAGCTCAAAAAACATGAAGCGATCAAGACGAAAAGAAGCCAAATGTACTCTGAGTGGTGCTACGTTTAAATACAACAGTTCAACTACTTCACTGAGTTACCACCTCAACAGCGTGCATGCAGCTGTGCTTCATGGAACGAGTGCATCAGAACAACCTACAATTACAGCACTGTTGGGAAGGCGAGCATGTGATGATAGGAGAGCAGAGGGCATTACTGACAGGATATGCACCATGATTGCTATGGCCATGACCCAGACGTTAGTTCCATGCCTTTGGTAGTCAAGCTAGCTATTCCAAAGTTTTGATAAGCCTTGCTTAGCAAAATCACTTTCGTAGAGCGTCCAAATGCAGAGTGACAACACTAAAAGACAATCTCGGAGTCATATAACGTTGCAACTCTGTGTTCTTCCATCTGCTCGTCATTTGCTAAAGCTGTCACATCTTTACTGTTTGTTTACAGTTCACCACGAACTTGGAGCATTGATACATAAACGTGATATGGTCGGAAAGCAGGGACTACTTCATAGGTGTGCCGCCTATATAGAAAATTAATAACCTTTCGAAAGAACGATTCACAATGTGAAATTGAAAGAAGCCGTGGTATAAAGCTAAATACCATTCGGTTAGCTCTCTATTTAGAATGTCCTCTGTTTCTTTTTGTGTTTCTAATAAATAAATATTTCAAATGCAACAAATGAGCCAGTCCACAATTTAGTTTCATGTCAAAGTAGCCGTAATTTCTATAAAGAATGTATTTTGTTATACAACATAAATGCATTTGCCTGCACTGTGTTCCTAATGGTACAATAAATCCTTCATTAAGGAATATACATTTTTTTGAATTCAGTATTTTAACTACATTTAGCTTATATTGTTATAGACTCTATAGAGAAATTGCCACTTATCAATTAATCGTTAATCGATCGACAAGGCCAGTCAACTAATGATTAATGAATTAATTGATAATTTGCATCCCTAGTCTTATATAATGATATTAATGTGTCTTATATAATGATGATATTAATATCAAAATGCTGCCATGTGCCTGTGGCTATAAGAACAGTGGGGAGAACATAATTATTGGTAATTAAACAAAAAATGTAAATGTAAAATAATAATTGTTGCTCTGAAAGTTGCTAAGGTGGCTTATCAGCCACATCCTTAACCAGGTAACCATGGTAACTACAGTGTGTGATGAGAGCGAAGGAGACAGACGGAGAGATGGGGAAGAACACACGCAACCAATAAGGGAGATTCACCTGGGAGATGGTTGCCGTGACAACCCGCGCTAGGTCCTCCCTCCACTCTGGGATGGCAGGGTTGTGGTCCTCCAGATTGGGAGAAAAGGCCACCAACATGGAGCGGAATGCCTCTAACACACGCACACGTACATACACATTACACTGTGACACTGGGTTTGACACTTCTGCATCCCTGCACACAAACACATTCAAATACATTCATACGTATAAAACCTGCCAATCAGAAGTATGCGATTGGATGACTAATAAAACCTGCTTCCTGTTTGAATCAGGGTTGCGAGAGTCAGAGTGAACATTCTGTGGAGCACTCCAGGCACAGATGGTGAAATCCCTGCAACTTAAGTAGTTAAACTACTTTTTAAAAAGTAATTTGGGAATATACCCTCAACTATAGACTGAAATAGTACTCCTTCAGACAGTTGGGCACACTACAGTAGACCTCCTTGAACTTACAGTACAAGTTACACTGAAACATGGCTTTGAAGTGATTTTGCAATACTGTGATGGATCATATCGAAGTCTGAACTTGGATGTGGCAGTAATCATGTTGGCATTGGCAGATAAGTCTCAGTCATAACATTCATGACTATGTAAAGTAGGAATGAAACTAGACAATCACTTGACATTCACCACACATCTTTGTAAATCATTGCAGCTAAACATTAAATTTACCACTTCAATTGAGTTATTCTGTTTTGTATTCATCTGATTCAGATCTGTTAATAGACAATGAATAACATCAGTGTGTTATTCTAATTTTAAACATGGATTTGGAATGATGCTCTTCCAAAGAATGTATTAAACTACAGAGCTTCCCCAAGCATGTTTTTTAATTTACACCATCATCTTAAATTCACACAACTACATGTAGATTTATTAACAAAGCAAAGGGTAGAAACCAGCAAAGATCATTGTTAAATCTTCTAATTCTCCTAATTAGAGGACTTATGCTGTCACGTAGCCCCAAAATGTGAAAATAGTGATGTAGTGCATTAAAAAACGTAAGTTCAGGTCAAGTTTTATTGACTGGTCTGTGGCCCCACATTATCATAAAAAGACTACTCGTACTTTTAGTACTTAAGTATTTAAAAAAAAAAAGTACTTTTGTACTTTAACTTGAGTAACAAAAATGGCATAGCAACTTTCACTTGTAGTGAGGAAATATTTGACTTGGCGTATGTATACTTTGACTCAAGCAAAGAAAATATGTCCTTCGTCCGCCTTTGTTAAAGGTTCAGTAAACAGATTTTTGTTGAATGAAATTCTGGATTTGAAAATCCTTTGTGATGTGACACACTGACAGCCCCTTGCTCTCTTCACCCTAACTCAGTTAGTCAGACCATTACAACACATACACACACACACACACACACAGCACACATTTCCATACTTTCATGCATGAACACAAACACATGCCTGAAACATAATTAGATATATTTGTTTAAATATGTAAATATGCCTTAAATACATTAGATATATACTGTACATTTACATATGTCAATGCAGGTGGGGAGAGACCAGTGGTCAGGATTGTTAACCAGACTGAACTACTCTCACATTTGAGGGGTGTTGAGGCTTAGTGGGGACGTGCCTTATGAAGGTCAACACTGTCTGTGATACAGGTGAAGCTCATAGAACAGTAGAATGCCTGTAATAGAGGTGATTACAGATGAGCACTACAACATCTTGTGACCACACCCTCACCTGTGTGACCCCACCCTCATCTGTGTGACCCCACCCTCACCTGTGTGACCCCACCCTCACCTGTGTGACCCCACCCTCATCTGTGTGACCACACCCTCACCCGTGTGACCCCACCCTCATCTGTGACTCTGATGGTTTTACTGCCCTGTGTGACGACACCCTGACCTATGTGACCACGCCCCCAGTTATGTGACCACACCCTCACTTATGTGACCACACCTTCACCTGTCTGACCACACCCTCACCTGTGACTCTGATGGTGGAGCTGTCCTGTCTGACCACACCCTCACCTGTGACTCTGATAGTGGAGCTGTCCTGTCTGACCACACCCTCACCTGTGACTCTGATAGTGGAGCTGTCCTGTCTGACCACACCCTCACCTGTGACTCTGATAGTGGAGCTGTCCTGTCTGACCACACCCTCTGAGGCCACCTGGAGGCTCACATGAACTCCGCCCACCCGCTGGAAACTGGTCAAAAGCCATCCCTCAAGGGTCACCACCGGCTATCAACACACACACACACACACTCAAAAACACACACACACACACACACACACACACACACACACACGAAAACACGCACATACAAACACACACTCAAAAACACATACACATAAACATATATTTTATTAGGAAAGGCTTAGAGATCTTTAAAGTCAACATGTGGCCGGTGTGTGTGTGTGTGTAAATGTTACCTCTGTATTATTGTCTACACACCAGTAGAAGGTAGTTTTAAAGATGTTGGAGATGGAAGAAACTTTACAGCCAATGAGCTTAGAGGCCATGCCACCCTTAGAGGCCATGTTATCCTGTGAGGCCATGCCACCCTTAGAGGCCATGCTATCCTGTGAGGCCACCCTTAGAGGCCATGCTATCCTGTGAGGCCATGCCACCCTTAGAGGCCATGCCACCCTTACAGGCTATGCCACCCTTAGAGGCCATGTTATCCTGTGAGGCCATGCCACCCTTAGAGGCCATGCCACCCTTAGAGGCCATGCTATCCTGTGAGGCCATGCCACCCTTAGAGGCCATGCCACCTTTAGAGGCCATGTTTTCCTGTGAGGCCGTCCTTAGAGTCCATGCTATCCTGTGAGGCAATGCCACCCTTAGAGGCCATGCCACCCTTACAGGCCATGCCACCCTTAGAGGCCACCCTTACAGGCCATGCCACCTTTAGAGACCATGCCACCCTTACAGGCCATGCCACCCTTAGAGGCCACCCTTACAGGCCATGCCACCTTTAGAGGCCATGCCACCCTTACAGGCCATGCCACCCTTAGAGGTCACCCTTACAGGCCATGCCACCTTTAGAGGCCATGCCACCCTTACAGGCCATGCCACCCTAAGAGGCCATGTTATCCTGTGAGGCCATGCCACCCTTAGAGGCCACCCTTACAAGCCATGCTACCCTTAGATGCCATGCTATCCTGTGAGGCCATGCCACCCTTAGAGGCCATGCCACAATTAGAGGCCATGCCATCCTTAGAGGCCGTGCTATCCTGTGAGGCCATGCTATCCTGTGAGGCCATCCTTAGAGTCCATGCTATCCTGTGAGGCCACCCTTAGAGGCCATGCTATCCTGTGAGGCCATGCTATCCTGCGAGGTCACCCTTAGAGACCATGCCACCCTTAGAGGCCATGCTATCCTGTGAGGCCATGCCACCCTTAGAGGCCATGCTATCCTGTGAGGCCACACTTAGAGGCCATGCCA